>CM053622.1:348488998-348541449 GCA_028646595.1 Phalanger gymnotis | reverse complement strand
GGTTGTGTTTTTGGTTTTATTTTTGGTTCTGTTTCTTCTTTCTCATGATTCATTCCATTGGTCATAATTCTTCTCCACAACTTGACTAGTGTGTAAATTAATTGAATGCCAAGTTATACATGGAAGTTATATTGGATTCCATGCAGTCTTGGGGAGAGAGTGGGGGAGGGAGGGAAGAAAATCTGGAACTCAAAATTATGTAGAATCGTGTGTTGCAAATTAAAAATAAAAATTAAAAAAAATTATCAGGGTTTATGTTCTCCTGGCAAAGCCTTTGATAGCCCAGAGTTAGTTCCCCTCCCTTCGCCCAACCCCCGCCCCATGCCATATAATGAGGTGTTCAAATAGAGGGACCATTTTTAAAGGTATTTAAATCCTTCCTTGTTCTTCCATCCATATAGTTCCAAATCATTACAGAGCTCTGACACAGATACCTCCCCTACATGCAATCATATGAGTTCAGGTTTTTATTGTTTTAGTAAGTCAGTTACCTAGACTGACAACCTTGAGGTTATCCTCAACTCTTCACTCTCCTCAAATCCAATCATTTGTCAGTTCCTGTCATTTCTACTTTCATGATGGCTCTTATTTACACCCCCTCCTCCCCTCTAACATTGCTGCCATCCTGGTGCAGGCCCTCATCACTTCACACCTGGACTATTGCAATAGCCTTTGGCATTCTGATTGGCTTTCCTGCCTCAAGTCTCTGATCTTCCTAAAGCACCAGGCTAACGCACTCCTATTTAAACAACTTCAGTAGCTCCAATATTAAATCCTTCAAAGTCCTTTATTATTTGCTCCCCACTCCCTTTTCAGTCTTCTTAAACCTTACTTTCTCCAACTCTCCCTGACCCTCTACTCTGTGATCCAGTGACCTTGCTGCTCCCCCATCTCCAGACCCCACACAGGCCGCTGGTTCTTTTGTCGCATCTGGAATGTTCTCCCTCCTCATCTTCTCCTCTTGGCTTCTGATTCTTCTGAATCTCAGTTAAAGTGTCATCTCTACAAGAAGCCTTTCCTAATCTCCTTACTCTTAGGGCCTTCCCTCTATTGATGACCTCCAATGACAATAATCCAGGGGTGAGGGGATTTAGGCTGGGGCCAATTTTTTCTTCTGAGTTGGTGGCAAAGGGAAAAAGATTCAAGTTTGGGGTGAAAAGGAAGGAACAGATACTAGAGCCAGTTCAAAGGAACAATCAAGAGGATTGGTGCCTGCAAGTAACTTCAGGGAAAGGCAATTGTTCATGGGAAACACGTCATGAAATCAATGATTTAGAGCTGAATGGGACCTTAGAGGTCAAGTGCAATGCTATCATTTTACAGATGAGAAAACGGAGGCCTACAGACATTAAAAGACTTGAAGGGCAGGGATGGGGAACCTGCAGCCTCAAGGCCACATGTAGCACAGCTCCCCACCCCCCAAGGTCCTCAAGTACAGCCCTTTGAATCCAAGGGATTGGTTCTATGAAATTTGGATTCAATCAAAGGGCCGCACTTGAGGACCTAGAGGGCCACATGTGATCTGGAGGCCGCAGGTTCCCCATGCCTGCTCCAGGGTCACACAGTAAGTGTGTGAGGCACAATTCAAACTCAGGTCTTTTTGACCCCAGGCCCAGTGCTCTACCCTCTGTTCCCTCTAGCTGCTTAGGCTGGTTAACTTTAACGACTGAATAAATTGCATAGAGGTGATAAAGAAGACAGAATAACCAAAGGTGACTGAGGGTTGTTGAAGCCTGGTGTGGCTATAGAACCTGGCATATCTCTGCTTAATTAAATTCATTAGGCTACCAGGAGGTCAAAGTATTACAGTGTTTTAAAAGCAAGATTATTTTCTCTCTCAAAGAAAATGACCTCACTCCAAAGAAGAAACTGCTGATTAATTATGGAGTCCAGATTAATTCCTGGAAAGATGAATCCTTTGGCTGAAAGCAAGAGGCTTGGTGCACAGGACTTGATGTGAATCCCAGACTTGGCCAAAGCTGACAGCAGGTTCCAAATGGTTTGAATCTGAGGTTCTCTGTGGTGGCTGACAGATTGAACTCCATTAACAGGGTGAATGCAGTGGAAAGGTCTAGTCACTGGCAAGGCCAGCAGCTCCCCATCAGCTTAGCTAAGAAATAGGTCAGCCCTCCCCCTTCCTCTCCTTCTCTTTCTCTTCTCCTCCTCTGTCTCCTTTTCCTCTTCCTCACCAGAGCAGGTCCATCCTGTACTGTCATGTGGTTGAGAACCAGACTAGCAAAGCTCTTAAAGATTATTATCACCACGATGGTGAGACAATCATTGGGCTTCAGCCTGGTGCAGTCCTGGAGCCAAGAAGGGTAATCAGATCCTGGAAAATTATTGGAAAGTGCTTCAGGATAGGCAGTCCTCCCCCCTCTTTTTCTTCTTTTTTCTTCTTCAAGGGATAGGGTTCCTATGATTGCGTCTGTAAGTAAAGATGTAAGTTATGTCATTATATTATTAATTACATTGGATTTTAAAGATTTTTTAAATACATCCTTTTGCCATAGGGCCATAGTCTTCTCTGAGATGATCCCAGAATACTTGGTAAGGAGTAAATGGGAAAAGTTCATTAGGACACTGCTGGAAAATGTCGGTGAGGCCAGAGATCAAGAGAATAGTCTGGAGATGGACATTTCTTGCTATGTGAGGCAATACAAAAAAGCTTAGAACAGGAGTACAGAACTTCATTGTATAACATGGATGCTAATATCAGGAGAGAAGCTCTGAACAGATAAAGAAATGCTTGCACCTGTTAGAAGAATTAACTAGCACAAACCCTAGTCCCCAATCTGCTGATTTCCATCTATCCCTGAGAAAAAAGAAAAGCAAATATCTGGCTGCCAAATGACTGAAGTCAACCCAAGCTTTTAAGTATCATATTCAAATAAACTGTGGGCAAAGTCAGGAGTCTTCTCACCTACCTCAAAGGAGATAACATATGTCAAATGTTATACAAATGTAGTTATTATTCTCAGACACATCGGAGTTAAGAAAAGGAGTTGAAGAATGAGGAGAAAATTTCTGGGAACAGGTAATGGCATAGAGATGGATGGATAAAAAAATCCTTTATTAGATACATATGTGCTGAGCCCTGGGGATACAAACAGAAAAGTCAGACAATCCCTGCTCTCAGGGAGCTCCCGTTCTAATTGGAGAGACAACAGAGACAAAGTTTCAGCTGCAAATCTAGGGGGAAGGACCCTTGATCCTTAGGGTGCAATGGCAAAGGTGCCTCTTCTTTAATATCATATCCACTGGTAAAATCTTACCAGCTCCTGATGCTGAACCAAGGACTTTTGGGTTGAGAATTTTCTGTCCTAGGTCTTTAATGGATGCTTTGGTACAGTACTTGTGCAAGCAGTCCACTGGGATTGCTTCCTGAGACAAAGGCTGGAGCCCCCAGGTTGGAGGCAGATCCAGTCACAGTGGGGAGGGGTGTGTGTGCTGCCATTCCAAGGGTTCTTGATCCTATCTGCCCATTGGAGGTAGTTAGTTAGCAGTTGGTGGTAGTAGTGGTGTCAAGGAAGGCAGAACTCTTCTTCATAATGATTGGTCCCCTTGATAATGGCTTCATATCTGGATTGGAATCCGGTCTGGTGATCTGTGGGGCACCACTACTCATGAAATTCTTGGGTTCAGGGTCATGAGCTTCCTCCATTGGGTCCAAGAGATGAAGAGTCATGGGATCATAGGATTCTAGCTTTAATTTTACAGATGAGGAAACTGAATCCCAGGGAACTTAAGTTACTTGCTTAAGACCACACAGTTATAAGTGGCAGAAGCAAAATCTGAACTCTGGTCCTCTGACTTCAGAGGCAATGTTCTTTCAATTAAAGGGCCCTTCTTTAGGATAATAGGATCATAGGATCCCAGTGGAATAGATTTTATAATTTTAGTCCAACCACTATTTTTTTGCAAAAAGGAAACTGAGGCACTGAGTGATTAACCTTCCCTAGCCACACAATCTTATATCCTGCTTTGTTCCTTTGCTCAGAGCATTGAATTTTTCCTTGACCAAACTAAACAAGTAGCTAGAGACAGACAACAATGCATGATATAGTGGGGAAAGTGTCGAAGGCAGAAGATTGGGTCAAAGTACTGCCTCTGACATGTGATAGCTATGTGACCTTGGGCAGATCATTTGACTTCTATGAACCTTTGTTTCCTTGTTTGTAAAATGGCACACACATATTAACTTTGTGGTGTCCAAGGAATGGATCTTCCTTGGATCGTAAGATCATCATAAATTGGGAGTCAGAAACAGAAACAGAAAAAGGACAGTAGAGCAAAGAAAGGAGTCTGGATCTGACAATGGGGCCTAGGAAGAAAGGTGAGGCAATGCATTTGTGTATCCTAGGTAAGGATTGGAAATTGTATCCCCCAGGTACACACAATGAATTTAGGAGTAGACAGCCTGAGTCTCAATCCTAGTTTTGCCACTTACAACTTGTATGACCTTTGGGTACACCACTCAACCTCTCTGGGCCTCAGCTTCCTCACCAGTAAAATCAGGGAGCTGGTCTATGTGGCCTCTGAGGTCCCTTTCAGCTCCAGATCTAGGGTCCTATGATCCTTCTCTTTCTATCTAGCCATTGAAACAATTTTGAATCCATTAATTTCTCTATTGTCTAATCTAGCTCTCTCCTTCTTCACAAGAATAATAGAGAACATTGTTCAAAATTTCAGTACATTATATCTCTCTCATCTACATCATTTCCCTCACCTACCAGATCAGTAATTCTGACCAAAAAAAAACAAAAGGCAATGAGGTCAGTTTGGGACAGCTTATTCATGAGGAAACTACTCTGGCTCCTTGGAATCCTATCCATCTTTCCTCTGAATCCCTTGAAATCTTCTTTCCCAAAGTCTAGGATGCATGTTAGATTATGCCCACATTTTCTCTCATCTATCACAAATTCAAGAGGGAGTGATCACTTCAATCTCAGCAAAAAATTCCTCCATGTTAATAATAATCAGATAGAAAGCTTCTTTTTTAGCTGCAGAGGTTAGGGAGGTAGAATGCTGGTGCGGTGCTGTGAGTTACAGCGCGTGGTGCGGGCTCCCGGGAAGCCTCGGGGGCCCTGGCCTGCCTGTGCCGTTTGGGAGCCATACTCCTAAAGAAATGAAGAGAACTTGCCCAGGATCTGAACCTAAAATGCTGAATACTATTAAACCTATTCAGGAAATGAAGAGAGCTTGCCCAGGATCTGAACCCAAAGTGCTGAATGCTATTAAACCTATTCAGCTCTTGATGAAGATATGTAGCAGCAGTGATGCAGTGGGAAGTAGAAGACCAAGAAGCTAAAGTTTCTGCTTGAATGATGATGTAGATTTGCCACCACATTGTCTTTAGTCTAGCTATACTGTTGTCCTGCAGTCATGTCTGATTCTTCATGACTCCATGCACCTTAGCACACTTGGCCCTTCTATCCAATATCTCCTGAAGTTTGTCCAAGGTCATAATTTGTCACTTCCATGATACTATTCCATCTCATCCTCTGCTGTCTCCTTCTTTTGCCTTCAATTTTTGGTAACATCAGGGTCTTTTAATGAAGCTTCAAGCCAGTTTTTACACTCACGCTCATCAAGAGGCTTCTTAGTTCTTAGCTTTCTGCCATCGGTGGTATTGTCTGCATATCTGAGATAGTGCCAGTCTGGCATTTTGCTTGATGTGCTCTGCATGTAAATTAATAAAGTGACAAGTACACAAAAAAAATCAGATAGAAAACAGAATTTCCCCTTGTTTGGTTCTTCCACCTTTTGAAGGATAAAAGTATCAGACTTCCAAGTCAGGTTTATGATACCTTTCCCAAATTCCTTATTCACACTCTAATGACACTTCCATTTCTCCCTTCATTGACTTTCACCCAAGTTTTTCTATCATGTTTCCCCTCTCTGGTTCCTGGATTTCCTTACATGAGTATGCGTTCTAAATATACAGTGCTATTCCTCTTTTACCTATCCTGTTTCATTTGGATAGAGTATACTCATCCAGAGCCATGAATATCATCGTACCAAGTCCCTGTGATATATAGTTGTATGTGTGCATGAAATTTGCCTCATTGAATTAAGACTACTAATTCTTGTTTGTTGCATAAACTTTGGGCATTTGGGTACAGACATTGAGGTCATGAGTTTTACTACTGGCTCCTCTCTTGAATTTTGTCTCCTGTGAACTTCTGGATATTTCAACTACTATTTTTTCTAATTTCCTTTGAGTTAGTCTCTATGACATATAATTTGGGTGAAGGCTTCTCCTTTTCTCATTTTTTTTTAAGCTTAAAGCCCTTTTGACTAGATTTGCAAGACACCGGATGAGTGCATTCTTACTAGCCTTTGTTAGGTGTACTCCATGTCTGGCCAGGAATCTGACATTCCTATATTTTAAGCTGTGATACAGAAATCCAAATCTCATTCTCAGACACTACCTTCTTGGCCAGCCATTCACATCCCCAATTAATTTTTCTTTTCTGCATTCCTTGAGTACAGTGGACAACAAGGGGCATCCTCATCCTTTTTTTTCACTGATCAGAATCTACATCACATTGATTTAGTTTCTATGATTAAAGATTTTTAGACTACCCAGCCTCTAATACTTTTGGGTGAGGGTCATGGCATTCAAGGGATGAGCTATCTCTCTCTTCTCCTTCTTGAATAAGGTGTAATTTTTCTTTGGTACCATCAGATAACTCAAACTTGATTTACTTTGGGTGGAGCATGGGATGGAAGGTGCCTCACCCAAGCTGAAAAGCTTTTCCTACCAAAGGCTAATTGCTTGGGAGTCTGGTGGTGGGTGGTGGAATGCAAATGCACGTATTATCTACATTCTCACTTGGAGCATTTTTTTTGCATGTATCAGTTAGCCCATCCCAGCTTAAGCCAAGGGTTTTTCAGAGTAGGTCTCATTCAGATGTCAGAAGTGCTCCCTTCTGATGCCAGGCCATGTTCAATGTCACTGGCACATCAAGGTCCCTCTCAAAGCTTATGACATGTTACATGTTTTTAGGAAGTAGAGGTCTCGCTTCAAAAAGTATTTGCCATGCTGACAGCACATTCAGTTTCTTTTCAGGAGAGTAGGGAGGTGGAGTGGCATCTATCTACTTTATGATATTCAGAACCAGTGGCAATTACCATGTCAGGTTCAATCTCCTCTATGGGGGAAGGACCTTCTACACTAACTGGGTGACTAGGGGATAATGGAACAGGCTCAAGCTTCTTAGGAGGTAAAGTTCCTTTATATCAGGGCATGGATATGAAGACCTCTTCTTCCATTTCTCCCTCCCCAACTCCTTCCTTCTCTTCACCCCTTCCTTCCTTCTTTCCCTCCTTCCGTTCCTCCCAGTGGGATAGGATCATCTTCTCATATCTTTTCTTTCCATTATATCCATTTACCACAACATTTGAAAAAAAATAAGATGATAAAAAAGAAACCATATCAATGCTCAGTGAAGATTATGTTGATAGCTCCTCCCATGATAGCTACCAGTTACAGAATGTCTCTGCATGCTCCAAAATCTATGTGGAAATTGCAATAGTGGCAATTTGCACATGCTTATAGGGACTGCAGTTCCCTGTTATAATTGCATCATGATATCTCAGGGTGAGAGGGCACCTGTCCTCCAGTACAATTAGATTGTCTCTAAGGTCCCTTCCAACTTGGAATCAATGATTCTAAGAAACAATGATAGAGCAGATCCAAGAAACCTGTTTTCCTGCCCACCAGGGAAAAAGGGGACTGAGGTCAAGTGAACTTAGGTCTGCTTCTTTAAGCCGCACCTACTACTGCTATTCTAGTTAGGTCACATACTAAGATGTAAATCTAATTAGCTCTACCTTTTACCATAGGCTTGATTATAGTATGTGTTATGTGCTAAGGCCCACTTTTATGTCTAGAAAAATGGGTATTGGGGCAGCTAGGTGGTGTAGTGAGTAGAGAACCGGCCCTGGAGTCAGGAATACCTGAGTTCAAATCCGGCCTCAGACACTTGACACATTTACTAGCTGTGTGACCTTGGGCAAGTCACTTAACCTCGATTGCCCTGCCTTCCCCCCTGCAAAAAAAAATGGGTATTTTGTGTCTCACTTTTAAAGTTTGTGTTTTGAAAGTAAAGTTGACTTGCTAATTAAAAAAATAAATTTAGCTAAATTTTGGTTTGTTGATGACTATAATAATGTCCTCTATGACTTCCCTACACTGAATAAATCACAGGACCAGTCTCTAACACTATTCTTTGTTAATAAATATTCATATTTTTAAAAACTACCCAGGTGCACATCATGATGAAATGTGTTGCATACACACATGCCTTCTTCATTGTACCCCTCAGTGCCAACATTGCTAGACTTGATTGGCAATATCAGTGTTGTCACTTTTCTACCAAATCAGCTTTGAATTGAATAAATTCTGTCATATTCACAACAGAAAGCTGCCTCCTTAATCCCCTCTTCTGGGTGGTGGGGGTAGTGGGTGGGGTTAGGGGAGTGGGAAAGAAGGGGATTGATACTCTCCTTTCCTAAGGGACATGCCACTTTTGAATCAAAGAGGCCCTTTTTTTGGTTAGTAACAACAAATCTGCCTCCTTAATCTAGACATTACAAGATTCTTGGGATCACTTTCTTGAAACCTATTGCTGAAACTGAATGGAAGAAGGGCAAGGGATTATCATCCTTTCCCCCAATTCCAAACAGCTAGAAGGCAACTGGCCATCCATTACTAATTATAATATTGCAAAGGTTAGCCAAACAGGTAGGCTCCTAAGGACATGAAATATATCTTGATATAAACATCAACCAAAAGCCTTAACCTATTTTGGCTTATTTTTTATGAGTAGAGCTGGGGAAGGATTTAGATGTACTCCAGTCTTTAGATAATGCTGGACCTCCATGATATGTCAGGAGCAGTATCCCGACCCCTGCCCACATGCAAGTAAGACTAGTTTTTCCTTATAGAGGTATCGTTTTTCCCTATAGAGGCATACGTTGTTCACTTCCCATTTACTTGAGTACAAAACAGGCAAGAGGAGCTCCAGGCTCTCTCTGATGTGTGACAAATGGTGTAGGGCAACTCAGGCAAGGGACCTTCACTTAGCTGAATCAACCTGAGGTCTCTTGTTGAATACTTTTGTCCTGATCTAGCTAAGTAAATCTTTTATTAACTGTTGAATGATCTCCAGGTGTCTTAATTTGTTATTATATTGAACTTTAGTTACCGGGGACCTTGCCTGAGTCAGACCCAGCCCAGAATGGATGTTGGTGAATGTGACCTGGCAAGAGGAATGGCAAATTCCTGAAAAGAAGGCAAATCAGCTACTCAAGAATTAAATGTTAGCTCTGTCATGCATCTGCCCTTTTCTAAGTAGGTGGAAAGGCATCCATAAAAGCAATATTTTTGTAATTAAACTAGAGGACCAGTCTGAATTAGGGCAGAGCCCTTCAAACTTTTCTCTGACAGCTTCCAAATCAACAGTAAGGTGGGTCAAATCCAACTAAGAGGAAGTGTTTAAATACAGTTGTAATTGGTTATCAGTTTATCATGTTCTCTGGGTCAAAGCTAGCTTCTACAATCATGTGCATCAAGAAGCACTATCTATCTCCATGTGGCAGAAGTGCCATGCTAATAACACAGTCTCATCTGCCTAAGTGATAATGTTGAGGTCAGATGAGTTTCCCAGATAGAGAGGGAACTGCAAAAAACAGTCACTATATATTCAGTTTATCCTAACAGGGTATCAGAATTGTCTCTACTCCCCACTGGCTTCCTATGTGAAATTGATGAGGTATTCCCCACGGTAACTTGAGAATTTGGCTGTCATTTGGAAGACATGAATTCTCAGAGATGCCATAGGATGAAATCCATTAGCACAGAGTCCATGCAGACATACAGCATTGAATCCTAGGTCTCCTATTCTCTTTGAAGCAGCGTTCCCACAGTCTAACAGAAATTATAGAAGGCTCCTGCACTATTTTCCATCATAATGATCACACACACTAGTGTCAAAGATGATAATAGCTCCATCTGGAGAGGAAAATAATCTGAAGATTCTCCTCCCTTTCTCCTACCTGCCCAAAGGGGTCAGATTCCCAATTTGCATGCACCACAAGATAGGCTGCTGTGATTTTATCAATCTGCATTCAATCAACCCTATTGCTGATGTTAAGCTTTATTTCTCCTACTTGATTGGATAGAAGGAGCACCAATTACCATGGCTGAGGTCTGTGTTCTATATCTGAGAGCTGGGAGAGAAAGCTAATATAGGGGATGGCAGTCAGGATCCCAAAAGATTTTGACAAGCTAGAATGAAGGGCCCAGTAGAATAAGATAAGATTTCTTAGAGATAAACGTAAACTCCTACTTTATCAACCTATCAACTTCAAAAGCCTGCCCTAGTCAGACCATATCTGGGGAGACAGAGTATAGCTGCAAGGTGCCAAGGTGAGTTACCCAGGACAGGAAAGAGCTGACCAGCCTTCCATTTGCCTAGAGAAGGCGTGTGTCTAAGAGACCTTTTTAAGCAGTATTACAGATGGAACATATCACACAGAATTTTTAATCGACCTGTGGGATGCATTCTGTTTGTACAATGCAGACTAGTGAGTATGCACCTACCTTTATACTGTTGTGTTGTCGCTTTGGTGTTTTGTGTTCACTTTTGCGCTTCGCCTGTCATATTGATGATGCACGTTTCCCCACTTTCTATTAGTGTACTGTATTTTTTATTCTGGGTGTGGCCCTTGAATAATTATTTTATTTTAATGCGGCCCTAAGATAACCTAAGGTTGGACAGCCCTAGTCTATATTGTGTGAAGAACACAGAATGATGAAGTCATTGTATCTTATGGGAGTTTAACCAATATAAAACTATCGCCACAACGAAGAGTCAAAAAGTAACCAGAAATTCCTTTATATTCAGTAAACACTTACTCTTCTTGCCAAGCAGATGTATGGCAAACAAAGGCAATGCTGGTTTAGAATATACGTGGCAGACGACTCAAAATGCCAAAGTATCTTAAGAGTATTTAAAGATGGGGGCAGCTAGGTGGCTCAATGAGTAGAGCACCGGCCCTGGAGTCAGGAGGATCTGAGTTCAAATCAAACCTCAGACGCTTACACATTTACTAGCTGTGTGATCTTGGGCAAGTCACTTAACCCCAATTGCCCTGTCTTCCCCCCTCCAAAAACAAAAACAAAAACAAAAGAGTATTTAAAGATGAACATGGAAGAAATAAAGTCAATACGTACTTACAAACAGATGAAAAATGGAAAAATTTATAACTTTTTTTAAGTTGTTCACATTTTGTCAGAAACATATTTGATCATTCTTATTAATCTCACTGTGAGATAGTCAGGAGGTAATATTTTGTTAACACAGCTATTTATGCAGCACCTGTAGTATGAAGGAGGTCAACAAGCAGGCAAAAAATAGACAGATCTGTTAAGATTTTTACAAAAGACTAATGACAGCAAAGCCACCAAAAATGGACTCTAACATTTACTCCTCTTATTATCTTGAAAAAGCAGAAACTGTATCAAAGAAACAAAGACGAGAAGAATAGCTGGATAAAAGTGACTGTATACTTTACAGAAGGTCTTTATTAGAGGCCAAATATGTTTCTGAGGTTGTTGAAGGATTGATTTTCAATATATTTATTTATGTAACATCTTGTTACAACAATTAGCTTAGGGACAATATAATGTTGCTTATTAGCTCCATGGGGTTCTCTTCTCTGTTGTTCCAGGGAGCTTGTATTAGACAAAAAGTTAGAAATATAGTTACGATCACTCTGAGCCCCGGTTAGAAAAATTTCTAACATTTAAGCGTAGATTTAACTTTACTTGTCTTTGGTTAACTCTTTTGCTGCTTCAGAAAGAATAGGAGACTATTCAATGCCGTATGTCTGCATGGACTCCATGCTAATGGACCTCATCCTGTGGCATCTCTGAAAAATTCATGTATTCCAAGTGACAGCCAAGTTCTCAAGTTACCCTGGAGTATACCTCATCAATTTCACGTATTCAGCCATCTCATCAAGATGCAAAATTCAGGTTACTGGAAACTTTGGGTAAAGGCATAAGTAGCATGTTCAGTGGTTTTTGAGTTGTGTCAGATTCTTTGCAACTCCATTTGGGGTTTTCTTGGCAAAGATACTTGAGTAGTTTGCCATTTCCTTCTCTAGCTCATTTTATGGAAACTGAGACAAACAGAATTAAGCGACTTGCCCAGGGTCACACAGTTGGTAAGTGTCTGAGGACACATTTGAACTCAGGAATATGAGTCGTCCTGATTTCAAGCCCAGGGCTCTAACCACTGTGGTGCTTAGTTGCTCCATAAGTAGCATAGTATATTACTATTTCTGTTAGTAGACAGGCACTGGGGAGTGAAGTTGGGACAGGGATAATTTTGGAGGAATTTCTTTCATTCCTTGAGGAGATAAGTAGTTCTGCTTTGAGGTGTTCATAGAGCCAACGGCCCTCCTTGATATCTTCTGTCTCTTCCACAGCCCAGTCCTACTTCCTCTTTTTTCTTTTACTGGTTGTTCTTGGGCTTTCTTCTGAGATATGGATATCTTTGCTCCTTCTTGTCTGCTGCCTAACCTTGGAGATCTCTCTGGGCTCCCAATGCCTGTCTCTTAGCTTTGCTCCGGCTTGCTATTTTATAGAAGAACCAGAAGGCACGACTAAATTTTTGCCACTCTGAATGCTCTTCTGTCAAACTAATTCTGGCTTATTCAAGGACTTTTCATACTTAATCTAAAGTCTTTGATTCATTTGTGAATTGAAACTTGCTCTCACTTCATTAAGGTATCAGGGAATGTCACCTGTTTAAGTAGAATGGGATAACTTTCCTGATTTATTCAACACCCCACTTTTACATTTGAAAAAAGGGAAAATACTAAATGATTGGGGGAAAATATCATGAGCATTATTATTATTACTGAAAAAGGTAATTTAAGAAGATATCAATAATGACTGCTTTCTTATTTTTACTTTTTCCTGCTTTCTTGCTTTTACAAAATCTTAATAGGACTAATCCATACAATATGTTGTCAAAGAAACGATTAAAAAATATGAGAAGCAAATAAGCAGGCATTTCCAAATGATATTTTTCACATATAATAATAATATACAAGTGCTTTAAGAAAATCATTGGTAAAGCCCAAAAGGGGAAAAAATCCAGCTTTTGCAAGTCATATTCAAAAGCAGACCACATCCCTATAGTTGCAAAGATGTTTAAAAAGCACAGAAAATACAAGACCACACTCTGCTTATTGTTTGTGGATTTAATAAATCCAACAGAGCAAAATGACCTTGCAATGGCTCTGCTCCAATGAAGTCTATCTTCCTTGCACATGTTAAAATCATTCACAATTCATCAAAAGATGCAATGCTAGAGACAACTTTGAAAACCCTCTGGGTATTAATGCTGACCAGGGACTAAACAGGGAGATGTACACTTGCCAAAGGTGTTTGTAACTGTCATGGGTGTTCAGCAGGGTTCAAATGGAAAAGGGATTTCCTATCGATGAAGAACTTTTTCAGATGCTCCTGTTTGCAGGTTGACATTGTGCTGATTATATCAAGTCCCTGAAAATTTCAGATCATCCTCTCTTATTAAACCCTCTGTGATCTGGCTTCTGACCTCGTCATTCTACTAAAACTGCTTTCTTCAAAGTTATCAATGATCTCTTGACTGCCAAATCGAATGGTCTTGCTTTCGATCCCCAGCCTTCTTGGCCTTTCTCTTTTGACATTGTCAATCACCCTCTTCTCCTGGATGCTCTCACCTCTCAAGGTTTTTATGACATTGCTCCCGCCTTGTTCTCCTGCCAATTCTCAGTCTCCTTTCTGGACCTTCATCTTGGTCATGCCCATTGTCAGCGGAGGTCCCCCAAGGTTTGATCCTGGGCTCTTTTCTCTTCATTCTCCATAGTAGCTCACTTAGGGATCTCATCAGGTCCCATGGGTTCAATTATCTTATCTACGCAGGTTTATCAGTCTACACACACACACACACACACACACACACACACACACACACACACACACACACACACGTATATATAGCATGAATCTCTTCTGAGCTTCAGTCTCACATCACCAACTGCCTTTAGGACATCTTCAACTAGACGTCCCATTGGCATCTCAAATCTCAAACAAGTCCAAAATAGAATTTATGATCGTTTCTTCAAACCCTCTCCCTGATTTCCCAGTTACAGTTGGGGGCATCACTATTCTTCAAGTCACCCAGGCATAGAACTTTGGTATCATCCTTAACTTCTCAATTCAATCCAGTGCCAAACTCTGTCATTTTTCTCTCATTAGAACATTTCTCATACATGTCTCCTTTTCCACATCCACACAGCCACTATTCTAGTTTAGGCCCACAATGCCTCTTGATTAGACTATTGCATGGCCTTCTGATTGAACCTCCCTGGCTCATGTCTTTTTCCCACTGGATGGATTAGAGTCCATCCTCCACCCTATTGCCAATGTGTTTTTCCTAAAGCAAAGGTCTGACCATGTAACAGCCCCTCCTTCCCCCAATTCAATAAATTCTTACAGTTTTATATTATTTCCAGGATCAAATATGAAATCTTCTGTTTAATGTTTAAAGTTCTTTCTAACCTGGTCCCTTCCTACCTTTTCAGGCTTCCTATGCTTTAACTCCCCTCCGTACACTCTAAGACACATCGACACTGGCCTCTTTGATGCCTCTGGCACATGACACTCCATCTCTCATCTCTGTGGCTCTGCACTGGCTAGCTCCCAGATTTCTGCCTTTTTGTTTCCCTGCATTCCTTCAAACCTCAGTTTAAATCCCTCTTTCTGCAGGAGGTCTTTCCTGGTCTCCCCAGATGTGCTAGTATTTTATCTTATGAGATTACTTTCCAGCTACATTCTCTCTCTCTCTCTCTCTCTCTCTCTCTCTCTCTCTGTATATATGTACATAATCTGTACAATTACTGTACATATGGAGAGAGAGAGAGAGAGAGATACATATCTTGTATGTTCCTGGTTATTTTCATGTTTTTCTCTCCCACTAGAATGAAAACTATTCGAGAGCCAAGATTGTTTTTGGCTTTTATTGCATCCATAGCACTTAGCCCAATGCATGATCTATGGAAAGTGCTTAATAAATGCTATTGACTAACACTTGAATGAGATCCACAATATCTCAAAAAAGTTCAGCCTAATAATTTACATATGAAAAACTGAGTGGACGAAAGAATGCCCGTTGTCTAGATTATCATATGCAATTGGTCGATCAGCCCATATAATGTGTCCATCAGAAGACAGATCTTTAATAAATACTGTATATTGACAATGAACTGGATTCAACATTGAACAGGAAGAACAAAACATGATGGATTGGATTTGGGAAGTTGTGCCATTCCTTAGACAAACCCAATTTGCTCTTTAAAACAGAGATTCCTCCTGTTAACACCAGTATTGTTCTGTATTGCTTTATGGTCACAAGTCCTGGAATATGGCAAGCTCTGTAGTGGCAACATTTTGGATCACGCAATGGCAACACATGGTAGTAAGGGTATGACACATGACTAGTGATGATTTCTGGCAAAAGAAGCAGTTAAAAATACATTTTCAAGGATGTGTAAATATGGCTGGAAGAGAAGGTGCAATGATTTTGGAGTGGGAGTTAGGGAAAGAAGAAAAAGGCATTTATTAAGCACTTTTGTTCCAGGCATCATGCTAAGCATTTTACAAATATGATCTCATTTAATCCTCAGAACAACCCATGAGGTAGGCTCTATTCTTGCTCCCATTTTAAAGTTGAGGAAACCAAGGCAGACAGAGGTTAAGTGATTTGCCTAAGGTCACAAAGCTAGTAAGTGTCTGAAATTGGATTTGAACACAGGTGTTCTTGACTCTAGGTCCAGAGCTCTAACCATTATACCACCAGCTGCTTCATGACATGATAGCTATCTTTTTCAGCCTTGGTAACTTATAGAAAATTCTTAGTACACTGGGTGGTGAACACCCTACTCCTTTTGTGGAATATTTACCAGAGACCGCGGACAAATGTGCCACAGGATGGGTAATGATCCGCACTGGTGGCAGGCATGCTAGCATGAATGAGATCACTGATCTATTCTAGTTTTGAAGTATATAGCTTATCTACTTTTATAGCCCCAACCTGTCTCTTTGCTGACCTGCAGTCCCATCTTTCCAACTGCCTAGTGAACACCTCAACCTAGATGTCCTGAAGACACCTTACACTCAATATGTCCAAAATGGAAGTCATGATCTTTCTCCCTAAGTCCCCTCCTCTTCCTAACGTCACTACTGCTGCACTACTGTCCTCCCAGTCACTGAGGCTTACATCCTAGGGGTCAACCTCGACTGCTCTCAATCTTTCATCCCCCATCTCTGATCTGTAGATAAAGCCTGTTGATTTTACCTTTGTAACATCTCTCATGTATGCCTCCTTCTTTTCTCTGACACTGCTACCTCTCTGGTGCAGGCTCTCGTCACTTCACTCCTAGATTCTTGCAATAGTCTGCTGGTAGGGTGGCCTGCCTCAAGTTTCTCCCCACTTCAGTCTGTCCTCCACTCTGCTGTTAAAGTGATCTTCCTGAAGTGCAGATCTGGCCACATAATTATCTGCAAATGAGAGTTTGAAGATGCTAAAGGTAACTAAAGGCAGGGGGGCAGGAGCTCAAGCACCAGATGTAGACCTAGGATTCCATTGAAGCAAGGTAAACTTTCAGAGGTCAGGTATGAGGTGTCATGGACCAGAACCTGACCATTTTGGGAAACCTGGTGAGTCAAGACAAATCCCAAGGCATAACCTCTTCATGGCTTTTAGTTGAGGGAAGGAAAGCCAGTTATTTTTTTAATCAGGAGATAAATGTGGCTGGAGAGGAGAGTTGGGATGAAGATAGGGGCAGGGTACTATTATACTGTTGCTATTTGTGGCTTGGACCCAATACACACTCCTGCGCCCAGCCATGACACACACATACATATACATATACACCCACTGATATATACACATACCACATTCACAAGCACATGCCACTTGTTATTAATGATGCTTGCATCCAGACCGCCAAGGCACTCTTTTTGCCAGTAGAGATGAATAGCAGCTCAGAATTATGTCAATCAATTTTGACATCTGCTAGGAAATGGACCCCCCACCCAAATGATGATATTACTTCCTGATAGTCAGCATTAGGAGTAAGCTACATGGGCAGGTGTTTATCTCCTCTTAGAATCTACTTCCATGTACCTAATGCCCAATCAGATCTTAGGATCCAACTTGGACCTCCTTTCTTGTTTAGATTCACTTTTGAAACTTCTCCATTCACACTCTCTGTGTACCTTCGATAACTAAGCCACAATGGATTCTCTCTTACCTCATTCTATTTCATTCATTTAAAAATTACTCCATGTTCCATCACAGACATATCCAAGCTCTACTTTATTTGAGGGTCCATCGCCAGATACTCCCTGCTATTCTACCTTCAAAATCAGCACAGGCACAAGGAAGGAGGAGGCATTACTGTGGGCTGATGTATGTGAGACTGGCACCTATTTAATCTGACATCATCATGTGGCCTAGATACCCCTTTTTTCAATACTTTCTCCCATCCTCCTGGCGGAATCAAGATAACTTTGAATAGTGAGAAAGTACTGGTACTGGTATTCCAAGCGCTCCTTCTACAAAGCCTAGTCATCCCTCTGTCAGCACACACTCAAGATCCAGGCAGGAGGAGTGGACCATCGTCATGGGTGAATTGTCTTTCCATCTGTGAAACTAGCACCTACTCAGCTCTTCTTTACCATGTGACCCAGGAGGGTAAAGGGTAGTTTCTGTGGAGCAGAGGGGAGGGGAGTTTCCACTGCCTTGTTCTGGCTATAGCCTCAGAACCTAATGGGGATGGGGGTTGCAAGTCTCTTCATTACATAATTCTAGTTCCCTTTGCCTTTGACTTCTTGGTCCTAACATTAGACCCTCACGGAGAAGGTGATAAAGGGTTAAGAAGAGTCTTTCTAATAGCTCTTGAAACACATTAACAAGAACTAGCAGCTCCATCACCATGACTTTCATGACTCACAAGATAATTGTCCAAATTGGCCTCCCAGCTGTCTCTCCCTCACACAAGGCATTTCATCTTCTATCTCGTTGTCTTGGCACAGGTTGTCTGCTATGCTTGGCATTCATTTCTTCTTCCCCTCTACCTCTTAGAATCTCTAGTTTCCTTTGTAATAACAGGACTGGCCAGTGAAGGCATGGTCCTTAGAACATGCTTGGATTAGCCCTTCTTGGTGACTTCTACAGAGCATACGCAATATTCCCTGCTAGCTGCCAACTAACACATGGAAGCCAATTTTGGCCATTATGCCTCAGGGTTAATAAGATGTGGTGATGAAAAGTCTTCTCGTTGGCTAAGGAGCTGAAAGGAATGATGACTCAGAGGAGGCTGAGCCAGAAATGAGTTGGAATATAAAGGGACTGAGCAGATAATTTCTCTCTTTTTTGACAGCAGCTTCTCAGGAAGGAAAATTGCTGTGAGTGGCTGGGTTGGGGAAAGGGAAGTCTCTTGCCCATCTCCCTACCTGACTACCCTTTCTCCATGAAGATGTGAAACCTTGGCCTCTTTTATGTTTATTCTTTTCCAAACTTAGAGTTACATATCTCTAGAGACTCACTTGACCAGGATATAATACCTTATGAGCTTTGCAAGGTCAAAAGAACCATTAGGGTTTATTTTAATTTTTAATTTATGGAATAAAACAAACATTTCTGTAACATGGTATGATAGAAAAAGATTGCACATGAAATTGCAAATCTCTTATGTGTAGCTTGCTATTCCTTTTAAATATATAATAAACTTATCATGTAAATTTCTTTTTTCTTTTTTGTCTCCTTTTTTTCTTCCCTCTTGCCATCCCGTCCTAGAGTTGGCTACTATTAGACACAAATATATATATATATATATGTATATATATATACACATATGTATATACATACATACACACATGTATATAAACATAGATATGTGTAAAATCATTCTACACATATTTCTATTTATCACTTCTTTCTCTGGATGAGATAGTGTTTTCCTTTATAGGTCCTTCGTAATTTATTTGGGTACTTATAATAGTCAAAATGACTTATTTGCTCAAAGTTGTTCTTAAAACAATATAGCTGTTCGGATATACAACATTCTCCTGGTTCTGCTCATTTTGCTCTTCATTATTTCATGCCAGGCTCCCGTTACTCGAAGGTATTCTGCCCAAAGAAAGGGAAATTTTGATGGCTGAAAGCCGCTTAGTTAATTTGGGGTCATGTGCTTGACTATTTGTGTAGTTTCAGCTTGAGTTCCCTTTCCCCTGCAACCTTGTCCATGCAAGGTGAGAGTTCATTTCTGGTTTGGGATATATTTTAGTAATTTTTGTCCTTGCTATACCTTCTAAGCAAATATTACTTTATAATTTGAATAATTACTTTTTAAAATTAAAATTTTTTATTCATTGGAAGTCCACTTTCTCTCTCCCTCCCCACCACATGCACACACACACACACACACACACACACACACACAAAAGAAAAACTAAACCCCTGTTGCAAATATATGTTGACAAACAAAACTAACAACCACATTGGTCATGTCAAGAAAAGTCTCAATCTGTACCTTAATTTCATCACTTCTCTGTCAGTAGGTGGGTAGTATATTCCATCATGGGTCCTCTGGAATCATGGTTGGTCCTTGTGATCAGAGTTACTAAGTCTTTCGAAGTTGTTGGTCTTTATGATATCATCGTTCAAGTATATATTGCTCTTCTTATTCTGCTTGCTTCACTCTCTTAATACTTCTCGGGTTTCTAAGAAACTGTGTCCTTTACAATTTCTGATAGCACAATAGCATTCCATCACATTTGTATACTATAACTGGTTCAGTGTTTATCCAGTTGATTAAATATTCCTTTGTAAAGGCTTATTCATGTCAACCAGCTGACTGATATTGTGACATCCCATATAGATGGAGAGTCATAAGTGACAGTGTTAGAAAAACCCATTCCTACAGGGTTATTTCATGATAAAAACCCAAAAGGAGAAGTAGTTGAGTTAGGAGGGTGAATCCAGAGGGTTACCACTCTTCGACCTTTCCCTATAAAGTCTTCTCTTTTCCAGGCTAAATATCCTTCAATCCTTATAATCTTTGTAGAGCATGGTCTCTAGCCCTTCTGGTAGCCTGCACATGCTCCAGATTGTCAATGCCCTTCCTAAAATTCAGCATCCACAACTGAACACAATGGGCAAAAATCACTTGAGGGGAATAGACATGGTGGAGGAAGGAAAAGGAAAAGGAGGAGGAGAAGGATACTTTTTATTTTTATTTTACAGAATGTCTTAAAAGGAATAGTCTGGTTGGAGTGATCCTTACATTTTAATAATGTCTCTGTTTAGGGATTGGATCTGAGAAGGAATGAGGCTGGCCATTGCTTGAATTCTTCTAAGAAACTGGAAACCGTGTCAGAGCATCTCTTTAATATGGCCTTGGGAGCCAAATATGAGAATGGTGAAGGAAATTACAAAGCCTCCTCTGTAGAATGATGACAGAGCTCCAGGTATGAAAAGAATCACACCATGGGGAACATGGAGGGTCCACAGGAGCTTTAATTATTACTCACCAATTGTAAGATATCCCAGTTTTAATCCATCTTGGCAGCCAGAAGGACATTACCAAATGCCTGCTTTGCGCTCTGGCTTGCTCTGAACTTCTGGCTGGAAAAGCAAGCTAAGTGAATATTCACTCTGAAAGGAGAAATGGTTTCCTGTGTTGAGTACTCGTCATGGAGGTCCTTAGGGTGAGCAAACTGGAAACTCACATTTTATTCTTCTCTTCACTCCACTCCCAAAAGCCAGAAGTGTCTCAGCCCTGAATTGGAAGCAGTGGTCCTGAAGACTGGACCAAACCTGTATCAGAAGCTGATCAGAATCATTGTCACTTCTGTCATGACAATAGGGCATGGTGTATGCCTTGAACCTTGAGCCTGGGCCTCCTGGAGAAAAAAGAGTCGACTACTTGATTTTCAGAGGGGCATCAACTCTTTCTGATAAAAACTGGTCATTCCATTGGCCAAGAACAGTATAGTTTGTGGGCTTCAAAACGATTCAATCCTTCCTTCCCATCGGCAGGATCAGGCTCAAATGACGGGACTTTCTATGAGCTTAGGACTGTTTAATAATAATAATAATAATGATAATAATAATAATAATAATAATAAAACAGTAATGATAATGGCATCTACATAGCACTCCAAGATTTGCAAAGCACTTTAAGGATATTATCTCATTTGACCCTTATAATAACCCTGGGACACAGATGCTATTATTGTCCCCACTTTACAGATGAGGTAACTGAGGCCAAGAGAGGTGAAGTGTCCTGCCCAAGGTTCCAGAGCTAGTATCCGAGGATAGATTTGAACTCAGGCCTTCTTGAACCCAAGCCCAGGTTCTATCTACTTCACTGCTTTAAAAAGAGATGCTTTCAAACTTACAAGATAGTCGAAAGTGAAAATAAAAGCAAAACTGAAGAAAAGTAAAAAGTCTTGGGTTCAAATATGACCTTAGACACTTACTAGTTGTGTGACTCTGGGCAAGTCACTTAACCCTGTTGGTCTCACTTTTCTATATGTAAAATGAACTGGAGAAGGAAATAGTAAACTACTCCAGTATCTTTGCCAAGAAAACTCCAAATGGGGTCACGAAGAGTCAGACATGATTGAAACAACTGAACAGCAATAACATAATTAAACTTAGTCATCCTTTCCTGATCCTAGGAGAAAAGACATTTTAGGAAGAGTTGACTTTAGGGGGATGGATGCACAATGCTGAGTGGGACTTGGCATGGGGGTGCCTAAAAATTCACACATATGGAGTAGAAAAACTTCTCAGGAAATTTTCATTTATATACTTTTTGAACAACTAGGTTACTATCTACGTGCTTCAGGAGGCATTGTTTCCCAAATGATAGATATAGGAAGGGGCTATCCAGACACCTGGAGAAATCCACCCATTGCTTTGGAGAACTCAACTCTTTTTCCATCTGATAAAAGCATGACTCACTAACCCTACAGCACTGGAGAGAATTATAAATGATCATTAATAACCTTTCTTTACTAGGTAAACATTGTCTTCAGGATGGGCTGAAGCAGCCAAATGGAAATTTATCATAGACAGGCTGCTTTTCTTTTTATCATTCAACTCATTCCTCTTCTCCCATCCCTACCTAAAAGGACAGGTGTGCCTAATGTTGTGCCATCTTGAGAAAGTTGTTGGGTGAATCAGTTTTGTGCAATCTAACCCTATTTTAGATGCATCGGTGGAGCTCATTACTTAAAGATGCTCTGAGGTATAAGGGGAAGACAAAGAGGATACAGTTCTCTCACTGATCAGTTTGGATTGTCCCAATTTTGGCCTTCAGAGGCCCTTGGCAGTCACTGCTTCTCAATTAGGGGGCCAAATTACAACATGTGAGATAGGGATTAACTCCTGATAGGGGTTCCCTTAATGACACAATCAGGAGAACTGAAAAGATGTCTGGATAGGGGATTTGGATTTGTGGCCTTGGCTACATGAATTTGTATGGTCATAAGATCATAGCTTTATAGAGCTGGAGGAAACTTAGGGGTTATGGAGTCCAACTCTCATTTTACAAGTGAAGAAACTGTTGAAGACTTTATATACATTTTATATATATATACACACAAACACACACACATATATATATACATACATACACACACACACACACACACACACACATATATATTTTATCAATCTTCACAAAATCCTGGTGAGATTCTGCAGTTATTAAGTATCCACAGTATACAGATGAGAAAATAGACTCAGATTGGCTTGACTAGTTAGTAGGCAGAATTCAAACCCAGGTCTAGGTTGACAGGAAGTCCAGCATTCTCTTTTCCTTATGCCATGTTACCTGTATAGGAAAACCTAGTTGATTATCATGACAGTGAAATTTGTGATTATTCCAAATAGGCATAAAGTTAACTAACCAGATCTCATGAACAAAATATATAGTTTAAACCAGTGATGTCAAACCGAAATAGAAATGGAGGTCACTAAATCATACATATGGATCTCTATGGCCCACATAATGTCTTAAAAAAACCTACATATTAATATTATCTATATTTTATTGCATTTTTATTTTGTTAAATATTTTTCCATTATATTTTCATCTGGTTCAGGCTACATTCAGGAATGTTGTGGGTTGCACACATTTGACACTTCTGCCTTAAACTTCCAAGGAAATATCTCACATCAAGGGCTCAATGGATTTCTATAACTCAATTCTGGGGCCCAGAATTTAATTCTTGTATACTATCATATTTTAAATATATATTATTATATCATACTTTATAATTATACTGTTGTACAATGTAGGAGTAACATGAATTTTAACTTTCATTAATTCATCTCAATTCATTTATTGGTGCTCATGAAACTTCCTCATAGAACATATTTGGAGTTGACAATTAAGACTATTCACTGAGGCAGTCTGTACAATAGAGAACTAGCTTTAACTTGAAAGAATCCCACAAATGATTAAAAATGGAACTAGATTGGGGCAGGTGATGATTAAAATGATTAAATAATCCACTGAACTCACTGGGTTTCTGGCTGCTTCCTTGTGTGCTCTCTGATTGGCTCTCAGCAGGACTAGAGCTTCTAGGAGTTAGGCTTGAGGGTTAGATTTCATTTCTCAGTTTTCTTTCAGGGTCCATACTATAGCAAGACAGCGTTGCATCAAAGACTACTGGCCAGTTTTTGAAACTTTTCTCCAAGGTTATTGACAAGATCAGCAGGATGAAAAATAACCTTTTTTCTACTCTCACTCTCTTTTACCTCTCTTTGGCCTCTGACATTATTGACCATCCTTTTGTCACTTGGTTTCCATAACATTGTTATTTCATGGTTCCCCTTCTCCGTATAGATATTGTTTCCCCCAGAGAAGTCTTCATTTCGTCATCAATTTCCAGCCCACTGGTGAATGACAGTCCCCCAATGTTCCATTCTGGGTCCTCTTCTCTCTCTACTCTCCCTTCTCATCAGGTCCTGTGGGTTCAGATATCATCTCTACACTAATCACTTCTAAAACTATCTACTCAGTTTAAAATCCCAAAATTGCCACTTACATATTCTACATTCTAACCAGATTGGAGTACTAGCTACTTCTCAACCTGGACAATCCATGCCTTTTGCCTCTCTGTGCATTTTCCTGGTCATTCTCCCTCTCTGAAATCTGTTCCCTCCTCATCTCTGCTTCTCAGAATCTTTCTTTTCTTTCAAGGCTCAGCTAGGTGCCATTTCCCCCATGAAATTTCCCCTACTCTCTGTTATTAGTTCTTTTTTTTCTCAAGTTTCTTGATATTTAATGATTTGGGTACAAGTTATAGTTTCCGATAGAATATAAACTCCTTTAGGGCAGGGACAGGTTCGTTCTTGTCTTTTGTATCCCTTGTGCCCAAATAGTATCTTGTACACTATAGATTTTTAATAAATATCAAGTTGAAAGCTTCTCTAATCTTCTAAGCCCAGAGTGATGTTACACTTCACTTTCCTTCACCACATTTCCTGTGATACCGGGTTCTTGTTTGCTTTAGCATTGCTCTGACCTGCCCTTTCCTAGTTATCTCCAATGATATTATCTTCACACCTGGGCTATTATCATAGTCCCTCTCTTGCCTAGAGCTTTGCCTTCCAGTATAACCATTGTACTATTATTTTGACTTGATATATATATATATATATATGGACCAGATGTTGCACACTCTCCCTGACTTAAGTACTCATGTGTACCCACCTAAGGAATCTACTACTCTTTTTTTAAAATATTTTTTCTCCTTTAAATTTTTTTTTTGTTGTTGTTGTTTTTTGGCCAGGGCAATTGGGGTTAAGTGACTTCCCCAAGGTCACACAGCTAGGACATGTGTCAAGTGTCTGAGGCTGCATTTGAACTCAGGTCCTCCTGACTCCAGGCCAGTGCTCTACTCACTGTGCCACCTAGCTGCCCAAGGAATCTACTACTCTACGTATCCCTGCCCCAATGCAATCTCCTTCCCCCACTTCCACCCCATTAGTATCCTTGACCCCTCTGAATAGCTTTTCTTGTCTCTTACCCATTTAGGGGCAGATCCCTGTCATGTTGTTCATTTTCCAACTTACCTATTACAGGACAGATCTTCAGCCTCCTATAGCTCACTCGATACCTTCTCAGACCTCTTGTCGTAGAGATGGATTCCTAGCTCTCATGCCATTCTGTAGCTCAGAGCTCCTGGCTGATTCCCTTGGGTTTATATGGTCAACTCAATTCATTTCCACAGGCATTTATCAAGCTACTATAATAATAGGTGCTTGTTGAAAGAATGGATGACTTTGTGCCACACATTGTTAGATGCTAGGGGTACAAAGACAAAAATGAAATATTTATGTTATCCCAGAGATTACATTCTATTTGGAGTGGTGGTGGTAGTGGTACAGTATGTACAGAAGTTAAGTATAGGACAGGAAAAAAATGAAGAGGGAGAGAGCTCTCTGGTGTGGGTGTGAGGGGCAGGGAAGGTTTCACGTAGGAGGTCACATCTGAATGGAGCCTTGGACAATGACAAGATTCTGAAGGGTATAGATAGGAAGGGTTGTATGAGCTTGTTCAAATGCCCAGAGGTGGGAGATGGTGATGGAGCATCGATTAGTCAAAGAATTTTTTGAGTTCATTTAAACTTTCTTGTTCCCTTGAATTCTACTTTTTACTTGGGTGCAGAGGGTATAGAATGAAACCTTTATGAATTCAGGGTACTGAACCTAAAAATAACACCAATGAAGATGAGGAAGAAAAGAGAGAGAGATGCTGCATTGGAAATGAGAAGTTATAATGAAAGCTATAATACAAGTTATTTATTTATAATATATATAAAGTTATAATAAAAAGTGGCTGAAGCTTAGGAGGAAGAAAGAAGAGTGCGGGTGTGTTTCAACAATCCAGCTCTCAGCTATTGTGGGGGTGAAAGACCAACACAATCCCAACAACAAGCACACTGCAAAAACACAGGTTCTTTTGATCTGCTTAACTAAGGAAAGCTACGTGAAGGGGTTGACAAGCTTACTTTAATTCAGCGCACAAATATCATTCACTTAGTTCAGGGGAAAAAGCCAGCACACTGAACTTCAGAGCAAAATACAAAGTACAAACATCAACAGGCAGACCTTGTCTGATTCAAATCCCAATACATAGTTACCAGAGTTTAACAAAGTCTCAGCATCCAGGTTACAAGCTGGAGGGCCCTTAGCTACAACTGCCCCAAGTCTGCATCAGCGCCACCACCACGACTGAGAGCCCTGAGCAAATGGCTCTGTCCTCCCTTCTTATAGAGCTTCAGACCTCATCAAACGTCATCTGAATGACCAGAACTTAGGCTGCTATGATTGGCTCTTGAGTTAGCCCCTCCCCTTAGGACCCTGGGAGGTTCACACCCACATAGGTTAACACCTACTAGGGGTTAGAGCCTGGGGCTTAACACTTAGTGAGACTCAATGAAATACACTGAATTACTCAAAACAAACAAAGCCAAACTCTTCAGAGGCACTTGTTGAACTAAGTGCTAAGAGCCCTTTTTGCTTACCAACACAGGGTGAGAGGGAAGAAGGGGAGCATGGAACAGAGAAAGACAGGAAGAGGTAAGTGGAAAAAGGGATAAAGAGATGCATTTGCATTGTAACATAGAGTATAACCTGAAGAAGAGAAACACAGTTGCTGGTGCCACAAATGTGAAAAAAGCGCAGTCTTAACCCAACTGTTCCTTTGGCCTCTGAGGATTCATTACCATTGGCTGGACCCTTGCCCATCATGAGACTCCTCCCCAGGGTTTTGTTCTTACTTCCCTTTCCTGGCATAGTATGGGGAGGGGCACTCCTCTTTATTTGAGGCTTCACCTAAAACCACCAGGTTCATATCCATTCACTGATGCTTTTGCTTATTCAACAGGCCCAAAAGTGGCCCAGTCTTTCTATCCTAGCCTATCCTATATGAAGTTGAAGGAATAATTTTCCTAAGTGTAATTTTGATTATGTCTCTCCTAGAATGGTTTCCAACTGGCCTCTTGCAAGAGAACTGGGTTCTTTAGCATGTGCTTCAAGGTCCACTCCATGGGCCCCCCTCTTCTTTCCCCTCCCCCCATTGCTTATCCCTTCTATTTCTCTTCCCAGCTGGATATTGCTTTAGCCAATCACACCTACTCAAACTATGTCTACATGATGCTGTGGCATCTGGTCAATTCAGTCAAATATTCAGTTAATCATCTAGATGTTTTGTCTACATGAGGCCAAACATCTGGATTGGCTGAATATTTTACTACACTGACTAAATTTAAAAAAAAAAAAAGACTGAATCGACCAGATGTTTTGGCATTGTGTAGACACAGCTTTACTATCTTTCGCATATGACTTCATAGCTTGTCTTGATGCACAGCATTCCCCCCACCTGGAAAAGCCTCCCTCTTCCTTTATTTCATACCATGTCCCTCCCTCCCTTTTACTTTCTGTTCAGAATTCCCCAATCCTAGACAAACGTTAGTAGGTTCTGATCATCTCTTCTGCTTTGGCATGCTCTCAATTTTATTCATGTAATTATTTACAGCTTTACTATTTTTACACTTTTTATGCTTCTATCCTTTTTTCTCACTTGCACTGTTACACTAAGTGCCCAGAGGGCAGGGATTAGATGCTATTATAAAACTATTAATAAATTAACACCTGCAGTGCTTGGTTCCTATTTATTTCACCTGACCCTTGGGAAGTAGGTAGTACATACTCACAGCTCAACTTGGGCAGCTGAAGGAGCTGTGACAGGTCTCACTTGTGACCCGCTGAGCTGCTAGTGTTGGGTGGGGTGGGGAGAACAAGTATTGACAACAAGATTGAACTGAGCTATACAAATGGTTAATTTCCTGGTCCTCCATACAGTTGGACTTCCTGATATTTTGGCCTTGAATATACGCTTCTCACTTCTCACAGCTCAGTCCTAGGATCTCAGGGCTCTGTGGATACTCAGGCGCTAACCCACTCTGGATTTTCAGTTCTCATTTGATGTTGATTCTGCCTGCTTGGTGGCAGGCAAAGATTACCTTTTCCTTGCCTAGAGAATTGCTGATCACTACCGGCCCTTCTTCTGGCAGGGGGTGACAGATAGGATAAATATTGTTATTCCTATTTGGCAGAGTAGAAAATTAAAGCACAGAAATTAAATCGAAGTACAGAGATAAGGAAGGGTAGAAAGTATGTGAGTTCTCTTCCTGTCTTTCACAATCACTTGCTATGTGACTCAGAAGTAGCTTAACCTCTCTGGGCCTCAGTTTCCTCACTGCAACTATTCTATGACTCAGTCTTCAAAAGTTGCCGTGGCTGAAATATTTACCACCCTGTAGCCAAACTACTGATGAACCTTTTTTAATACAGGTAGGCAGGTCTCCAGATGACAGGTATATATTCAAATCTCTCCAGCTTGGTAAGACTTATCAGAGGTTGTCTTCTGTCATTGTTCATCCTTCATTTTTGAAGAGGGCCAGTGACATCATGGGGTAATGTTTTGACTTACATGTGAACTGGTTTTAAGTGAGGCAGAGTTACATGTACAAAGTTGTCAGCCTCACTCTCTCTTCCACAGTCACTCAAGTCCAGTGGCATGACAAAAGTCAAGATGACTGGCACGGCCCAGGGATGTAGTGGATGACCTTGTTGTCTTTCATGTTTGACTCTAAGCACTCCATAGTGCCTGCTTCAGCCACCTTCATGGCCCTGGAACAAATTGTTCTCAGCTGCCCATTTCACAGGGGCAAGTCTTTACATGCTTGGAGTAGACATCTGCCTAACTCACTGATGGGTTTGTGGCCTTGTTGGTTACCATCCAGTCTTACCATCCATCCCCTTTCCTCCACTAAACAAAGCTAGCCTCATAGTTTAGGTATACATTACCTTTTACCTAGACTACTGCAATAGCCTCCTATTTGGCCTACCTACCTTGTCTTTCTCTGTTCCAATCCACCCTCCACACCACTGCCATACTGGTTTTCCCAAAATGCAGGTATTACCATTTCAATCACTTTTTCAATAAACTCCAGTGGCTCTCTTTTATTTCAAGCAGTGGTTCTGATTTTTTGTTAAATTAACTCCTTTGGCAGTCTGGTGAAGCCTATGGAAACTTCTGGAATATTTTTAAATGCATAAAATAAAATACATAGGATAACAAAGGAAATCAATTATACTGAGTTATCAAGACATAAAATAAAGTTTATAGATTCCAGAAGTCTTCAAATATGAAATATAAACTTTTCTGTTTGGCATTTAAAGTCTTTCACATAGTCTACCACTCTTTTTTACATATTAGTCTCCCTAAGTATGTTATGGTCTAGCCAACCTCAACCTCTTACTGTTCCTCATACAAGACATTCCACCTCTGGTCTCCACACTTTTGTATTGTCCTTACCATATGCCTGGAATGTACTCCCTTCCCACCTCTCCTTTTCAGACTCCCTAGCTTCTTTCAGGGATCTGAGGTCAAGAGCTGCCTTCTATGTAAAACCTTTCCTTATACCCCAGCTGCTTGTTCCTTACCCTATAAATGATCTCTTAACTACTTTGTAACTATATATATATATGTATATATGTCAATGAGTATGTATATGTATATACACATACATATATATCCATATATGTGTATGTATGTATGTATATACAAAGGTTGTCTCCACTGGCTAGACTGTCAACTACTTGAAGGCAAGGAGTATCTCGCTTTTGTCTCTGTATCCCTGGCACTGAGTATAGTTCCTTGTACAAGCCAAGTACTCAATAAATGCTTATTGTCAATTGATAGTACTATACCACACCAGGACATAAATATAAAATGAAAGATTACAGTGTTCCTTATCCAACTACTCTCCCAGCAAGTGGGTGGAATACTAGTAGACATAGACATAAAAAATTATCATTTGTTAGACTGCTTGTGTGTTTATCTTCATTCGGTTCAATCATTTAGTATTAAAATAACCACTTACTACATAAAAATAGTTTTTCAAATAAAAATATTTTATGATTTACATTTTGAGTACTTAAAACAAGCAACCTTATTAACTGTGAAAAAAGTATGGAGATTTTTGGTAAAGATTCTCAATCCTAAGACTATCCTAAGGATTAGCAAAAGGCCAGAAGGTTACATGGAATGTTTGAAATGATTATTGTTCATCAAACAGTGAAAATGAGCCAATCCATTTGTGCAAAGATCTAGTGGACCATCGTTTGGCTGTCGTCAAGAAGGTGGCTTTCAAAAAGATGTTTCTGTGGATCAGGTAAAATGAGTTAATACCATGATCTAATCTAAAACGAAAAAAAAGCTAAAGGAATAATATCGAGCAGATGTGGAAGAGAGAGACCAGACTGCTGTCTGCATTTAATTACCTAGAGAAAAGATTGTCTTCCAGTTTTCTCTCCAGGTAAGAATCTCTCTCTGTCTCTCCCCTCTTCTTTCTTTGCTCAGACATATTCTGTACTTGGCTATTTAAAGGCAGTAACCAAAGGAAACGGAATTTACATTTGTAAGCCCCCTTTCCCTGTGAGGTCTAGTTGCATCTTGCAGCATGGAACTATGATGAATTATAGCAAAAAGAAAAAGCAGGAACAAACAGATGAGCCAAATTGCTAAGGAAAATGAAATCAACAGAGGATTGGATATACTAAACTGACTATAAAAATGCACAGAGGTTGTTGCTGGGGGCTAGTCCAAGTCATTCCTAAAATAGGAGAAGACTTAATAATTACATATAACAAACATGTAGCAAGGTGATTTATCTCATTAGGTATGTGATGCTGGCAGAAGGTTAAGTTCTCCAAAATCTTTTCACAAGTTGATGGCATACATCTTTAGTGCCCACAAACAACATTCTATAAGCATTCAAAATAGTTACAAAAATGGAGCTGTGAATGGATTTTACATGTAAATTGTTAGATTCATTAATTAAGGAAAAATTGTGATTACAAGTACATTTATTAAAAAAAATGAAATGTCAAGAAATGCAAACTAAAGATTAAAACAACATTGGAACATGACAATTCTGACTACTCTCTGGAATGTTTTCCAGATTATGATAAAGTATTGAAGACTGAAATCAATATCTAAAGAATCTTTGTGGAACTTTCTTTCAGTTCATACACAGAAACTGTCATGGACTTAACTATCTCAACACTTTCTTGGTGATCCCAACAAGCACTTATTAGAACGTATTCCTCAAAAATTTAAGTTGTTTCAGGCCTTTGTTTCATTAAAGCAGCTAAAAAAAGGAATCAAGCAGATGGAGTACGTGCTTAAGAGAGGACAAGCATGCCCTGCTTTCTAGTAAGCAAAAAATGGCACCAGCAGATAAAGTCAGGCAGGCATGGGAACAGATTCAAAGAACAGAAACCACAGACTTGCTTTTTTATGAATGACAGTGTTTGAGAATGTGACCCCTCTTAACTTCTCCATACCCTCAACATATGAGTTGCTTTGAGCCAGACGAGAACAGCAACAAGTTTCTACAGGACTTCACTTCACACCTCCATTTTCTTTCTCATTATCTCAGAGATTATAAAGCACATTTCAGCAGCATTTTGCATTCATCTAACCTTTGCCACACAAACCACATTAATATAGCGAGGCAGGTTTATGTACCTCACACATCAGGCCCTATCAGGAAACTTGGTAGTGGCAGCTGGATAAGGACATCATACCTTACTGAACTTGTTCTAAAAACAATAGCAGCCAAACCACTCATCTTCTCACACTTTGGAATGACCTTGGCCCATGGCAGCGCCATTTTTAGAGGCATCAGAGTGTGTCACTGTAGGTGTAGTCTGTAGGACACGCTAATGGGCTGTGTGGCATGCTATACATTTTAATAGTGTTCTTAGAAATTCTAGCTAGATCTGCCTGGACTCCAAATGGCTATTGAGAAGGGGAGAAGGCAAGGTGCGGTGCTTAACTGCCTAGTTGCTCTTAGCAAGCAGAATGATGGCTTAGCTGCCAGAAAACAAACAAACAAACAAACAAAATTTAGTAGTCTCCTCCCGTGTTCTCTAGAACACCAAGTATATCATAGACATTCAAGTAATATAATCAGAAGAAACTTTTTGGTCTGGTACTACAGAATATAAGCCTCTGGACCAAAAAGAAAAAGAAACCGTAAGTAAATATAAAATTAGTTTTACTTATGAAATTCAAGGAAGAATTTCCTGATATAATAATTCTCATTTTTCTCTTTGAAACTGCTTTTTAAAATAATCCAGTGTTCTAAATTTTTTTGAGGTCATTGCTCCCATTCAAACTAAAGGATTATAAGGCGTTCTAAAGAAAACTCATTGTGGCCTAAACATGCTGCTCCTATCTTCCTTACTTACACAAATACAGTTTGCACAGTGAAAGGAATTTAACCCCAAATTCAAAAGAGTTTTTAACAATTTTGACAGAATTGGAACCAACTGATCACCCAGTCAGTGCTGACCTTCTCAAACTGCACATCTGTTTTCTAGGGTTTAAGACACAGTGCTACTGAATCTCATTGGTGCAGTAATGCTCCCACATGTATGTGCTGAACTACACCCAAACAGCATTACATTCAATCATCTCATTAGCTTTAAATAGCTCACAAAAATCAGCACATGCCGCAACAGACATTCAGGAAGGCTTTCATTGGATTTTATTTCTGTGGGTATCTCTTAAGTAACTTTCAACTTTTGGGGTTGAAGAGACAAAATTCAATTGGTACAACGTGCAAGTGGTTACATGCAGACAGGAATAAAAACTATTTTCATTCAGAATCAGTCATACAAAATGCTAAGTTAGAAAAAACATCATGGGAAGCTTGGACTACTCAGTATCATCCAAATCATTTACTTACTTCATTGCGCAATTCATAAAAAAGCTAAATTCAAAACCAGACAACAGGTTCATAAAATACTTTTCACACCCCTGAGTGATGCTTTCGGGAACAATGGCTTTTTATAAGGCCATTTGGACTGCCATCACCTTTCCAGTGAGTTTTGGTAAGTGATGCTATCTTTTTATCTTCTTTCTTTTTTCTCCCGCATGATCTTTTTGCTTTCTTCTCTTCTTCTCTTATTCACTGGATTCCGGGGATCATAGATTTCAAAAGTGTCTTCATCTTGCATGCTTGCATCTTTCACCTTTCTGCTTTTATCCTCAAACTGAAGCACATGTGACATCCTACAGAGAGAGAGAGCGAGAGAGATGGTTCAATGATTTTGGCATGACAGAATTGAAGTCTGAAATTCTACACTACACTATCCTTGGCATAACACACTGCAACTATACTGGCACAGAACACAAAGATGGGCTTATTGTTTACTGGTGCTTTATACCACATGGCAACCGACTTCTCTGAAAACACTTAAATTTAAAAAATATGTCTGGAGCTTGTTCCCCTGGTTTTTATTTCGAGCAGTGACCCCCTTTGCCTTATTTTTCATTTGAGGCACCTTTCCTGCTGGAAAAACAAAACAAAACAAAACAAAGCAAAGCAAAGCCCTCCTATCCTGGAAATGAAACCATCCATTGTCCTGTTTTGCGAACTTCCTTTAAAGGCTGCATTCAAGCAGGCACATGTAGACTGTCCACACCAGGGCCTTCTCTTTCAATAGTTAATTGGGTCAGAGGTAGGGAATGTACTATAAAAATTCAAAACTGATGCCCAAATTTAAGAACTGGGCAATGCTGGCTTTATGATGACTTCCTTTTAAGGGGAAATGGATTTTTCCCATGTAAAAGGAGACGTTCTGGCAATGTTTTCTGGGATGATTTCCTCTTCTTAGCATCAATTAAAGCAAATTCAACATCCTGATATTTTTCTACTTTATCAAATTCTAACTGGCTTAAGGCATCAACACGTGCTTGAGTTAGAAGTACTTATAAGCTGCCTATACTTAGCAGCTGGAACGTCTGCAAGGGCTTAGCTCGCTCCCATTAGGAAGTGTCAGTGCTTTGGAAATAAGAGGGGAGAAATCAAAGGCCAAAAATAAAAAGATATATTTTGGGGAAGACTAAGTCTCCCCTATTTTGTGTAAGCTGGAAGTGCAGTGACCACTCATAGGCTGATTCCACTGTGGACGAGCACAGGAGCTTTGGCCATTCTGTTTCTGACCTGGTTAAGTTCATTCCTCTGTAGACAGCCTGGTGGCTCTGGGGCTCATCATATTGATACTAGACAGTACAGACACCTACCTGATCAGACTAGAGCAGGTCAGAATTCCTGCACTTAAGAGATTTGTTACTTTGAGCTTCTTTGGGAGCAGGAATTACAGGTGTGAGCCACCATGCCTGGCCCAAGGGACCAAATTTAAGGGCAGTAAAGTAAGCATTACCAAATGTAGAACTTTTAAGATGTTTTCATTAGTTAGCTAAATGATGGTTTTTACCTATGCTTTTACATGACTCAAGAAGGTGGGATAGAGGTGGTATAACCTTATATTTTCAAAACTGCCTGTAAGATTACTACACTTATCATTCGCTTTGTGACTTTTCAGAGTCTGAATTCTATATTATATTGTATTATATATTAATCCCACCTTTCACTTTCCAAAAAATAGAGATCATCGAGGCTATGTTGCTGATAGTACTGCTGACACCATAGAAAACAACTTTATTTGGAAATAGTCATAATGCTTATTATGTCTTGACGTCCTAGGCACCAGCTCCACCAATAAATATTGCCCCACTACCAATGATGGACAGATAAACCCAAGAGTCCCAGGGATAGTGCTCTTCCTCTACCTCCCCCCAACCACCAGCCCTGTTTCTAGCCCTGCTACCACAGCCACTGTCCAGCATAGCAACCTTTATGGAGATTTGGTAATTCAATTCAATAAACAGTTATTAGGTGCCTACTATGAGTCCTGACAACCACATCTACAGGTAATGCAGCCCTCACCTCCCCGGAAGCCATATTGCTGACGAATGGAAAGAAGTTCTTATCACTAACATTCATGATATTGTCAAAGGGCTCAATGTCAGAAATAGATATGGTTTTATCAATGGAAATGACATAAAGACATGCATTAGCATCTGCTGTGTCAGTGTGCCCTAAGAACCATAGGACCTTTTATCTAGTATGCAGCTGAGACTTCCTATGTGCAGTTTCCTGTATCAGAATGAGATCCTTGAGAGTAGTCTTTCTTCTTGCTTTTTTATTTGTATTTCCAGTGCTTTGTACATGATAAGATGTACATAATAGATGTTTTTCACCCATTCATTCATGGCTGAGATTTACTTGTTTTTCAGATTCATTTCTTTGTGAGGATGCTGGCTTCCTGCGGGTCACACACTACTTGGCATTTCCCATGCCCTGTATTTGCTTCTCAGCATATTCAAGTGGATCAAGGATCTTCACTGATGTGTATGTTTCCCCTAATGATGCAGATCCCAATCCATCCATGCCTGCTGAACAAGCAGGAAACTTTTTGTCCATGTTTTCCCATGAAACAAGTTCTCAGAAATTCTTGGTAAACGTCCCATCCTTTTGGTGTGAAGTTTCCAGGACACAAGGACGGCCAGTACTTCATCAGTGGCCCTCCAGCCCTGACCTCAGATATAAATTTTGACTGCAAAGGCCCTGAAGGCTCAGGAAAGGTTAGGTCTACTGAGTACTGATAAATCTTCCACACCAAGGGAATCTGTGCCAAAACCAAGGTTGAAGAGAGGACCTTGGTTAAGGGTCATGATAAGCTTTGCATTGATATGGGCAGGTAGAGCCTGAGTCAGACTTGAAGAATGTGACATAAAAGAAATGAAGACAAAGCTCTTCCTGGCCTTCTGGAGCCCCTGTAAGTTCAAGGCAAACTGCTTCCTCCCAGGGTGTGGCTACATATAAGGCCTTGAGACACTCTTTAAAGGCAGTACATCATGGAGGTCTTCCATCAGCACCTCTCTTTTTGAGACGGATCCTGAGTATTACTTTCCATCTCCCCTGGGCTCCTGTCTTGGTACTGCTTGAGCTTCCTGGATAGTGACCAAAAATTCAGTGATGCCTCAGCATGTCTTTCCAGTTAATCAGTCTCAGTTCTCACCTGTGAACTCTCCTGCACCCAGTTGTCCAGTTGATTCTTCCTCTACATCCTCCCCCCACTCCCTATCCTCCATCTCTCCATGCAAACCCAGTGAAGATTCTTTGCCCTTGACCTGTTCTTGTCTTGACCTTGGCTGACTCAGATTCTCTTGGTATCAATTTCCACTATTACCTAACTAAGCTCCTATTCAAAGCCCTCTCATGAACTCAGCCATTATTTCTCTATCCTGGCCCTCCACTTTGGCCACACCTCCACATGACAAATCAGCATTCCTTCCCTGACTCAGCTTGCCCTGTATTTTGGTAGGCAAGTTCCAGAGTAAGCTCCTGTATTCAGCCTAGGTGAGCTCAGCCCCTTCTGGGAAGAATCATGTCCACAAAAGCAGAGAGGGTGCATGGGGGCAGGGCAAGAAGAAGGGGTATCCTCTAATGAATGCTTAAGACATTTTATAAAAATATCTGCCATAGCTCCTCTGTAGTAATCTCACAGTTACAACAAGGTGTTATTGAGAGATTGTGGCAACTTTAGAGAATGTTTTAGCCATCATGCTGAAGGAGATAGCTGCTATAATCTCCCTCTTTCGAAGGTATCATTGGTTGCCCAGGATAAAGAAAACCTTACAATGTTTACCTTCTTTAGTGTCTACATATAATTTAATGGTACTTTTGGGATTAAAGTGATTAAAGGGAGATAAGCAATATCCTATTAATTTTTTAATTTCTCCAGTATTTAAAATCTCTCCTCAAAAGCTTTACTATAATATTAATTTACACCAGGAATTGACATGTTAAAAAATGCTGAGTGTACCAATTAAATGTAAAACAAGACACTCCTTGAAATATAGTATAATATCTCATATCTGTTGGATTTGGCTGGCTCCTGAACAAAACAAGAAATCTAGAAATGCCAACAGCAGCACAAGGTGCATGAGGGGGAAAAGATTTTCTTATACTACTTGTACAAAATACAAACCCCTAAATTAAAGTAGCCTTCTTTTTCAACTGTTTGTTTCATACACGGCTGCACTAAACATGTCCAACATTTTGATTAATAACAAACCGAAGCCCAGAGGAAAGTGGGGGCTATCAGCTTACAGACTACTTCAGGTTTAATATTATAATGCTTAACATGGATGGTTACTCTGCAATAATATTTAATCTTTTCCTTAATAAAAATAAAAGCATAATCAAAATGGCTTCATAATGTTTATCTTTCAACATGTTTGGGTCACTTCATTTTAAAAAGCCAAAACAAAATCGCTCTTGTGATTTTCAGCATAATAAACTCCTGCTCTGTGAGCCTTTATAAATCACAGACACAGTGAATTGAAAGCACGCCCACATTTTACAATCTCCTAGGAGAATACACATGCAGACTGGCTACAGAGACTTGTTCTCATACATAAAGGTCTGGTAGTTTACAGTCTTGTATGTACCAATAACCCAATGCTACCCATATGGGGCTTGAGAAGGCTGATCTAAAATTTAGTCCAATGATAGCAATTAACCCTTCTGAGACCCAGGGATATAAATCAATCTTTTATATCTGAAAATATTAAGGACTACTTCTAACAGTGAATAGTTCATTTAACATGTGATTTATTTATTTATTTTTTTACCAAAGACAAAAGAACTTGCATGTATCTTTCAAACTGAGCACAACAAAAATGGGTATCATAGTCTCAAATGCTCAGAGAAACAGTGTGGCTGAGAGCAGAAAACTGGACTCAAGCTTAGGAAGAGATGGGCTCACATAACGGGTCTAGACCCTATCTCCTATAATCTTCATAATCTCAACCTTCTACTCAGAAGTGAGTATATCACAACGCCAAAGAGTGCTCCAGATTCCCAAAGACTCTCTTTGCTAGGGTGAATGATAGGGACTGAAAACTTCAAGATTGCCCAAAGTCTCAGAAATGGATTCATAAGCAAGGCATCACTTTTCCAAGTACCGCAGGGTTTTGAATAACCTCATCAAATAGTCTTATCTAATTTTTGAGGTCTCCCACAAGGGTTGTGAAACAGATTGGGATAGGAAGATTAGTATTAATGGGAAAGAGTGGAGAGGAATATATGTATTACCTTTAAAATATTTCAAGGCTCTTATTTCTCTCATTTTACTTCCTCAGCTGAGACTACCTTTAAAAGTCACTGTAACAGAAAAAAAAAAACCATCTCTGTGTTGTCAATCCTTATGATGAGCCTATCTAAAAATGGCTAGGCTGGCGTTTAGACTCTGAGTCTGTCTTCTGAGCCTGCCTAGCTTGGAAGGACCTGTCAGAATTGGCACCCTGTCAGCACAGCCTCTGACTAGCAAAAGTTCCAAGTCGACATAATCCTATGAGGCAATGGAGTAGAGGCATCTCTACTTTACGATCACATTGTAACACTTCAATCTTTTAACATTGTAACACTTCAAAAAGAAAGGGGAAAATATCTGACAGAGGAAGGTAAGTTGTAAGACTATGGGTTCTTTCTTAGACTTACTCTATATCAAAACAAATCTCATTAAGTTATTAGAAACAGTTCTAATGGTAGTACCATTCACTAATATCCCTACCATTTAGCAGAGTTCCATTCACTCAAAAGACTAACTCAGATTTCATTTCTCTTGGCCCACACTGATCTCGCTTTTCTTGGAATCACTATTGTATTTGTAGCCAAAATCAGCATAATGTTTAATTGTTTTCTGTTTTATGTCTGCTAGTTTTTGCCTTTTTCTGATTGTAAGCTTTTTGAAGGCATTTCATCTACTCCTTGAACATAGCCTAGCCATTTCTAGATAGGCTTATCACCAGAATCACCCACACAGAGATAGATGATTTTTTTTTCTACCGCAGTGACTTATAATCTCTGCTAAGGCAATGAGATAAGAGAAACAAGAGCTCTGAAACATTTTGAGGACCCATGCTGCACAAACCACTATGTGCTAGACCCCAAGGAGAGGGAGAGCAAGAGCAAGGTATAAAAATGAAAAGGAGCAGTTCCAGATGAAAATGAATTTGTGATCTTGTAAGAGAGATAAAGATAGATACAGAAATAAATATAACCTGAAGTGTGACAGGTACTTAAGAGAGGAACAAACACCCTGACTTAAGAGGAAGGATAATTTTTGACTGCTTAAGGTGTGGGAATCAGTGAAGGCTTTTGTAGAAAAGGTGGTACTTGAGCCAAGCCTTGAAAAATGGGTAGGACTTTAAGGGGTAGTCACATGGAAGAAGGAAATTTAAGGCTCAGGGGGATGGTGTGAGCAACTCAGAAATAAGAAAACTTGAGTTCTGGGAATACTGTTGAATTGTGTAAGATAAAGCTAGAAAAGGAAACTAAGTTAGGCTGTGGAGAGTTTTGAATTTGAGACAGGACAAAACATTTGGACTTGAGTTGTTAGGCAAAGGAGAACTACTGCTGGCTGTTAAGCAGAGGGACAGATGTCATCAGAACTGTACCTCAGAAAGGTTAATTTGGCTGCTTGACTTCTTATTGATTTAACGATTACTCCCTGTTCTCAGATGTGTAGGGTACAGAAACCAAAGAAGAAAGTGAAGCACAAAAGTGAGAATACAGCAAATGAAAATATTGTTTAAGTCAGGATACATTTTTCCCTTTAGAACTTGGGATACTTTTAAGTTGGAAGTGTTTTACAATCTCATTGGCTTTGAAAAATATACTCCCACACCCTCCAGCCTCCCAGCTCTAATCTGGTACACTGAGGTTTTTACTGGCTCTTTTGCAGGCAGTTACAAAAAGAAGGCCAAAATTATGGATTAAGTATAACTGGAAGAAGGTTTCTAATCTCATACTTGATAAATTATAAGTAAAAGCAGAGATACTACAACTTCCTGCATCCAAATCAAATGAGTTAATAAAAAAAAATAAAAGTCAGATAAAGAACTTAGAGCATCAATATGCACAATTTCACAACTGAGATTATTTTCTGACTTTTAGTTTACTGTCACTCTCAAAAAATAAAGACAGGCTTGTTAAAAAAAATTGACTTTTGTGGCAGTCATTTCTAGCATGCTTATAAATGACATTCTGACGGTTCTTTATTATATTTCTAAGTTTTGACTATCAGAATGTAATTTGTTAGGTAAAACCTCATGAACATTTCCTTTTGATCACTGCGTTTACACAGTTTTTCTCTACTACTGAATTCAGTCCTCCCTTTTCTAAAAATTCCCCAAACTTTTGCAGTACCTGAAAGAATTATAAGGCATTAGAAGTGAAAGGCCTATTAGAGACCATCTAGCTTAACAAGTGCATTTTCCTCATGAGGAAAGTGAGGTCTATCGAGGTTTACATGAATGGTTCAGAGGTTACATGATTAGTGTTAGACCCAAGACCAGAATCTAGGCTTCTGGATGGCCAGTTGAGTGCTCCTTCCACCGCACCATCTACAGCTACAATATTATATCATGAAAGTCCTACTTAACAAAAGTCTTAGGAATTTAAGGACTGGGACCCCAGTCAGGAAAGGATACTGTATTCTTATTGGGGTGGGACACCAAATTACATTAGGAATCAACAGAAAGCACTACACTTATTTCCATCCTCTACATACAATACACAGTAGGACTGGAGCCACATTTTTATATCTTAGTCAAAATGTGAAACCTGTACCCTACTGTCTTGGTTCATAGCTGCACTGCCTTCAATTGAAGTGGCTCTGGGGCAGCTGAGAAGGAAATGATGTACTTGGGTTGGTACGATGAACAATCTATCTCCCATCTCCAGGTTTTTGCCAGTGCTATCTTCCATTCCTAGAAGGCACTCATCCTCAGGTCCACCTCTTAGAAACTCTCGGCTGCTTCAAAACTCAGCTCGAGCACCATATCCTCTGTGAGGTCTTTCTTGATCTCTGCGGCTGGAGGTGTCTCCCCACCCTCCTAAATTACTTTGTATATAATTAAACACATTCACATTGCTCCCCTTAATAGAAAGTAACTCTGTGAAAGTAGGGACATTTCATTTTTTGTCTTTGTGTTCCCAGAACCCAGTCCAGAGAGGTTAAAGGACCTCAGAGTCATATAGGCAGTAAATGGCAGAGCTTGGATTTGGACTGAGGTTCTCTGGTTCACACACTTTCTAAATGAACTGTTGTCTAGACACATCGATCTATTAACCAATGAAATAACAAGTATTTTCTAAGTGCCTGCTAGGCACCAAGCACTAAGCCAGGTGCTAGAGACGCAAGTAAAAAGAAGAAACAATCTCTACATGCACAAAGCTTACATTCCAAAGCGAGGCAGTAAGGACTTATCTTGTGTGTGTGTGTGTGTGTGTGTGTGTGTTTAGATCATAAATATAAAGTTAATAAATACAAACATATACAAAGTAGTTTAGAAGGGAGGGCACTAGCATTTCAGGGGATTAGGAAAGGCTATATGTAGAAGAAGCAAGACATTCATGCCTTGTTTTAAATTACTGATAAAATCGTGAATAGAGGAAGGCCAATGACACAGAACACCACAAGACTCCATTAAAGTCCTCTGTCAAAGCTAGCATTACTCTATTACTCACTGCTTTTAGTGCAGATCTATAGTACATTTTAAATCCCCATAACTTTAGTTAAGTCTTTCACTTCTCTCCATCTTGTCCACAAGGATATCATGAGGGGCTTCTTCTCTACACCCTGCACTTTCAAAGTGCATTATATTTACATTTGCATTTTTATTATTTTGCATTATATTTTTGCATTTTATTATTTGCATTATATTAGGCAAAGGAGAACTACTGCTGGCTGTTAAGCATTTTTGCATTATATTATTTACATCTCTGTACTTCTGTATAAACGTACTTAAGGTTTTTGTTATTTTTTAAGTGTGTATTGTATATCCCAACTAGACTATAAGCTCATTCTGAGCAAAGGCTACATCTGAGAACTGCGGTGGAAAGCCTGAACGGAGGGTTAGAAGGCTTGCATGTGAAAGCCAGTTCTGTTTTCTATTAGGTGTGTGATCTTAGGAAAGGCATAGTTTAGTGGAGAGAACATTAGCTCTGAAGTCAGATGACCTGAGGCCAAGTCTTGCTTCTGATGCTTATGACCTGTATGACTTTGGGAGAGTCATTTAAACTGTGGACTTCTGTCTCCTCATCTGTAAAATGAGGGGTTAGATTAGATGGCTCTGAGATCTCATCCAATGCTAGATCTCTTATCCAATGGGCCTCAGTTTCTTCATCCGTAAAATGGAGACAATGACCCTACTTCACAGGGTTGTTGTGAGGTGCCAGAGAAGCTAAGTTCTAGTTTTATTCCTTTTATGGTAAAGTAAACAACATACAGTGCAGGCAGCCATCCTACAAACAACGCCACTGGTTTTGAGGGGGCAAATCTGTACAAATCTATCATCAATACTAGAAAAACAAATCAAAGCCACTGGGTCATTTGCATTTTTTCTAGTATAAAAGAGATACCACGATTACGTTTAAGTTGATTTTCTCTAACAATGTGACGGAACAACAGTGCTGATGGGATAAAAAAATTTCTGGGTTTTGAAAGTGCTTTTTTTCTGATCATACATTTCGATAAATATTGTTCTACCAGCTTCCCTGAGAATAAATATCACATAAAATGGGAAGCAGGGGGATGCTGTCTAGTTTCCCAATCTGAAAATCTTGCTTAATTCTGACCTATAACCTATTCTATCTAGAAGTTGAAACATATTATTTCAGTCTGGCTAAGTAAGAAGAGGCGCTTTCTTTTTAAACTTTCCCTATACCAGGAAAATTTAATTAAAATTGGAAACCATACTCTAACAATGGTTTAACTAATGAAGAGTATAGTGAAAGGATTATTTCCCGGATGAAAGCTTAGGAAAACTAAAGCAGCTGGGGAGAGTGGTGAAGAATTCTCTAGGCTATCAAAAGGGTTTTTTAAAGCTAGGTTCAGGGAAAGAGGAAGATCAAAAATGAGACCAGTTCAGGGTGAACAACTTCAACACATAATGATGAGAGGGTGGAACTCAATTTTTATTTTGTTTCTATTTAGTCTACCAAGGAGAATAGGGAGGAGAAAACTACCGTGTTTAACAGGGAGGTAAGACTAAAGGTATATGAGGAGAATTGATAGCTATTCTCCATAGGTTCAAGTCATCAGGCTGGAGATGAAATCTCACCTGAGAACACAGAAAAAACTTGTGGATAAACTGCAGAGTCACTATCAGTATGAGTGATCTTTGAAGTCACAGAGAATGGGAGAAGTGCTCAAACTACAGACCGGGGGGTTTGCCTTCCAGGTGCTGGCAGAATATAACATACTAAAAAATAAGATAATATTATACATCCATGCACAGATATACTTTAAAATGCTTTGCAAACTTTAAGATACTATACAAATATTACCTATTACTGTTACTAATTATTAAAGGAATGGTTTGTGAAGAATGAGGAAGAGAAGTAGTGTTGGCTATACACTGGACTATCATCATTAGCATATCAGACCAGAGTGACCACATTTTCCTACCTATCTCATGTGACTGTAGGTGTGAGTTGCATACAATTTAAGGTAAACTTAACAAGTGTCTTAGCATACCTGTTGGGAATGACTGCTCTAGGAAATAGATAATCAACTTTGCAGATAAACTGTAAAGAAAACTAATATTTTAAATGACTGATTTAACTTTTCTATGTATTTGAACTTGAAGGATTAGTATAGTGAATTTTTTAGCCACATTCGATGATGCAATGTACTAACAACCAAGATCATTTTCACTTATGTTGGATAGAAAAGTATGACCTAAGCTCATCACTCCCAAGTTAAAAGTAAATGCCTGCCTTAGAACTTATATGGCAAGGCATTCTCTGAAAAAGCATAAAGAGATATAATGAAGATGAGTGTTGTAGTAAATAACTGTAATGGAATACCATTGTGCTATAAGAAATGATGAGCAGGATGTTTTCAGAAAAACCTGGAAAGGCTTACATGAACTGATACAAAGTGAAGTGAGCAGAACCAGGAACACAGTAACAGCAATAGTGTATGATGATCAACTGTGAATGACTTAGCAATTCCCAACAATACAATGGTCTAAGACAATTTCGAAGTACCTGTGATGAAAAATGCTATTCATCTCAGAGAAAGAACTGGTGGAGTCTGAGGGCAGATTGAAGCATACTTTCTTTTTTAACTTATTTTTCTTGGTATTTTTATTGGGGAGGGGTCTGCGTTTTCTTTCACAACATGACTAATATGGAAATATGTTTTCCATGACTACACATGTGTAACCGATATTAAATCCCTTGCCTTCTCAGTGAGGGAGGGGGAAGGGAGGAGGGTGGGAGAGAATTTGTAACTCAAAATTAAAAAAAAAAAGAACGTTAAAAATTGTTTTTACATGTAATTGGAAAAAATTAAAAGATTAAATAAATAAATGTGTGTGTGGGAAGATAAGTGTTGATGATTACCAGCTCTTAAAAAGCACATTAACATATTTACTGAATCAAATATTTCTGGAATATGATGAGTAGGTTATTTTTCTCGTCTTAGAAATTATTACATCGGAGGCAAAATCATGGCAGAGCAGAAATAGATTCATAATGATGTGGTTGATTGAATCAATAAATCACCCCTTCTAAAGTTGTTGCATTTGTCCTTTGTTTTTGAAGAGGACTATGACATCAGGAAAATGATGATGTGACTTGCAGTTCAGTTTGATTTGAGTGTGGGAGGGCTGTGCAAGGTCACCAGCCTCACCTTCTCCTCAGAGCCATCTGAGTCCAGTGGCTTGATATTCATCAGGATGACTGGAAATGGCCCAGGATGCACTGGGAGACCTGGAGGCCCTGGCCTTTTTTAGCCTTTTCAGGTTCTCATTTAGAGTGAGGTAAGGCCCATTCAGTGAATAGGCTTCTTTAAGAAGTGAGTCAAAGGATGGCCCCTTTAATTAGAAAAAAAAATCAAACTGGGAGGGGAAGACCCTCATGGTTGCTAGTTAAAAGAGAAACAATTACCACTGAAATTCACTCTGAGGCAGGAGGGCCCAAAATATAGCCATTAAGTGGAGCTTGGGCAGGGACTTATTGTAGTCCAATCTAAGAGCTTCAGAGTTAAATGGGTGGAAGGAAAGAAAAAAGAAAGAAAGAAAGAAACAAGAAGGAAGGAAGGAAGAAAGGAGAGAAGGACAGAAGGAAAGAAGGGAAAGAAAAGAGAAAAGAAAGACAGGAAGGCAGGAATCTAGCCAGTAAACCCCAAGTTAACTGGGGAGATTCCAGCCACCAAAATTTACCTTCCTTTGGAGAGGAGGAGAGGGAGAGGACGAGCTGATTTATTCTAGTGGCTGGGTCTTCATTCAGGCAGATCGGACAACTCACAGGTTGTGTTTGTCCTTTGTTTTCAAAGAGGACCATGACATCAGGAACATGACATGACTTGCAGTTGACTTTGATTTGAGTGAGGGAAGGCTGTGCAAGATCACCAGCCTTACTTTCTCCTCCAGAGCCATCTAGGTCCAGTGGCCTGATATTCATCAGGAAGACTGGAGATGGCCCAGGATGCAATGGGAGGCCCTGGCGCTTTTAGGCTAAGGCCTCACCTCACCCATCTAAAGTAATTGTTCCAGCAAGACCAGATATCTTATCAGGTGAAACACCTTTACTAGTTGCAAGATGTCCTTAAGTTGGAAGGAACAAAATGCTTCTAGTCAATGGATGAAATTAAATTACACTACAAAGAAAGTGCTTTAGGACTGCTTGCAGAGTTGGTGATGCGCTGTGGAGCTTGTATACACACTCATACCCACACCCACACACAGCCATTTTGGAATTAAAGATTCCATTAGTGAGCCAGCCTAGAGACAGTAGCTTTAGCCAATCAGAGAATCATGTGGAGAGAGGGGGAAGAGAAGATAAAAGCCTCTTTTTCCTCCTCTCCCACCTCGTGGACCAGAGGAAGACCCTGTAAACTTTGGGGCCAAAAGATTTTGGACTTTGCATGGGTGACTTAGCAGGGGCTATGGAACAGCAATAGTTGATGGGATCTGTTTTAGGAGGTAGGAACAAACCAGACATACTGAAAAAAGGCAGCTTTAGGACCCTACAAGGAGCCCAGCAGAAAGTTAACACGTGCTTAAGATGGATTTCATGAAGACTCTATTAAAAAAAAGAAAAAGAGGACTGAGAAGCTGAAAATTACCCTTTTGCCTCTCTAAGCCTGGGCCCATGTTCTGCTGGTCTCTTTTGTGTTCCAGATTCTTGGGGAGGGGGATATTTGTGCCACCTCTTCTTAAGATACTACTTTAGGAAACACAGATTTTAAAAGCATGCCTGGCTAGTTATTGATATCAACCAATAACCAATGGGAGGACACTGGTGTAGGTTCATGAACAACAGAATTAAAAAATAGCCCCCAACCCTTCAGGGTGACTTCTAGAACTCCGAGGGGAGAAGTAGCCAGCTGTCCTCAGGTGACTCAGACTACCAGTGGGGGTTGCAAAAGAAGTCCCAGAGCACAAATAACACATTCAACTTCCTTTTACCTTCCCAAAGTCTCAAACTGCCAAGTAAAGAGCAAAGGTGTGAATAGGTTGGAACCACACACACCAGGAGTGAATCTATAAATAGCTGAATGTGGGTTTATGATTTCACATTAAAAAAGAAACATAAATTATTTTCATTTTATCAGTGATATTTTGATATAACTAAGAGTTAACTATACATGTATGAAGCAAATGATTTTTTAAAAGAAGTGAAGATGTAATGTAACTTTTCCCCCAACCACCAGTAGAACTGATAATTTGTAAATCTCTTTTGGAAGATATATTCCTTTGAACATTTTTATCATCTGCCACAGTTTCATTTTGGGATCTCTTTCAAGTGGTGATCAGTAGTTTCTTTCAATTTTTATTTTACTTTAGGATACTGAGGAGTTTTCCTTGATAATTTCTTGAAATACGATGTCTAGGCTCTTTCTTTGATTATGGCTTTCAGGTAGTCCACTATTCTTATATTACCTTTCCTTGATCTATTTTCTAGGTCAATTGTTTTTCCAATGAGACATTTTAGATTTTCTTCATTTCCCCCCTCATTCTTTTGACTTTGTTTTATTGTTTCTGGATGTCTTATGAAGTCATTAGCTTTCATTTGTCCGATTCTATTTTTTAAGGAAGTATTTTCTTCAGTGATTTTTCTGTACCTCTTCCTCCATGTGGCCAGTCCTGTTTTTTAAGGAGTTATTTTCATCAGTGAAGTTTTGTACCTCTTTCCATTTAGCCAACTGCATTGTTTAAGGTATTGTTTTCTTCATCAGTATTTTTTGTGCCTCTTATAGTCAAGCTGTTAACTATCTTTTCATAATTTTGTTCCTTCTCTCTCATTTCTTTACCTAATATTTCCTCTACCACTCTTATTTGATTTTGAAAATAATTTTTTAACTCTTCGAGGAATTCTCGTTGGGCTTGTGTCCAATTCACATCCCCCCCACCCCGCCCCAAACCTGTGAAGCTTTGCTTGTAGCTGTTTTGACTTCATGGTCATTTTCTAAGACTGTATCTTTATTTTCCCTGTCATCATAGTAGATTTTTATGATCAGGTTCTTCTTTTGTTGTTTGCTTATTTTTCAACCCTGTTTCTTGGTTTGAAACTTTATGTTAAAGTTGGGAAGCTACAGAGCTGGCATGGTAGGGGGAGAGAGGTACTGCCTCCAGCTTCTGTTTTCAGAGCTAGCTCTGGGGTTTGGAAGTTTTGGTGATTCCAAGGTGGTGTAACAGGAGAGGTATGGTAATTACTCTCTTGGTCTGCACTCTGGTCCTTACCTAGGATAGGCTCCTCATCCCTTAGAATTGCAATCAATACTGCTTCTCAGGGCTCCTCCTCCCTTGGGACTGGAAATGATACTGTTCCTCAGGGTCCCTGATCCCTTGTGACCAAAAGCACTGTTGCTCCTCAGGGCTCCTGCTCCCTCTTGACCAAAAATGCTCCTCTCCACCCATGAACTATGTCCCAGAAGTGGGCAGAGGCAATGGAGTTGTCAAACAGTGTCTGGTTCTACATCCAGTGCTAGCACAGCCTCCACCCCCGTGGTGCTGCAATTACTCTGCCATTTTGTCATTTAGTTTCAAGATAGTAGAATCAAAATAATTCTAACTTAAGACATATTTTCTTGATAACTTTTTAATGGAGGCATTTTTTTTCTTCTAAAAACCAGCCAACTCCTTAAAAGTTATCACAGACACAGAGAGGAGAATAATGTGTTAAGTACTTAAGTACTAGAGTTCACGTAGAAATGTTGCTTGGTCTAGTTAGCAAAGAGCTGGATAGATGCATAGGACGTTACTATCAAACTCGCCTACTCATGCGTTTTGTACATTTATAATCAATTCTCAATTATCTGGAATAATTCAGGAAATTATAAAAAAGAACAATAATCTAGAAATCATATTTTGTGTGTGTTATGTGTGTGTGTTTGAATACTGGCACATACTGAGTCACTCATGTATTCATTATTTCTAAATTTGGCTGCAACTTTTAGATCATATTGACAAAAGGGAAGCAGCTTAATGACCAAGGCTGCCTATTATTCTTCAAGTCAATTTAAGGGCATCAGGAAATAGGTTTAGGGCAAATGCTGGTTGTCTTGGAGGGTTGGAAACTGGCCTAGGTATGGTGAAAGAAAGAGGGATGGGGCATCTTGTTCCATGGAATTGAAACTAGGCAGAGTAGCAGATGCAAAGTGGAGTTATTCCAGTCATGAGTCCCTTCTCATTAAGTCTCAGTGACAGCTTTGTTGTTGTTCAGTTGTTTCAGTTGCATCTGACTCTTCATGATCCCATTTGAGGCTTTCTTGGCAAAGATATTGGTTGTTGTCGTTGTAGCTTAGGGTCATTCTGCTAGTGTCTGAGGCCACATCTGAACTCAGAAAGATGAATCTTCCTGACTTCAGGCCCAGCACTCTACCCACTGAACCACCTAACTGCCCACAGTGATGGTTACTGAAGTAGAATTTTCTTGGTTGTGTTGTGGTTTTTAGTTCATCATGTTTCTCCCTACTTTGTCCGTTTGAATGGACTTTATAGCTGGCCTTCTTTTTTGATATTGTCTCTTGTGAATTAAGAATCCTTTCTACTGACGGTCTTCCTTTGTTGTACTTAATATTCTCTTCAACATTTGATTGGACAGATATAAATGGACATCTTTCTTTCCCTCTCTTTTAAAGTCCTCTTTCTTTACATTCATATTAAACATATTTTCACAATAGTCATGATGTAAAAAAGAATTAAAACTAATGGGAGGAACCATGAAAAGAAACAACACAAGAAAAGGAGAGCAAATAGTATGCTTCCATCTGCATTCAGACTCCAATGTTCTTTCTCTGGTTGCAGATAGCATTTTCTATCATGAGTCTTTTGGAGCTGTCTTAGATCCTTGCATTGCTGAAAAGAGCTAAGTCTATCAAAGTTAGTCAATGCACAATGTGGCCGTTACTGTGTACAACGTTCTCCTAGTTCTGCTCATTTCATTGAAGTCCTCTTGATCACATTTACAAGACTCGAAACAAATCTATTATTAGTGACTTTAGGTAGCTCCACATCTAGCCTAGAGAGCCCATTGTTCTCACTTTTCAGACACTGCAGAAATCCAAATCCAATTCTAAGGCATCTTTTCTTACCTAGCTGTTCATTCCCCAAATTTATCTTTCTCAAGTGTCAACAGTGGTGTCAGTACCATTTCTTCACTTCTTGCTTAGTACTTCATAATCACCAGTAATGCTTATTGAGGTCCTTCTGGTAATATCATTTGTAATCAAAGTAATCAGCAAGAGCAAGATACTAATCCAGCCTGACAAGTCTTAGGAGGTTGTCACATACTGGATATATGTTCCAGATCTTTCTCCTGTTTGTGTTAAGTTGACAGTCACTAGTCACCACTATTTGTGTCTTCTTCTTTAGATCATTACTAGTATGATTCCTCTTAACTGATGACATCTAAGGATCCACAGCCTTCTTCCCTAGAGAAAAAACCCACCCAAAACTCCCCAATTTCTACTGTGTGTTTCCAGCTAACTCCTCTAACCACTCAGTATCAAATGCTCAGCTGTGACACAAGTTAGGATTCTTCTTTGTCTCTTCAGATTTCCTGCCCTCCTGACCCCAAACCATGCTATTCATTCTTTTAAAGAAAGCTTTATACTCTTTGTTACCCTGGGGAGAACAGAGGTGTTCTTCTAAGTGAGGCAGGCCTGTTCTCTAAGAGATTCAAGTCTTTGCAAATTCTCCTTGTCCACCCTCCTTCCTGGTTCCTGATGCTCAAGAATCACGGTCCCCTGTCATTCTTTTGGGTAGAGCTTGTGGCTGGCTCTTCTGTGCAACTGCCAAGTCAAACTGCTTATTCCTTGAGCTGGGGGACTCATATCCTGCATGTTTCCAAGATAAAGTTTAATTTCTTTCTTTTGGGCTTCCTGCCTTTTTGAGGATGCTCACTCACTAGGCTGCCTTTGATTAGCAATGAGTAGATTCCTGCCAAGCCCTAATACAAACAGAAGCTGTCCTTACATGTCCTCCGGGCCAGGGTCTCAAGCAGGAACCAGATTACCAGCAAAGCTTTATCTAAGTAAATATTATAATTGCTTCCTCCTTTTCTTTTCTTACCAATCTACTTTATTTCCACATGTTTCCCTGGTTGTAACACTTTTCCAAAAGTACAAGAAGAACAATTATTGTCTGATGCTTGTTAGGCTTAATTTTTTACCACCAAGTCTTCCATTGTAAATCTCATTATATTGACAGGACATTATTTTTCCAAAGAGACTCTCCTGTTAGATGCATGTTTTGTTGGAAAGAGAGATTAATTCTAAAAGTTTATTCTAATTCTCTTAAAATACATTTTTATTTTGTAACATGTTTCCCAATTACATATAAAATTTTTAACAAAATTTTTTAAAAATTGAGTTTCAAATTCTCTCTCCCTCCTGCTCCTCCCCTCTTCTTGAGAAAGTAAGCAATTTGATATTGATTATACATGTGAAGTCATACAAAACACATTTCCATATTATCCATGTTGTAAAAAAAAACAGACAAAAAAATAAAACAAGAAAATAAAGTTAAAAAAAAGTATGATTCAAGCTGTATTGAGAGTTCAACAGTTCTCTCTTTGGAGGTAGATAGCATTTCTCATCATGAGTCCTTCGGAATTATCATTGTCTTGATCAGAATAGCCAGGTCTTTTATAGTTGATCATTCTTACAATATTGCTGTTACTATGTACAATGTTTTTGTGGTTTTGTTTACTTCACTTTGCATAAGTTCATAGAAATATTCCCAGGTTTTTCTGAAACTACCTTGCTTGTCATTTCTTATAGCTCAACAGTATTCCATCTAATCATATACCACAACTTGTTCAGCCATTCTCCAACTGATGGGTATCCCCATTTTCAATTCTTTGCCACCACAAAAAGAGTTGCTATAAATATTTTTGCACAAATATGGCCATTTTCCTTTTCTTTCATCTCCTAGGGGATCTCCTAATACTGGTATTGCTAGGTCAAAGGGTATCCACAGTCTTATAGCTTTTTGGGCATAGTTCCAAATTATTCTCCAGAATTGCTGGATTAGTTCACAGCTCTACCAATAGTGCATTAGTGTACCAATGTTTCCACATTCCCTCCAGCATTTGTCACTTTCCTTTGTTGCCATGTTAGTCAATTTGATAGGCGTGTGATAGTATCTCAGAACTGTTTTAATGTGCATTTCTCTAATTAGTAATGATTTTGAGTATTTTTTCATATGACTATCGATAGCTTTGATTTCTTCTTGCGAAAATGCCTGATTATATGTTTTGACCATTGATCCACTAGGGAATGGCTCTTATTTTTATAAATTTGGTTCAGTTCCCTACATATTTGAGAAATGAGGGCTTTATCAGAGAGACTTGTAAACCATTTTTCCCCAGTTTCCTGTCTTCCTTCTAATTTTGGCTGCATTAGGGTTTGTTTGTTTTTTTGTGCAAAGAATTCAATTTCATGCAATCAAAACTACTGATTTTACTTCCTGTGATCCCCTCTCTCTCTTGTTTGGTCATAAACTCTTCCATTTCCATAGATCTGATAGGCACATTTTACCATGCTCCCCTAATTTGCTTATGATATCACCCTTCATGTCTGAATCATTTATCCATTTTGACCTTATCTTGATATATAGCGTAAGATGTTGGTCTATGCTTAGTTTCTGCCAAACTGCCTTCCGGTTTTCCCAGCAATTTTTTTTTCTTTTTTTTTTTTTAAATTTATTTTTGACATGTTTGGTTTTCAGCATTGATTTTCACAGGCGTTTGAATTACAAATTTTCTCCCCATTTCCTCCCCCCCC
>CM053622.1:348465418-348488498 GCA_028646595.1 Phalanger gymnotis | reverse complement strand
GGAAGGAGCAAAATATAGTTAGTCTTTCACAACATGAGTATTGTGGAAGGGTTATACATAATGATACACATGTGGCCTATGTTGAATTGCTTGACTTCTTAGGGAGGGTGGGTGGGAAGGGAAGAGGGGAGAGAATTTGGAACTCAAAGTTTTAAAAACATGTTCAAAAACAAAAACAAAAAAGCTTTTGCATGCAACTAAAAAATAAGATACACAGGCAATGGGGCATAGAAATTTATCTTGCCCTATAAGAAAGGAAGGTAAAAGGCGATGGGAGCGGAGTGGAGTGACAGAAGGGAGGGCTGACTGGGGAATGGGACAACCAGAATATATGCCATCTTGGAGTGGGGGGGGGAGGGTAGAAATGGGGAGAAAATTTGTACTTCAAACTCTTATGAAGAGTTCTACTCTATGAAGGTGGGAGCTGATACTTGGATGACTTGTCCAAGGTCACACAGGTAGCCAGGGAAACAGTCAGGATTTGAATTCAGGTATTCTGACTTCATGCCCACTCCTCTTTCCACTACTAATGGGAACAAGGCAATGATGTAGGCTCTGTTAGCTCCATTTGATATGCTACTTCTTTTTCTTAAATAACATACAGTAGGTTAATTCTCTATAATTACAATTTCCTCCATCTGATTTTTTGGTTGAAACTTCTCCTATGATTGATTTCACAGCTAAGCAATGAAGCATAAACTTTTCTCAACAGCAATTAGGCATCATTTATTATGTAGTTCCTGATTAGACTAATTTATCAAAATAGGGTGATACTGATTAAATTCACTTTTATTTTGTCTGCTTTAATTATGTGTCTAAAAAGGCACAGTTCCTTAACTGGAGTAGTTTGAGAAGAGAAAGCAGGATATACACAGCCACACTCAAAATAAACAGGTTTTTGGAGTGCTGCTGAGTATTTCAGTTAAAGGCAATCACCTGACATGATGCATAGCAGGAGAGGTTTATTCCATTAAGCCCTAAATATCCCACTGACTGTAATGCTATGCTAGCTATGGAAATGGTGGATTGGCTTCCTGTCTCTTTTCTTTCTTTCTTTGCTTCTGATATTTCTGAGCTTCATCAAATATCACCTGCAATGGAAAAAAGCATTCTACATTGGTGCTACTGTGCCAATTTGTAATCCCAAATCTTGTTTAGGTTAGAACCCTAAAAAGATATTCACTGGAGCTAGTTGGCTATGCAGATAAGATTAGCTGGCATGTGAAGAGCAGGGTTTTAAGTAGAACCTTCACTTAACTACTCTAACCATGCCTACCCACTTGCACTACACAGAGGTGATTCCAAAGGATCTGACAGTCTGTGGTTTGCATGGCTGAAAGACATATGTGACATTTCTTTTTCTTCTTTACTTCCTTGCTACCTATGACTTAAGAGTGGGATCCCCAAACCAAAAGTTATGGTCATATTATTAACGTTTTAAGCATAATTCCAACTGGTTTTGCAGAATGGTTGGACAATTCACAGCTTCGTCAATAGTGAATTACTGAGACTGCTTTCCTAGAGTCAAAATTCGTTATTTCCATCTTTTGTCATTTTTGTAAATTTGTATGATGTAAGACTAAAACTACTGGATTTCCATTACTCTTATTATTAGTGACTTGGAGCAATTTTAAATATGGTTGTTAATAGTTGGTGATTATTTGCTAAATGTTCACATCTTTTGACTACTTATTTTACAGGGAAAGGTTCTTGGTCTTACATATCTAGACTAATTCCCAATATGCCTTGGATATCAAATTTCATCAGAAAACCCCCCAAAATTATAGTTTCCCTTACTATCCTAAGTACACTGATTTTGTTCATGAAATAGTTTTTTAATTTCAGGTAACCAACATTATATCTTTTCTTTCTATGCTTGGTATAAATCCATCTTGATTATAGTGAATGATTATTTGGATTTAATGCTGTAGTCTTTTGTTAGGATTTTATTTAAATTTTTGCATCATATTCATTAGTGAAATTGGTTTATGCAATTCTTTCTCTGGTTTAGGTATAAGAATTGTATTTTTCTAATAAAAAGAGTTTGGTAAGATGCTTTGTTTCTCAGCCACTAAGAATAACTTGTGCATTAGAGGTACTAAGTGATCTTTAAATGTTTGATAAGATTCATCTGCAAATCTACCTGCAACACAGTTTCCTTTTTCCTTTGATGATTTCTTTGTGGATCTTTCTTTCTAGAGAGGTAGTAATTTCCTGACACAGAATTTTAAAAAAAAATTTACTTTGTGGTTCAGACTTATGAATTCATTGGAATAGGGAACTATTCCCCTCTGCCAATGCAGAGCCTACTCTAAAATTTACTGAAGCACTGAGAAGTTAAGACTTGCCCTGGGTCACACAACCAGGATGTATTAAAGGCAGAACCTAAATCCAGGTTTTCCTAACTCCAAGTCTGGCTCTCTAGCTACTTTCTATACTATGCTACTTTTCCATAATCAAATTAAGATACATCCAGTGTAAAATCAAGAACTAGCCAAGCCTTTCAGTCATGTCCCTGGTGGGGCTTCTGAACAGTTACCTGTTCTTCCCGGGATGATCCTTTCTTTGGCTGTTGCTTCTTTAAAGCTTCATATTTTTTCTTTTCTCTTCGATATTCTGCAACAGCGCTATCTGAAGCATCATCTTCCTCTGAGGAGTAAATGGATATTTAACACACAGTTAAAAACAAGATTTTCACTTTACAAGATTATTCTAGGATTGCTTATGCTCACAGCAACAGGAAAAAGCACCTGGCCAACAATACATAGACCTACCTGGTAAATACAGAGAACCGTGAAAAGACTTATGAACTGTTAAAAAGTGAAGTAAAGAGAACAAGGAAAACAACAAACACAATGAGTACAGCAACGTAAATGGAAAAAGAACAATAATAACCAAATAACTGAAACTGAATATAAATAAAATATATAATGATCATATTTGGCTCCTAAGAAGTGATATGAAAAGACTCCTCTCCCCTGTTCCTTTAAAGAAGAAGGGAGTTCAGAGGTATGGAACATCACAGATCGCATCAAACTTTTTCAATATGTTGACTGGTTTTTCTGATTTCCCCCTCTTCTTTCATTTTTTTTTTCCTATTCTTTGCTAAGGCATGCATGCCTTTGTGGAGGGGGAAGGTGAGGAATATAGGGAGAAATTTAGGTGATGTAAGAAACAAAAGATATCAATACTAATCTATTAAATCTGCAATTTGAACCCAAGAGTTCGATTCCTCCAGAAGCCTTTCCTCAACTCACACTAACTATCCTCCAACTGACCAACTAGATTTCATAATTGTTTGAAATTTTCCCCTTGTTATTCGCTACTGTTTTTATGTTCAAGGGGTTGTCAGGGAATAGTGCATTGTTGGTTTTGATTCTTATAGTCAACATGTTTACTTTAATTGGATCATTTGTGAAAGAGATGAGGAGACCCATTCTCTGATAAGTGACTAATTAAAATCATTTGGTGTTTGTTAGTATTTGATAAATCCACTATTACCCAACAACAACAAAAAGAAAATTGAGGCCATTTCCCCCAGGTCCCTCTTTTCTACTCTAGATCTCAAAAGCCACTGATATCATTCTCCATTCTTTGCTCCAAATCTGAGGGATGTGGGCCTTTTCAAGGGCAATATCTTTATACCTCTGATCCCATCCCTTACTCTCTTTTGCCCCAACAATAATCATCTCCTCTCTAATCTTTTATTTCTACTAGCTCCTTCACTGCCACCTAGAAACATGCTTAGGTCTCCCATTTCCTTAAAAATTCCTCACTTCACCTTATCTAGTCTCAAGCTACTGTCCCATATCTCTACCTTTTTCACTTCCAAACCCACAGAAGGAGCTGTTTCTATTCTTTGCTTGCCACTTTCTTTCCTCTCACTTTTAAGCCCCTTCAGATCTGGCCTCTAACTTCCCTCACTGAACCTGCTCTCTCTAAAGTTACCACTAATCATCTCTCAATTGCCAAATCTGACAGCCTTTTCTCAAGCCTCATCCTCCTTGACCTCTCTGATCTCTCTACCCTTTCTTCTTTGCGTTTCTGTGACTGTTTTCTCTTTATTCTCTTCCTACTTATCTGACTGTGCTACCCCATTTTAAAAACAACAAACAAAACCATTTGACCTTGCCACAATAACTTGCAAATAGCAGGTACTTAATTGTTCCATTAAACTGCATTCTTAAATTTTAAGCTATTGTCTTCTTATCTCTCCCCTCCTTTTGCTGCCACAGACTCTTACAAATGTCTAGATGGACTAGTTATTCATTACCTGATCTCCTGCGCTCAAGCTTCTCATCTCACAAGTCAACTAAAACCATTCTCTCCAAAATTTTTAAGCTTTTACTCCTCCTGGACACTTTTGATCATCAGCTTTCATAACTACTCCTCCCGGTTTTCCCCTTATTTGCTACCATGACTTCTCAGCGTGCCTTGTATCATTATCCATTTCCCGTTTCTTTATCATGGTATATCCTGCCTCTGCTGTTAGCATCTGTGTGATCTTGGGCAAGTTGTATAACTTTAGTGGTCTTCAGTTTCTTCACATGTAAAATGAGGTAGTTGAACTAGATGACCTTTAATGCCTCTTATAGTTCTATACTTATGATCTATGAGGTTAGGGTTCTGTCCTGGGTCTTCTTTTCTTTCTCTATCCTCCTACTCTTGGTGATTTCATCTGCTTTTCGGATTTAAGGATCACATCTATTAAGATAATTCTTAACTGACATATCCAGCCCTAATATTCTGTTTGAACTCCTGCCCCACACTGTCAACTACTTGATCTCTTCCTGGGTATGACACAGGTGCCTCAAACTCAATCTGTCTAAAACCAAACTTATCTTTTCCTTATTCCCAACTCTGTCCCTCCTCCAGACTTCCCAGTTTCCAACATCTTCCAAATTACTCATGTTTTCAACCCCAGAGTTATCCTTAACCCTTCCAAATCCCCTGTCTCTCACCCCACCTTTGCCAAGTTATCATATCCTTCCACCAATTAGTGATCAGGTTTGTTGATTGAGCCTCTGCTCACACAGCTACTTCCCTAGTTTAGGCACTCATCAGTTCTGTAATTACTGTAATAAGCCTCCTAAGTGGTTTGTCCTGCTTTTAGTTTCAGCCCAGCATTAAAGGCCTGCTTCCCCCTCTCTCTCTTTACCTCCCTCCCTGCATCTCACTCACATCACCCTTTCTAAGTGTATTTTATATTACTCCCCTTTAAGAACTCCATCCTTTACTATTAGATACTCCTTCAACTAGACACTGTTTCACCTGGGTGCTTTATACAAGCTGCTCCCTATGCCCAGAATGGCCTCATCACTTGTCTCTGTTGCTCACTGTTCTTGTCTTGCTTTAAGACTCAGTTTAGGGGTCATTTCTTCCATGATGCCTGTTCTGACCCTCTTAGTTATTAACCAATTTTCCTTGTACTACATACATTTTTATATGCTGTACCACCAACAAATATTTGTTAAATTGAAATTATACTCTTAAAGTTAATTTTACAGTATAATTCCCTAAAAGTATGATATAGTGCAGTGGTTGGCCCACGGGTCAAATCCAGTTTGCTACTTGTTTTTTCTACAGTAAGTTAAGAATGGTTTTTACAGCTTAAATACAATAAAGCTTTATTTTAAAATGTAAAAACCATTCTCAGCTCACAGGGTGTACTGGTCGTGGGCTAGATTTGCTTGTGGATTTGTTGCCTATCAATCCCTGATATAGTGGGAAGGATATTCAGGAAAAAGTATCAGGACCTTGAACTCAGGAAAGAGCTGGGTTCAAATACCACATCTGATATTTACTAAGGATATTAATCTAGACAATCTACTTAACCTTCAAGTCTCAGCTTGCTCATTTATAAAAATGGAATAATGCTTATAGTGCCTGTCTCAAAGGGCTGTTGTGAGATTATATGACAATGTACATAAAAATGTTTTGGAAACCTTAAAGTACTTAATAAATGTTATTTTGTAATATGATTATAGATTCTATAAGAAGTTTGATAATAATAATTTTTTCTTGTGGGTCGGAAGCTCTCAAATACAGTGATATTTTTATTTTGCTTGTCATCCCTCCCATTTACTTTTCATACTACTTAACCTCTGCTAGAAAGGTATGTAAAAATGCCTTTTAAAAGAAATTTCCTCAGTATTTAACAAATAACACTTCTTATATTCAAGTCTATAGTTATGTTTACGAAAAGGAGTGTGGGAACACATGCTTCTGTGGATGTTAACACTGATATCTTAATTTTTTAATAATAATCAAGTTATTAATTATGATGAAGTATGTCGTTATGGAACGCTATACAAATATATAGTACAAGGAAACCAATGGTTGTGACGGGAGGCACCTCAGCAAAAAGGGAGAAAAGCATAAGTTTTACTTACAAATTTTAGGAATTATTAACTCTGTGCCATGATTGCTATGTTGACGGCCAGCAAATGCAGACACAAAAAAGGAGAAACTAGAGAAGATATGCGTTGTTAAACTCAAGTAATAATTAGATAGTAAGTCCATTTATGAAATAAAAAAGAGTTCTTTAAGGGAAACAATCTGATAAACTATGGAGTTTAGGGCTATGAAAAAAAATCTATCAAACATAACAGAAACCCTAACTAAGGTAACTAATAGAAGCTCTGAGTCTGATACGTAGGATTGTTTTTTATACTACATTCTCTATCACAGGGCTTCTTAACTTTTTGGCTACCTGGTGAAACCTATGCACCTCTTCTCAGAGTAATTTTTGTTGTTGTTTTTTAAAGCCATAATTGAAGGAAATACTAAATTTCACTTAGAAGTTAGTGAAATTAAAAATGTAATTTTTTCCTGCAAGTTAATGGATCCCTGAAATCTAATAACAGATATAGACCCCAAAGTTAAGAATCCTTGCTTTATAAGGTTATTCCCTCTCCTTAAATTCAATTCAGCAAACACTACCAAGGCATCTACTACATGAAAGACAAGGGGAGAGTGGGGATTAGTGGGGAGAAAAGACACATGCAAAACTATGCTACAAGTTAGAAAAACATTAAGTGAACAAGAGATTAGATGTATCAAGGTCTACAGACCTGCACAAAAGGACAAGTCTATATCACTGGAATAGGGATTGCAGCTGGACCTGGCATCATTTGGCTTACCTGAAACCAAAAACATTGCAGGAAAACTGGGGCTCTTACCCTCTAATAATGGATCTAGACCCTTTCCCCATAGGCACATTGATAAGGTGTTTTTTTGATAAATTCCAGGGATCACTAGACTTGGTGCTTGAGGACTAAAGGATTACATTTATTCCAAAATGGTTTGGTACTTACATAAGAATAGCTATTAAGCTTATTACAACTCCTTTTAGTTTCAAATACTTGGATAGTCTGAGGATTTTCTTTTAAGCGGAGTTATTAAAAACTTCTGTTCTAATTTGACTCATTAGATTTCTTCAGCTATACTGGATAACAGGGTGGGAGAATTTCATTTACTTCTGACCAGAGATATATAAATAAGGGTAGAGGAAAAAAAGCAACAGCAATGCCATAGGAGGCTGGGTATGTTTGAACACAATAAAAATGTTTTAAAGATGGTCTCACTAATTAGCCTATTGCCATAATATAGACTCTTAGTGAAACATGTAGCAGTTTGGTTTGTGCTGATTTTATCTTATGATAATTTTCTCACAAACAGTCATAAAGTAAAAACACATGTTCCTAAGAGCGATGAAGAGCAACTTGATGCTACTTTATGTCTGCATGCCCACACACATGATTAAATTGATGCAACTCCAAATACTTAAAATTCCACATACTACTGGACAAGCTGTGATATAGCATAGCAAATATTTGATTCTTTTTTTTCCACTAGAGTAAAAAGAGTAGATAAGTCTTAAACTGTTTATACTTTGAACACTAAGGAAGGCAGGCAGGAAAGAGAAAGAGAAAGATAAAAAAAGGTTTTCAAAGATTCAGTCACTTCACTGGTGCTAATATCAATCTAAAATTTTTAGAGCTGTCCTGTTAACAGGATTCCTTCTTAGCCATGCCACATTTGCTGGTGAATTCAGTTCAGTTTTGTAGCGTAAAACTCCAAGATCTAGTGGACAACATCCATAGAAATAAAAGGCAAGAAAGACACATTAGGTCATTTATCCTACCCACCTGCAAATGCCAATGAAAAGCTGAGAAGCAAAAGTCAGTTTTGCATCCAGAATTAAGATCACAGCATTTAGCACAGGAAGATTGACTTGATCCAGAAAATCTTTCTGAGGTCAGAAAAATCTGGCTACTAATGTGTTTCACAAAGTACAGTGATACAGTCCTTTACCAAAATGGAAAACATCAGGTAAGAACAGAAGCAAAATGAAATTCATGGCATGGCTATTCCCCAACCACCTTTCCCCCTCCCCGCAAAGGAATGGACATAAATCCTCAAAGCGAGGGCCAAATCTGAGAAGTTCTAGACCACCTGCTCACTGTGTGGCCTGCTACTTGCATGGCTCTTGGCTTTTCTCAGAGTTTTAGTCACTGGTTTAAAAGGCTCCCCTTTACCCCCAAGTTTTTACTTTCAGCCAAAATGAACAAGCAAACAGCTTGAGAACAGCTGTGAGGCCTGCTTGATTTTCATTATGTACATCTGTGATACCAGCATTAAGTCCTGCCTAAGGTTCCATCTGGACTACATAGTAAAATAGTACAGATGAATGCTTTTACATGGTACAAACACAGCAAATGCAATGAAATCTGCTCAAATCTAAATGGATGGAAAATCTGGTCAACTGCTCTATTTCCTCACTTGGTATTAGAATCAGTAGGTAACAGACTGCAAGTTCTAATAAAGGTGAATCCACAGATTTTGGGAACTCATTTAAAAAAAAGAACTTCTGAAGTTGAAAAAAAAATCCAATATAAAGTAGGGGACATTAGCCAGCTGCAAAAGTAATCTACCCTAAGAGAAAGTGTGTCAATTGGCTATCGATGAGATTGGGGTGTTTCCTTAACCATCCTCAGGGACACACCAATTCCAAGTGTATCTAAGTTGTGATCTACTCAATTAGACTGTAACATGACCAAGATAATGTCATAATCTCTTTCACCTTCACTTTCCTCATCTATGAAGTGGAGATAATAATAGCCCCTGTCTCACAGGGCTGTGGTGAGAATAAAATGAGAGAATATATGTGCTTTGCAAACTTTAAAATACAATACATTGGCTATTAATATTAGGAGCTTTTTCTATTGCAGTGCAGATAGAAATCTGGTCCTGGGACAAGTTGCTATCCTGCTACTATTCTTTTATATTTAATATTGTACAGACTATTGCATGGTAAACAAAATAACTACTTTTCTGTAGTTAAATAAAAGTGTTAGAATGTAAGGTTATCTTTTGGATCATGGAAAGTATCCTTGGCCCAACTCTTCAACAAGGATGATATGCATTTCATCTTGTTCCCATATAACTCTGACCTCTTCTGCTAGGTCTAGATGTTTTAAAAGCTTTTCATTCTGCAGAACTTGGAGAAAAATATTTGGTGAGACAACTTCTATTAAAAATGTCCTCTTCGGTCAATGTTATAGTCAAGAAATTGTATATAATAGTTCAGTTTGATTCTATTGTAGTTTTTTGATTGAGTTATCTGAGATTATTTTGAAGTGCATGTATGTATGTATGTGTGTACATAAATACAAATACATAAAAAAAACTATAGATAGACATAGATAGGATTTGTCATTTGTCAGTCCATGAAAGACAGGGAGTGTTCAACTTATAATTTTAGCCACCAAGTCCTGTCTTGATAGGTGCTACTTAACAGATGCTAAAATTCTATGGCCTACATTGCATAGTTTTTTTTGTCACATTCTTGTTTAAACTACAGTGATTACTAAGTTTGGGCTCTTTAAGAACAGAGAAACAGGCAATGTGGCATAGTGTATAGAATGGTCAGAGAGCTGGTTTTAGAGCAGGCAGACATGAGTTCAAGGTTCACCTCAGACACCAACTGGCTGTGTGATCAATCACTTAATATTCAGCGCTTTAAGTAATTACTAAGACTATAAGAGAAAATGCTTGTATTGGTATGGGGAATTTCTTCATTTTGGGAGTTACTTTTACTAATAAAATTGCAGGCACAGTCCCTATTCATAAAGATAATCTTTTGATAAGTTTCTGGAGGAAATGACCAGGTCCTAAATGACCAGGTTCTACATCGTCATCATAATCCACTCTGGTTCCACAGATAAGTAAGCATGGCATTTGTTTGATGTTTCTTTGTGGACATGTCTGAGTTCACATGGCTACTTCCATGAGGAGTCATGTGATTCCATTCTTGGATCTGAGCTTTTTCATAGATTTTATCCAGAGGCAAACCACTTTGGATTACATTTCACAAATTCAATGGTAGGTATCTATTATTAGCCTTTACTTTCACATTATGAAGGGATATTTCTGTAGGTTTTTGACCCATTTATCTTGTATTATAAAATTTCCATCAATCTTCGGGTCTGCCTATTTAACTTTTAAAAAAAAAACTTTAATCAATCAATCAATAAACATTTATTAAGTGCCACTTTTTGTCAAGCACTGTGCTAAGCATTGGGTATAAAAAAAGAGGCAAAAGACTGTCTCTTCCCTCAAGGAGCTTACAATTTCATGGGATACGGTTCAATAAATAAATCAACAGGAAATGGCTATTCCATCTGCTATGTGTCTAAAAATGAAAACATAAGTCCATCTTATATTCATATAAAATGTTCCAAAAATACACAGAACAAAAAAGCACAGGATACATACATAAAAAGAGCAATTCTATTATGACCTTATTAATATGTTTACCTGTAAAAGCAAAAGATCACACGAGTGGCCAGTTTCTTACTCATAGTCCTCTTCCTTTATATCTTGAAATGCTTGTGCTTGCTGATGACTATTATATTCACAACAGAACATTTTAAAAATTAATTCTCACAAGAGATCTTTCTTCAAGCCTCAGCTCAGGGACAGCCTCTCACTTTTCTTCCTATCTGAGAGTGTTATTTTCCCTTTGACTTTCAATTTTCTTTCTCCAGCTCATTGTCTAGAATTCTTTGTCCTTGTCATATTCTGTACTGGGGCTGTGCAAAATGCGGCCCGTGGACTGCATGTGGCCAGCAGTGGGATTTGTGCGGCCGCCTACAAGCACAGAAATTTATATCAATGCTTTAGTAAATGAAGCCGAGCTACCACAGAGCTCTCACTAAAATGGCAAATCAAAATATATTGTCTATTGTTTCAATAAAAACCTAAGGTTGGGCAGCCCTGCTCTATACCATATGATGCTTATCTGGGCATATGTTATAATACACCACCTCCACATTCCATGTTTGGAATGTTCTTCTTTCCTTTTTATTCCTGGTCACTCCTATTTCCTTTCAAGGTTCAGATCAAATGCTGTCTCCTTGAACAAGCCCTTCCTGATTTTCCTATTCCCTCCACTCCCTCCCTCTTTTATATATAACCTGAATTTACCTACTTGTGAGCATATTATAACCTTAAGTAGAATGTAAACTCTAAGGACAAGGCTTTATACACCAAATATTTACATGTCCAGTACCAAGCAGAGCGCCCGGCACACAGGACAATGAACACTGGCTGACTAACGTGTCATGTTGCTGATTCATACCGAGCTTGCAGCCCATTAAAACCCTGAGATCTTTTGGGGACAAATTATTACATAAACATGTGGCTCTTATTTTACATGTGGAAAGTTGATTTTTTTTAAATCCAGGTATAAGATTTTACATTTATCCTCATTTAATTTTAGTTCATTAAATTCAGTCCAATGTTCTTTTTTGGATCCTGACTGCCACTGAGTGTTAGCTATTCCCCCCAGCTTGTGTTATCTGAAAATTTGTTAAGTATGTTACCTTTTAGTTTAGAATCATCAATAAAAATATTAAATAGCCCAGGATGAAACACAGATCCAAGGAAAACTCCACTGGAGGCCTTCTGTCAAGCTGACAATGAACTCTTTGAGTTTAGCCATCCAACCAAATTCTGAGTCCATCTATTTGTGCTAACATCTAGCCCATGATTCTTCCTATTCACCTTAAAGAACAGCATGAGATTCCAACAAACTTTCTCGTGAAGATGCCTCCATCTCTATAGCCTCTTCCACCAACTGGTGAGTTTCTCCTCTTCAGAACCTCCTTTTGAGTAAGTACCTATAGCAACTTAGATCACCTCTCTAACCTGGCTCATTTCCTGACTCCTCTTCCACCTGGCCCCAAAGTGGGTACCCTGCCCCCTTTTCACCTTCCTTTTATGTGTGGTCTTCCCCACTAGAATGGAAATTCTCTGAAGGCAGGGCCTGTCTTTTTTGTTTACATTTGTATTCCCAGTGCTTAGCCTGGTGTTAAGTAGTACTAAGGTTTAATAAGTGCTTTATCTAATCTAAATCCCTAATATTATCAAATAGATCACTAAAATAGAAGTAGGGGTAAATTCTACCTACAACAATCTCCTAATCTACTAGGTTAGCAGACTACTCAAAAAATGAAGCATGGACTGTTTGCTAATTATTTCTCTAAAAATCGACCAAAATTTCCCCAGAAACAGAAGTAAAATTCACTTTCTTACAGTTTTCAAACTCATCTTTTTCCTTTTTTGAAAACTGGGACATGTGTTCTTCTCCAGCCTTAGACCAACTCTCTCATTTTCAGATTTCACTGAGAGCAAATCAGTAAGTTCTTTCTGGACCTCAAAATGCATGCAATTCATTTGCACCAAGTGACCTGAATTCATCAAGGGCAGCTAGGTATGCTCTTGTAATCTAAATCTAATATTTTCAAACAAATCACTAAAGTCTAGGTAGAGGGAAAATTCTATCTTATTTACACTGGGTTTTTTGATTTGTCTTTTCTAGTCCAAATGTCATTGTCCTCACAGAGAAAACAGAAATAAAATGAGAATTAAGCACCTTTGCCTTTTCTCATTCCATTCATTACAAGATGTGATACTGTCTCTTCAGCGATGCTTGTTTTTCCTCCAAAATTGATAACTTTAATTTTTATGAAATTATAAAGATATATTAAGCTAAAAATATGCCTTCTAACCAACTGTGGTCTGATGAGGGTAGAATACAATGGGACCATTACTTCTTTTATTCTATTACTATAGCCTATGATTGATCTTAAAGTGATTTAAGACTGCAAAGTCTTCTTTACATCATACATGTTTATGTCTTTTCCATCTTGAACTTCTGTTGTTGAGTATTTTTAAAAAAGCAAATTGCTGAGTTTACAATTATTCCTCTTAAATTCCATCTTGTTCAGTGATGTACATCATTCTATCTGTTGAGATCTGTTTTGGATCCTAATGACGGCCATCCCACTTATTAACTATCTCAGCTTCATGTCATTCCGAGATTTGGGATATCTATATCTTCATCCAAAAGTGGCAAAATGTGTTGCACTCAATATGACAGATGGAGTTCTAGACTCTAGAGAGCTCTTTTGGTCAGGGTCAGTCAACTGGCATTGACAAAGCAATCAATCAATTAATCAACCAATAAACATTTATTAAGCACCTAACATGTGCCAGACACTGTATAAAGCAATGGATAAGGTAAGACTGGGATTCTGATGGTCATGAACAAACGTTAATTGAACAAAGTAAGGGACTGAGCTATGAGCCATAAACAGAGATAAGCATAGTGATGGTCAAAGTATGAGATCAGAGTTTAAATCAGAGATGTCAAATGATCACAGATCATAGAAAGGAGGAAAGAGGTTGACAGAAAATGGCCAAAGAGGAAATGGGAACCACAATCTGTGAAATATTTTTATTTTGGGGTGTAAAAGAGAGGAAAAAGAGCTGAGATGAAAACAAAGTGTCAGGAAAAGCAGGATAGTAGTAAAAGGCAGAAAAATCTAAATAAGTGTGGTAACTCAGAGGTACAAACTAAATGAATCTTTTACTCAATGCATCCTCCAGTGTTCTTTTAAGGCCTCTGCCCATGCCAGTGATTCCATTTTCAGGTTATTACAGAAGACAGCTATCAGAAGTCAGGATCTACACATTTCCAGTTTGAATTGGTTCAACTAAATAATGCTTTTTTTATGTGGTCATTTAACCATTTATGAATCTATTATCAATGATCTCACAATTCTCTGTTTTGTTCCCAAAGATATCATGAAAAACACATCAAATTATTTGCTGAAATCCATTTCTATTATATTAATGACATTTCCATGATCTAGGGGAATGGCAATGTGTTAAAAGCAGATACAGAGTTGGTCCTGGAGTCTGAAAGACTTAGGATTAGATACTGTCTTTCACGTATAATAGTACTTGCAAATAAGAGCCCAAATGACTTTGAGGGAGGTGCTTAACCTACTAATACTCCATTCAATTTTTTAAAACTGTAAGTTACAGATAAACTACAGACCTTCATTGGTTAAGGGAGTTCCATACTAAAATACCCTACATGCTGATGAAAACTATAGCTCAGGATGGATCCTTCAGTTCCATGCTTTCCCCCCAATCAAAACAAAACCCCCAAACCCTGAAACTCAAAAACCCAAAGCAAAAATAAGTCAGTCTAGTACTCTTGTCAAAAAAGGAAATGAAATTAGTATGGCATGAGTTGTTCTTAATGATCCTATACTGACAATAAATGACCACTGTTTCCCTAAGTGCTTTAAATTGTCCATTTAATAATATGTTCTAGAATTTTTTTCTATGACCTCATGGTTCACTGGTTTTTTAAAAAGTTGGTGGAATCCATATTTTTTGCCATTTAAAGAATCAGGATGTTTGCCTATCACCTTTCTTCTAGCATTTCTGAGATTTCTCAAAGATCATAATCAGCAGACAGTAGATTAATGATCATATATATGAGTGCTTTCAAAAGTCTAGGTGTAATTCATCTTGATCTGGAGACATAAACTCATAAAAAGCAGCTAAGTGCTCTTTTGCCATCTTCTCGACTATCTTTGGTTCCAATGTTTCTTACCCACATTTATTTTACCATTCTTAGTCTGATCTTCCTCAGTGAAAGACAAGATGGAAACCAAAAAGCAATTCAGCTTAATTTTCTTTTTCCCAAATGAAAATATTCTTCTGGTTTCTATATCATATATATCATTTATTTATTTAATCTATGAACATGTTATATCGCCCTGATAGGATTTAAGTTCTTTGAGGCTGCAGATTGCCTTGCTCTTGTTTCTTCCTCGTGTAAGTGCACCTGGCACACTGTAGGTACTCAATATTTGTTGAGACGATCGGCCTCAAACAGCAGTTCCCTCTTTTTCTTGATGCTCTTGGCCAAAAGGAGGCAAAAATACATCTTTTGTTATCTTTAGTATTTCATTGTAAGCCTTGGCTAATTCTGGGCTTTAATTTTCTTGATAGTGTTCTCCCTTGGCCACATGACCCTTGAGTTCACTGGAAAAGTCTGTGTGTACTTGTGTCAGTCTCTTTACTCACTTCCCCCCTAAAAGAGACCGTAGGAGTCATCTAGTCTAACCCCTTCATATTTCCTATGAAGAAAACAATATCCTGGGAGGAAACTAAAATTGAGAAAGGGTGAAATGACCTGTATAAGGTCACACAAGTAGTGAAGAGCAGACTGAGAATCTCATCCTAGGGCCTCTAACTCCTGAGCCAGGGCTCGAACTTTTAAGGATTTAAAAAAAAAATTCCCCTTCAAATCCTGCCTTTTTGTGGGGTGGGAGGTAGAGAAGTCCTGTGGTCCACTTTATGCTGGGCTGGATTATGCGATCCTATTTCTTTTTAACTACATAAGAATGAGAATTGCAGGATTCACTGATACTGTGATAAACAACCAAACCTTTGTTGCACCAGAGATAATATTAAAAATGGCAACGTATAAGTCATCACCCAGCAAAGCAGAAATATGTCCAAAGACAGCCCTGCCAATAACCTGAAGCGTTCTCTTTCAAAGATAACCTCTTGGGCTTTGTCTTGGTCTCTCTCTACTGTCACAAGAGATGGGGTGACTTTTACCACTGATCTTCTAAAATTCACACTCTAAAAGGAACAACAACTAAAGAGAACCACAACATTATGTAACGTCAGAGTCAGAAGAGACTTCAGTGTTTTTAGGAACCAATCAATACTAATTATCTTTAGGACCTTGAAAACAAATAAAAAATGTATCTTTAAAAATGTATAATGATCATGAATAAAAAAAATTTTAAAGTTTTTTGAGGTTTTCCTACATTTGCACATTTATAATTCTCAATTAAAGGGATAGATAATGAAACATATAAATATAGATGCACCTTTACATGAAATATAGCATTTAAGTTGTGTAAATCAAATTCTTAAAAATTGAAACTTATATTAAATGTACTTTCACATCAAATAACTATTTACATATTGGAGGGAGGGAGAACAATGCAGTACAAAGAGTAATAGAACTTGGAGCCAGAGAACTTGAGTTCAAATCCTGACTTGTGATCCATGCAATGTTGAGGAGGCTAGCCATTACATTTTTTTGGGCTTCATTTTCCTCTTCTGTAGTATGAGGGAGTCAAACTAAAAGACTTCTTAGGTTCTTTCCAGATCCAAATCTATGATGCTATGAATTAATTTCAGAGTTGTTTGCTCTAGCATGTATAATTTCACAAAGCATAGGGACAAATACTACCATAAGGTCTAGTTTGCAAATATTTCTGTCTGTACAATGACCTAAAATGAGGGACTGACCTGGTATTGATTCTAACTAGCTTAATTTTAATCAATTTTCATTCCTGGCATATGAAAACTCTACTAATTGAACATAATGGGCTCCCTCTGGTGGTCAAGATAAACTTCTATATTTTCATAAATATACTTATCTAAGAAAAGAATTTAGGAGATGCCTGTATTTTTCTGGCTAATGTTTAAATAAGAGACAGAATACCTGGAATTATAAAGCATTTTAAGGTGTGCTTTACATATGTGATCATATTTGAGTGTCCTAATACCTTGTAAGGTAGGTGTAATTATCATCCGTAATTTACAGGTGAGGAAATTGTAGCTGAGAGGGGTTATGTGATATAACACATAGGTTAACATAGCTAATAAGTGACTCAGGTGGGATCTAAACCTCGGTCTTTCTGACTCCAAGTTCAGCATTCTATTAGCTATGGTCTCTAGCTGTATTAGTTTTAATTTGAGTGGGGTTACAGTTTTCTTATGATTCATTTTCTTCATCTGTTTGGTGTTAAATATACTAGACATGTTAAAATACGGTAATTTTATCACTCAATAATATTTCCAGATTTAACAAAAATTACTTAGTTCATTTAATCTTGAAATAAAGTAAAACATAACTGATTACCTTGACTTTTGCTGCTGTGTACATAGACATGGTTGAAAAAATGTGTCTCCTTAAAACACTTAGCAGAATTCAGTGCACACTGAATGTGGTTGGGTTTTTTGGGGGTTTTTTTGAGAGAAGAAATAATCTGGGTCTCAAAATATGTCCAGACTATTAGGAGGAGCATATTCCTTTTCAGAATACACATTAGGTAACTAGTACCTGAAGCTCAGGTGTGGTTTTCATAATACTTTTGCGGTGAGGTAGATTGGACATATATGAATAAAGTTTTCATATACAAGGGCTCTGAATATTGCCATCACATTGGCCATCCAACTGTGATTTGTTTGAAACTGTTGTGGGTAGTAATAACAATAGCTCAGAATCTACAGTGCTTTACTATATATGAACTGTCCTCATAACCATCCTGTGAAGCAGGTGGTAAAAGTATGTTTTTTTTTTCATTTTGAAGGAACTGAGGTTCAAAGTTTAAGTGACCAGGGTCATATGTCTAGCATGTTACAGGGTTAGAACCCAAATCCTGGCACTCTGACTACAAAAACTGAGGATTCTTGCTACTGCCTCATGTATTTACAACTATGGGAGAGAATCAGATAATTGTAGTTTTGCTTCCTCATTTTGCAAATGATGAAATGAAGGTCCAGTCAAGTCCCATGGCCAAGATCCCACAGCATCAGCAGTCAGATACTTTTAGGGCTGGCATGAGAACTCTGGTCTTCTGCATCCTACTTCTGTGTTCCTTTTCCTATAGAAACTATACAAACTCTCTCTTTGTGATGGCATAATCATAAAGTCATTTCGTTGGACTCTAAAAACACTTTTAATTTATTAAAAGTAGTAGTACATTTGTGGAAAGAAAGTCTTTAATATTGATTTAAGTCTACAATTCTTAAATGTTAGATAAGGATTTGAATTTAACATTTTGAAAGCAAAAAACCCCAATAGAATCTCCTAAAATTTAATTAATTTTTTTGAAAAATAATAGCATACCTGGATGTAATTCAAAGATCAATAACAGTAGTTTAGATTTAGAAATGATACAAAATTATGTGTAATTTATAGCATCCATATCTTCTCAAAATGTCATATTAGAAGGTAGATTAATTTTGGTTAGTTACATATCTTATTAATGGATCCCATATTTAAGTTTTTGAATACCAATTTGGACCTAATTGTATTGTTTTGGTATTTCACAAACTATTTTTTCTGTTTTATCGTACTCTGTGAATTGTTTTTTTTTTTAATCAGAAATGTTGCTTCAGCTGTTAAATCATGACAAACAACTGTATTACATAAAAGATTGCTAAGAATTACTGATGGAAATGAAGACTATTCCCTTCTTCCAGAAGTTCTGCTTTACCTTTCTAGTCATTGGCCATAATATTCATTTTTGGTTTCAACAATGTTGCTCCCTTCCAGAAAGATTTTAAAATGAATAGAAATTGTTTCTTGATGTGGTTTCTGGGTAATAATAGTGACATTACACTTTGTGCCTCTCCAGCTTTTGTGAATAACAACTAGCTGGCACTCTCTGATGGCTGTTTTGAAAACATTCCTACTTTGTGCTGCCACTGTGGATGTGGTAGCTACAAATTATATATTCCACATTATGACAAAGAAAAAAATATAAAATTATTCAGAATAAAGAGATTTCACTCTGTCAGGGCAGCTACTCAAGAAATAAGGCAATGCTATCTGAAATTACTCAAGGCTAAAGTTAGCAAAGTTGCTTGAGCAATGTCTTGTAAAATAATAGCCTTTCTAATAAAGCTTAACAAAATCACCATCATGTTGTAGTATTTATGTTTATTATATCAATACTGTATTTCCATAGCACTTTTCTCCAAGTAGTTTGCATAGTTTAAAGATTTGCTGTGATGAACCCTTATATTACTCCACTGTGGTAGGGAATATTATTCCCAATCCCCATAAATGAAGAACTAAGAAATAAAGTGACTTATCCAACATCAGTGCCTGAGGCCAGGCATATGGCTTAATGGGTCAAAAACCCATTCCTGCTTTCCGAAAGGCATTACTTTGGCTTTGTTCTCTCATTAGAGACCTGAAGTTTGACTCCAACCATAGATACTTTCTCATTATGTGAGTGACACTGGGCAAGTCACTTCATCTCAACTTCGCCTTCCTCATCTGTAAAATGAAGAAAATATTTACATCTACCTCACAGTAATGTTGTGAGGATCAAATGAATTAATCTATGTAAGGTGTTCTGAAAACCTTGAGCAGTTAGGTAAATGCTAGCTATTTTGAACAAATATGAGTGAAGACAGACAACTAAGACTTCAACTTGCAGGTCTATACAATCAAATAAAAAGGGCACAAAAGTATTTGTGAGGTTTTCTATCACTAGCAAAGGGTGTTAAAACAAGCAATGTCAATACTAAACATATATTCACCAAAGGCCATAGTATCTAAATTTTAAAAGAAAAGTTAAATGAATTACAAGTGGAAATAAATAATAGTACTGTAGTAGTGGGGGACTTTAATATCCCCTCGTCAGAACTAGACAAATCTAACCAAAAAATAAATAAGAGAGAAGTAAAGGAAGTGAATAGAATTTTAGATAAACTAGGTATGATAAATATCTGGAGAGAATTGAATGGAAATATAAAAGAATATACCTTTTTCTCAGTGCTATATGGGACCTTTACAAAGACTGACCATAACTTAGGACACAAAATTTTTTATAGCTAGGAGAATAAAAGCAGAAATATTAAACTCTTCCTCTTCATGCCACAATGCAATAAAAATTATATTTAATAAGGGATCATGAAAACACAGAAAAAAACCTAACTGGAAACTAAACAACCTAATCACAATCTTAACCTCAACCTAAGAATGTATAGGTTAAAGACGAATAATAGAAACATTCAGTAATTTCATTAAAGAAAATAACAATAATGAAACAACACATCAAGACCTATGGGATACAGCAAAAGCATTGATCAGAGGAAAATTTGTATCTCTAACTGCTTGCATCAATAAAAAAGAGAAAGAGCAGAAAAATGAACTGAGTATATAGCTAAAAAAAATGGAAAAAGAAGAAATTAAAAATCTCCAATTAAACACTAAATTGGAAATCCTAAAAATTAAAAGTGAAGTCAATAAAACTGAGTGTAACAAAACCATTGAATTAATAAAAACACTAGGAGTTAGTATTACAAAAAAATCAATAAACCATTGCTTAATATGATTAAAAAAAGAGAGAAAACCAAATTACTAGTATCAAAAATGAAAAGGGTGACTATATCACCAAAGAAGATGAAATCAAAGCAATTATAAGAAGTTATTTTGCCCAATTATATGGCAATAAACTCAACAACTTAAGTGAAATGGAAGAATATTTACAAAAATACAAATGGCCCAGATTAGCAGAAGAGGAAATACAATATCTAAATAGACCTATCTTAGACAAAGAAACTGAACAGGCCATAAATGAGCTTCCTAAGATAAAGGCGCCAGGACCAGAAGGATTTGCAAGTGAACTTTATCAAATATTTAGACCAACTAGTTCTAGTACTAAATAAATTATCTGGAATAGCAGACAAAGAAGGGGTCCTACCAAACTCCTTTTATACTGATACCTAAACCAGGAAAATTAAAAACAGAGAAAGAAAATTATAGACCAATTTCATTAATGAATATGGATGCAAAAATCCTAAATAAAATACCAGCTAAAAGATAACAATAATGTATTACAAAGATTATACATTATGACCAAGCAGAATTCATATCAGCAATGCAGGGATTGTTTAGCATAAGGAAAACTATTAAAATAATTGATTATATCAATAATAAAGTAACAAAAACCATATGATATCAATAGATGCAGAAAAAAGTATTTAATAAGGTACAAGACTCATTTCCATTAAAAAGACTTGAAAGTATAGGCATAAATTAAATTTTTCTTTAAATTGATAAGAAGCATTTACCTAAAACTTTTAGCAAGCATTACTTGTAATGAAGATAAGCTAGAAGCCATCCCAGCAAGATCAGGTGTGAAAAGAGGATGCCCACTGTCACCAATATTATTCAATATTGTATTGGACATCCTAGAAATAGTAATAAGAAAAAGAAATAGAAGGATTCAGAATAAGGAATGAGGCAATAAAACTATCTCTTTTTGTAGATGACATGATGATATACTTAGAAAATACTAAAGACTCAACTAAAAACTTAACTGAAATAATTAATAATATCACCAATGTAGCAGGATATAAAGTAAATCCACGTAAAGCATCAGCATTCCTATATATTACCAACGGGATCCTGGATGAAGAGATGGTTAGAGACACCCCATTTAAAATAACTCTAGCCAGTATAAAATACCTGGGAATACATGTAGCAAAACAAACCCAGGATCTAAATGAACAAAACATAAAAAAACTTAATGCACAAACAAAACCAGATTTAAATAAATGCCAAAATGTTAATTATTCATGGGTAGGCAGGGCTGATATAATAAAAATGAGAATTATACCAAAATTAATTTATATACTCAGTACCATCCCAATTAAATTACCAAAAATTATTTTACGGAGCTAGAAAAAATAATAACAAAATTCATTTGGAAGAACAAAAGGTCAAGAATATCAAAGGAACTAATGGAAAAAAAGTAAAGGATCAGATTTTAACTATATTATAAGGTAGTAATTATCAAAACTATCTGACACTGGATAAGAAATAGATATGAGTAGACATATGATCTACAGCAGCAAATGAATATAGTTATCCAGTGTTTGACAGGTATAAAGATTTAGGTTTTGAGGATAGGAGTTTATTATTGGGTAAAAATTGTTGGGAAAGCTGTAAAGCAACATGGCAGAAACTGGGCAAAGACCAATATCTTACACCATTTACCAAGAGAAGGTCAAACTGGATATATGACCTAGATATAAAGGGAGATATTACAAGGAAATTTGAAGAAAATAGAATATATTACCTATCAGGCTTATGGGTAGGTGAACAATTTATGAACAAACAAGAGATTGAGAGTGTTATGAGATATAAAATGGATAATTTTGACTACACTACATTAAAAAGTTTTTGTACAAATAAAACAAATGTAGCCAAGATGCGAAGAAAAGCAGAAAACTGGGGAAAAATTTTTATAGACAGTTCCTCAGATTAAGGTCTCATATCTCAAATATATAAAGAACTTTGTCAAATCTATGCGGGGGGCGGAGCCAAGATGGCAGCGGGAAAGCAGGGACTAGTGTGAGCTCCCCGCCAAGTCCCTCCTAAAACCTATAAAAAATGGCTCTGAACCAATTCTAGAACTGCAGAACTCACAAAATAGCATAGAGAAGCAGAGCTCTAGCCCAGGACAGCCTGGATGGTCTCTGGGTAAGGTCTATCCTGCACAGAGCTGGGAGCAAAGGGGAGTGAAGCTGAGTGGAGCGGAGCCCAGAGTGGGAGGCGTGGACCAACCAGACTGGGAGCCAGGTGGAGCAGGCCCTAGTGCCCTGAATCAGTGGGCTGCGGTAGTTACCAGACTTCTCAACCCACAAACAACAAGGACAACAAAGTAGGTTAGTGGGAGAAGCTGCTGGGGAGTGGGATAGAGTTTGCCATTTGGCCACTGCCCCAGGGGCAGTGGAGGTGGGGCAGCTTTAGAACTATAGCTGCAGTTGCTTCAGGCAACAGGCCCACCTGGTGGGAGGCCCTGAGTGGCTGATCAGAGCAGGAGTGAAGAGCCTGCTGAAGATCTAAGTCCAATCAGGGTTGGGGGTTCTTGAAGAAGGAGAA
>CM053622.1:348450039-348464918 GCA_028646595.1 Phalanger gymnotis | reverse complement strand
CCACCTCCGCTGCCCCAGGGGTGGTGGCCTAACCGCAAACTCCATCCCGCAGCTTTTCCCACTAACCTTCTGTGTTGTCTTTGCTGTTTGTGGGTTGTGAGGTCTGGTACATGCCACAGCTCAGTAATTTAGCACGCTAGGGCACTCTCCGCTTGGCTCCTGGTCTCGTTGGTCTGCGGTCTGGTCGGCCCGCACACGCTGGGCTCTGTTTGGCTCAGCTCCGCTCCCCTCAGCTGGGAGCTGGGAGTTCCTTGCGGGACAGACCTTACCCTGAGACCATCCAGGCTGTCCTGGGCTAGAGCCCTGCTTCCCTCTGCCACTTTGTGGGTTCTGCAGTTCTAGAATTGGTTCAGAGCCATTTTTTTTATAGGTTTTTGGAGGGACTTGGTGGGGAGCTCACTCCAGTTACTTCTTTCCAGCCACCATCTTGGCTCCGCCCCCCTAAAGTTCTACTTTTTACAAGAAGCTTTTCCCAATCCCCTTTTGTGTTCGTGCTCTCCCTTAGTTGGTTCACTCATTTTATCCCATGTATATTTTGTGTTTGTAGTTGTTGGTATGTTGTCTCCTCCGTAGCAACGTAAGCTCCTTGAGAACAGAACTCTTTTGCCTTTCTTTGTAACCCTAGAGCTTAGCACAGGGCCTGCATACAGCAAGTACTTAATAAAATGTTTGTTTATTTATACTTTTTTGAGCTTTTGCTTGAATTGGATCATACTACATTGCTTATAAGGAGTAATATTATATATGTGCAATTTTCTTAAAACTAATTATATCTGGGAAAAAAGTAGGGATGAATACATTGTGTATTATATATAACCCTGCTACTCCTAGTTATTCACTATACTGATCCTAAGAGGCAGATAAAAAGAATCAAGTCTAGTTTACCTGTTGGAAGCTACCTAAAAGTATAGCTACAATGTCTATGAAGAGTTAAATCATCTGCAGTGGGAGCTTTATACCTCTCAAATGATTTTGCTCCTGGCATTGTAATATTTTGATAGATCTGTGGTTTGATCAGTGTGGGTACTGCCTCCATCAGTACAGGCTATAACAAGTCTAAGTGTGTTAATCCTCTGTGATTCTTGTCCATGCATCCATAAAACCTAAATACAGAAAAGTAAGGTAGCAACATAAAATAACCCAGAAAGTTAGTGTGAGAATCTAAATTAGACTCATCTTTTTTCTTTCCAACAGGAACTCAGACTCACAGTAGGCAGCTTAAGGCTGCATTATGCCACTAAAATCACACTATGTAATCATTTAAGATAGATATATAATCAGACTAACAAACATTTGTGAAGAGAAGGACTTAGCAAATTTTAAATAGTTCAAATATAGCAGTGCTTTAAAGTTTAAAAACAAATCTATGCAATTTGAGTTTGAGACCACTGCTATGCCACACTGCCTTTATCAGCACTTTGTTCAACTTTGGACAAAAAGACAAGAGATTTTTTGAGTCTAGATCCTACTATTATTTCTATTTTGTACCCTAGCTGTGGGGGCACTCTAAAGTTCTATCCTATGCCATATTTTCATCTTTCTACCCTCTCTCACTTGGTAACTTCAACAGTTCCCATGCATATAACGATCATCTCTTTGCAGATCTAGATATCCAGACCTAGTCCTTCTCCCAAGCTCTAGTCAGTTAGACAGTCAGTCAGTCAACAAGCATTTATTAAGCATTTTTTACACACCAGGAACCATGCTAACATGGACATTTCAAATGAGACATATCAAGGCATCTTAAACTTTACACGTCCAAAACAAAACTTCAGCTTTCCTCCCAAACTCGGTCCTCTTCTAGACTTCTCTATTTCTGTTGAGGGAACCATCATCCTTCTGGGAATCCAGATTTACAACCTTGGCACTGTCCATGATTCCTCACTCTACATGTCCAATCAGTATCCAAATCTGTCACTTTTGTCTCCACATCTCTTGTATCCAATCCTCCTTAAGTCATGTCCTACCATTTCTTGTGACATCCTTTGACTTCACGTCAAAAAGCAAATGTCCTGATTTTCAAGAAAGGATAAAGAATAAAATCTGCCACCCACAGGTCAATCCACTTGACCTTTATTACTGAGATGATTATAGAACTGAAGAGCCAATGCTTAAAAAATGCTTATTGACCAAAAGATTTTTCAAGAACAGGTTATGTTAGTCTCATATCATTTTCTTTGAAAGGATTAATAACCTAGCAGGTGAAAAAAAGTGCTATGGATAAATGTTACCTGGATTTTAACAAGGCTTTTGAAAAAATGTCTTATACTCTTCTCGTGGAGATGGAGAAATGTGGACTGTATGATAATAAAATCAGATTGATTCAGGTATAGCTGAATGACTGGGCTCAAAAAAATAGTTGTTAATTGTTCAATGTCAAGATTGTTGGAAGTCTCTGGGGGAGTACCCACAAGGATCTATGCTTAGTTCTGCAATGACTTGAAATAAACACATAGATAGATGGAATACTCGTCAAATGTGCACATGACCCAAAGCTATAGGAGATAGTTAATACAGGGGATGACAGACAAGGCCATGACAGGCTATAGCACCGGGTTAAACCTAGTAAAATGAAATTCAATACGGGGAAATGTTAATATAATCTTGGGCTTCATTAAGAAGGCATGGCTTACAGGAAAAGGGAAGTAATATTCCTACTCTCTTCCATCCCCCTAAGGTCCTTGTCAGACTGTACTCATCTGGAGTACCATATCTAATTTTGGGCACTGCAATTAAAGGATAATGATAAACTGGAGAGTGTCTAAAGGAGGGCAACCAAGATGGTGAAAGGCCTTGAATCCATGTCATATGAGGACTAGCTGAAGGAATTGGGCATATTTAGCCTGGAGAAAAGAAAACTTTAGAAAGACAAGATAACTGTACTTAAATATTTGAAAAGCTGTCACATAAAAGGATTAGACTTATTCTTTTGGCCCCAGAGGGCAGAACTAGGAGTAAGAGGTGGAAGTTGCAAAGAGCCAAATTTAGGCTTGAGGTCAGGGAAAAATCCCCGACAGTTAGAACTGCTTTAAAGTAGATGGGCTGCAGAGAGGGGGTAGGATACCCCCCTTCTTGGAAGTCTTCAAACACAGGTTGAATGAAAATTTGAGGGACAGGTTATTTTTTAAAAAATATATTTTTATTTATTTCATTAAGTATTCCCTAATTACATGTAAATTTTTTAACATGCATTTTTAAAAAGTTTGAGTTCCAAATTCTCTCCCTCCCCCCCATTGCTACCTCCTTCCTAGAAGAAGGCAAGCAAGTTGATATCAATTATACATTTGTAGTCCTGCAAAATATATTTCCATATAGGCCATGTTGCAAAAGAAAACACGAACCATAAAAAGCCCCCAAGAAAAATAAAGTAAACAAAAGGATACTTCAATTTGCATTCAGAGTTCATCAGTTCTTTGAGAGATATGTTACAATGAGGATTCTTTTTGTGTAATGATCAGACTTGATGGTCACTGAGGTTTCTACCAACTCTCATATGCTACGATTATGTAGTTTCCACCCCTCACTCCCTAGTTGCTGGTGCCTCCCAGCTAAATTATCTTGAATTTATTTTACGTATGATTTATATATACTTATACTAAGGATGTGTAGCTCTGGATGTCAATCAATCAAGAAGCATTTCTTAAGCGTTTTCTATGTGCCAGGCCCCAAGCTAGACATTGAGGATACAAATAATGAAACAACTGATTCAAGAAGAGCTTACTAAATGAGGGAGACAATAAGGACATATTTTTTAAAGCTGTAACAGCACAAAGCTGACTTTTAGGACAACCATGTAAATTAAGAATTTACTAAAACACTTCAAATGTTCTCTTCAGTGATACAACTAATTTATGCCTTGGCCTATGTGATCAGCTGGACACTCTGTTTTCTAAGCAGCTGCAGTGGGGCACAGAATCTCCCAAGAGCAGTTCTTCTCAAACACATGATGGAATGCATAGAGATAATAACATTTGTGACTATATGTCTCACACACACACACACACACACATACACACACACAATGAGAAGGTAGTTTTGCTGAAGGCAGGGACTGCTTCATTCTTGTCCTTTACCCCAGCACTTAACATAATGCCTAGCACGCTGCTGTCACACTTAACAAATACTTTTTGATTGGCTGACTGATCAAACAACCACACCCCAGGAACCTGTGTATACAACAAAGCAGAGAACTACAATGTGGGGGGGGGGCGCAAACCCAGACCTTGCCTTTTACTGTGGACTAAGTGTGCTGTGTGGCTGGGAAGATGGACTTTATAGCAATCCTAAGTGGAAATAAATCCATTCTCTGCTTTTGGTCAGGTTTAGTAAAGCCTCTTCTATATTTGATGTCTCATTAGACAGGGGAAACGAAGGGTCTTTTGGACGGAACAAAATGAAATAATGACATTCCCAGGTTTTATGTGAATGAGGGTATGAGCTAGAGGTCTTAATTTGTTACATACTCTCCGAAATGGAACTGGTCCAGTATTTCAGGGGCCAGGGTCCAAGTGACACCAAAATGGCAAAATCATAGTTTGGTTCACAATAAGAACATATTTATTCTCCTTTTAAAATTTCCTCTGAGGTCTCTATTTGTAAAAGCTTTATGTTATTTTATATAAAAAATTCACAATCATTCAATGTATTATTCAGCATGATGAGCCACAATGATTTTTAAATAAAATGTAATACCAATCTTCATCTATCTTTTTGCAAATATCTAAAATAATTTTTGAGGGGAGGATTGCCACTGTAATACAAGTTTGATATTATTTTCCTCTATTGAGGAATTTTCTTTGGTATTAGTGTTACAGAAGTGGTCCAGGGCAACACACAGAAATTTAAATGTATTCTAAGTAATCCAAGGGTATTATTCCTTCTTAAATTTGAATTTTTAAAAGGGGTAAAATAATGATGAGCACAGGAGCAAAGGATTTAGAATTGCTTTCCTATTGCAGAGCTGGTTTAAATGGGATTCACTTTAGTCAAAAAAGATCTAATCAGCCAAAAGGCTGCTGAAGTGCTTCTACATAGACCCCGTTCTATTCCTACTTCAGAAATTAATGACTCAAAAATGAAATGGACCCAGACTTGCCAAAGAGAGATCCGAAATTTAAGACAAAAAGTAGTTTGAACCAACATGTTATTTTTAAAAGAAATCTTAGTTAACTAACTCTTTTCCTTTCTTTAAATAGCTTTTAAAATTATACTTCTTAGGAAAACTTCTCTAATTAGAAAAAAGGTGGTAGTTCTCTCCTGAGTCCACTCTGTGTATAATTCTGCAATCTTCAGCATTTCCTTTTTTCTTTCACATATGTTAGGGCCCATATTTGAAGAGTGAATAGGAGTTCTTCAACTCTGAATCTTTCCCCTCTCTTCCCTGGTTAACTCAACCCATTTTCCGGTGCTCTTCTCAAAGTCTTCTCAAAGGAAAAAATGCTCCCAGAGTAAACTGATCAGTTCAAGCATTGAGGAAAGCTTTTCATTCAGGTTGGTCAGGGTAAACCTGCATATGTCCAGATGGGGGAATCCAAGTGCAAACAGCCCATTTGTAAAAAGGCACTTATTAGTGAATGAAGAGATACATACATCTAGGCCAGAGCCCAAATACTTGATTTACTTATGCCTCTATTGAGGCATCCATTCAATAAATGTTGAGATTTGATGATTTCATCTACTCCAAATGGATTTAATTATCATTTCTATGCAAGTGATTCCCAGGTTTATACATCCAGCCCTGGTATCTCTCAGGAACTCCAGTCATGCATTTGCACATGCTTATCTGACATTTCAAACTGGATATTCTGTAGACATCTCAAATTCAACATATCCGAAATAGAACTCTATCCTTTCTCCAAAGTTTACCTCTTTTCTGAACTTCCTTGTTTCTATGGAGGGCACCACTATCCTTCCAATTATAGGGGTTTACAACTTTGGCATAATCCTTAACTTTTCACTGTCTTCCATCCCCCATTCCACCTATTCAATGAGTTGTCACATCTTGTCATTTCTACCCCTCCAACATCTCTCATCTCTCCTCTTCTCTCCATTTACAAGGACAAGATACTGGTTTAGGCCCTTTTCACCTTTATCCTGTATTAAGTCTGCTAATTGGTCTCTCTGCCTAATGAGTCTCCTCACTCAAAGCTTTCCTCCACTTAGCTGTTAACTGACTTTCTTAAAATATAGGTCTGATTGCATCACTTCTCTACTTAACAGATTTTCCCCATTTAATTTTTGTTGTACTTTTTCCTTCAATATTGTTTTTGTTGTTCACTTGTTTCAGTTATGTCCCACTTTTCATGATCCCACTTGGGGTTTTCTTGGCAAAGATACTGGAGTGGTTTGCCATTTCCAACTGTTTACTTTTAAATGGTGATTTCTAAGAATTCCCAAAAATATGACCTCTAAGCTCATTTACTTAAACTTGCTTTTATGTAGCACCTAGCTTGGTACCAACCAGGAAATGGTACTTTCTTTACCTGTCCTCAAGAAGCTAATATTCATTTTACTTGGGGTTGGGGATTATATGGCATGTAAATCTGACAAATAAATACAATCTGAGAGGGGGAGAAAATGTTATGATCTGGGGTGATCAGGAAAGGTTCTGTGGAGATGTGGCATGTTTGTGGAGTCTTAAAGCAAGGTGAGATTTCTAGAAGGCATTGAGGAATACATTTCAGACCTATGGGAAAATATGAATGCACAGGTGCAGTGAGAAAACACTGAGTTTGGGAAACATCTCATAGTCTGCTCTGGCAGGAACATGGAATGTCAGAGGGAAGTGAAATAAGTCTGAAAATGAAGTAAAACATAGACTGTGGAAGACCACAAGCACACATACATTCAACCCTACTATCTATCTATCTATCATCCACCTATCTGTCTATCCATCTGTCCATCCTATCTATCTTCTGGCATAAGCTTGTTGAAGGAACCACGGAGATAGAGAGGAATTCAAAGGATCTGGGTATTGTAGTTACTTACATATTTCTTAAAACATGAAAGATAATATTTCTTTGGCATTGCTATTTTCCTGGGACATGCTTTAATTCTTAGTCCTCTTTGATTTCCACCTACAACAAGGTGTAATTTTGTCAGTCATTTAACTATTGCATTCTCATTTCTAAAAGGTTCCTCCATTTAAGAAATAATGTGATCTCTTCAAAGTACTAATTTTTGCTTTTAAGATTTGATTACATATCTCCTCCTAATTTGTGTCATGTTTAAAAAATTAGTTAAAAGTTTACAGTCTTTATGCATGTTAAGATTTATCAAAAAAGAGGCTTAATGGTGCAGCAAAAAGGGCATTGGACTGGGAAGCAGAAGGCCTTGCAGAGGTGCTTTCCATCAGTCACTGCAAGAAGTGAATTATTCAGCTTTTCTGAGCCTTGGTTTCCTCCCTCATATATTTTTTAAATGATAGGGTTGGACTAAGTGATTTGTAAGGTTCTTTCCATCTGTGGCATTCTGTTACTCTAAGTGTGATGATGGAGGGTTTTGAACCCAAACTTTCAGGATCAGAATTTCTAATGCTCATGACACTTTTTCAGATGCCTATTTTTACATTTTAACATATTGTGGATTAGTGTTTAAAACAAGCTTAAACTCTGGTGTTATGATCCTTTTTATAATTGATGCAAACAAGTTTTATGCTTTAACACGATTCTTAATATTTTGACATCTTGTTAGTCTGAGGATTGTATCACTCCTTTAGTCCCTTGGGGCATTTCCAACTCCTCTAATGTAGCTATTAATATAATTTTGGGATTATCAGATTCTTCTATAAAATGCTAATAACCAAAAAGTTGCAACTTAACTAAATGCAAGGAGTTTATATGAAGATTTTAAAAAAGATAATAATTTTAAAACTGTCAGCAAATTGCATTAATCATTTTTTAAAAACACACTTAACTCATCCCCCCCCCCAACCATATAGATTAAACTTGTCCAAAGTAACTTTCATAGCAACATATTCACAGGTTTACACTACAAAGTTGTGAAAAGAATGATATCTTTTTCAAATATTTGATTAAGTGCTGCAAGATGTTGAAGAAATTCAGTGCTCAAATGAATTATATGTTTGATGTCATTTTTGGCAATACTACAGAAAATGTCATATAAAAGAAAAACATCTTATTTAAAGGAAGGTCTTGACAGCAGTCTGGCATGGCTAATAGCTTCATTCCCAAATGGGAAGACTGGTTATAATCAAACTTGTAATGAGCGAATTAGTTTTTTTCCCCCTCTTGAGACAATGTAAACACTTAAAAAAATTCTTTTACTTAATGACTTCTAAAGCCTTGGACCTGGAACAAAAGTAAGTGTGCAAATATGTAATATGTTCAATTTAAAGATTAAATATCAGATGTGAATCTAATATTTCTTGGAGAGCTGTCAGAAGCTGTTAACGAAGACAAGTAGTGGTAACAGAGCAGCCAACAGGTAGTTCACCTCTTGGATATTATTTTCTTTTTGACTGGAAGAAACTAGCCATTCAATGTGTCAAAGGAGATGGAATTCCCAGGAGCCAGAGTACAGACCTCTTTTAGCAAGCACCCAAGTAAGAGGTTGTAAGGGCTTTTTCCCCCCAACCAAAACATTTTTGTTTGTTTGGTGGAACAGTAAGAATTGTCTCCCCCTGCCTTTTAAAAAATACCTACCTTCCTTTCTTTATCTCTTTTCCTTGACAGAGATAGAGAATGAAGAAATGAATGAATGAACGAACGAAAGTCACTAAGTCAAAGACAGTACAGCAGAAAGCACTGGATCTTGAATCAGAGGGTTTGGGCTTCTCTTGGCTCTGCCATTTAGTACCTGTGTGACTTTTGATAGGTCACTTCATATATCTTGTACTACATAATAAGGGATTAGATGAGATGATCACTGGGGTCTCTTCTCGTTCTAAATCTGTGATCCTAAGTTTTTCACTTCAGGGTTGTTGGCCACAGACTAAACCTCCCCATACACAGATCAACAAATATGATTTATGGGCCCTGAATAACACTGATATCAGAAACAAAAGAAATATGTTGTAGTTTATCAAAGTCCTCTATTGGTCTGAATATAGGTTGCTCCCAAATATAGGGTGCATCCCTATAATGAGATCTTTTGGAAAGAAAAAAAAGTATATGTTATAAATTAATTACATATGTTATAAATTAATTACAAAAAATTAGGGTTTAGGGACTGGACCTCTGATTTCATTGGTGTAGAGAACTGGTAGATAATTCAACTCCTTTGGTTAATGCAGACTCTCATTTTCTCTTAAATTTTTAATCTTAATGAACTGCTTAGGGCACTGAGAAGTTATAACTCACTCACAGTCACAGAGTCAGAACTTAGGAATCAGCTGTGAGACATGGGAGACACTGGCACAGGACTGCCCAGCATGGTGTGTCTGCATGAAAGCAGAATTGCAGTAGCTAAAAAGAAATGTGAGATGGGCAAATTTAGACACATCTCCACTCCACATGTTTCATATGCACTATTTGTGTCTGACGTGTGGTAGAGCCTTCCAAGCTTGCATTGATCTGATCAGTCACACTCAGACACACTGTACCTTGAGCCCAAAGTAGTACATTTTGGTCCTCTTTGAGAACAGAGGACAACAACCAATGTGCTGGGACACAGGTCTTTCTGGCTCCAAGGCTGGTTCTCTATGCACTATGCCAGGCTGACTTTACAAAATATTTCCATGTAAAAATCTGTTAGAGAAAAAACCCTGTGTGTTTTTTTAGATACAAGGAAGTAAATCAGCTGTTGTATAAAAACCTAAGGCACCACAGCAAGTTAAAGGGAACCGCCAAAAGTGGGGAAATTGAGAATGGCAAAGTACAAATGGAAAATTGGACCTTTCCTGGCTGGGAAAGCAGCAAACACAGAGATAAGGCATCTTGACTGTTCTGCCCTCATTTTCCCCAGACCCTTTTCTTCACTCCCACAGCCTCCTGGCTCAATTGCAAAGTTTGGAAACTTCACCACTCTGTGGGATCTAAAGTTCCTCACTGCTTTAAATCCAGTAAGTTTATAGGCATCCCCCATAACTGTGAGCAACAGTGAAAGGTAGTAGGCAATCTACAAATGTCAAGGACCTGTAGAATGAAGTGGAGATTTGGGGGGAGCCTATGCATTGTTCTGGGGCTTAATGCATTTGGCACAATGTTATCTATAAACAGCAACATCTGGAGAACCTTACCATCTATAGGGATTTCCTCTTCCATTTGGACTTTGAGTTGGGAATCTTTAGGATGGTAGTAAATACCTTTGGCAAATGTTTCCCTGTTTTATGCCTTGCTTGATATGGATTATCATTAAGGAGTTATCAAAGCTATCTCTATTATTTTATCATTCAAGGAATCTGCACAATTTTAACATGTAAGAAAGACACCTCATTGGGGAACTAGACAGAATCAAGTGCTTTTTTAAAAAGTCAACAAATAATGTACAGAATGGGAGCTTATGCCGTTTAATCACTTGTGAGACAATAAAGATGAGCTTTGCAATAGAATACTGCTTATGAAAACCTTTTTTTCTCTTCAAAAGCCTTCATCAAGAATGCCCTTGCTACTACTGAAGTGTTGAGGATGATCATGACAAATATATTAGAAGGGCAATGGGCTTCAATCTCTGGCTCATGACTATACCCAGGGAAATTCATGCAATGTCAATATCTGGTTTTTTGTTTTTCTGTTTCTGCTTTTTACTCTTCTCCCAAAAGTCCTTAAGTTGAAAAAAGATACCCCTAATACATTGGTTTCCAGAAGTGTATTATTCAATTCACTGGTGGTTTCTAAAATCTTCTCTAGGTTGTCCAGGCTCTGATCTTTAAAAGTCAAGTCACACATCCATAAAACGTGTGGGACTTTCACCCCATATTTTCACAGAAGTTAGCACGAAAACTAACACTCCCAATACACAGGTTACTTCCTCAGGCAGAGCAAGGTGGGTTACAGGCCCATAACAGTTGGAGGATGATAGCTTTAAAAACAACAAATTAAAGTGAGAAATCACTAATCACAACATATTTGTTATGCCAGTTTTATTCTGAAAAAAAAGGAAGATTATCATTGTAGGACAAACTTTTAAATAGCATGGGGACTGATTTCTGGTGCAAAGACCTAATAATTACAGGTTCGATAAAATTACTTCTCAACATAATGGTCACACAACCAAAATGCTTCAATTATTTGACATCAATAGAAATGAAAGGTATCACATAAGTCAATTTTCCAGGTCACTGAAACTTGCTTTTCAACAGCAAACTAAACTTTTTCAAATATATTCTCTCATGCCTTCCAAAGCAGCATATACAAAACATAACTAAACATATTGGTGATTGAGAGTGATTATTACGAATAATAATTATATCATACTGAAATATAGTAAGTGAGACATCTAGGCCTTATTGAGGCTGTCTGCTTCAAAGGATCTTGGGGTGTTTTTTTATGCGTTCCCTCATCAACACTTTGTCAGCTGTCATTTTTTGCTATTGTTAATATGATTATTTCTAGCAGTTCCTCCCCTGAGCCTAATTTACTGCAAGCATGTTAGAATTATACCTAAGAGCAAATGTGCTTTGCATGAGGGCTTGAGGGACTGTCCTATTAGCAAAGTGAATGAGCTTTAATTCGTGGACTTTGTGTCATCTATTTTAACTACTCAAAGGACTTTTTTGCTTCCTTGTTGGGTTTTTACTTGTTTTGGAAAATTTAGGTTGCCACCTACATGGCACAACTTTCCACTCACAAATGATTACTTCTGCTCACAAACTGGAGCCTGATGACCATACAATGGTACCATTTCTTCTGCTCCTGTAATTTCCACTTAGAAACAGATAATGCCAGACACATATGAGGCATTCAGTGCATTATATGTTGACTTAGATGAAAGAGAGAAGGGAAAAAATAAGGAGGAGGTGGGGAAGAGAAGATGAAAATAATACAGAATTTAAAACCTCTTGAAGAGGTTCTGATTATGCTATTCTTTACTGTGAAGTTAAAAAATATAAATTGTAACCACATAACTATACTTTCCCTTACTTTCATTGTCTAAAGTATGTAACAATACAATTGAGTGTACAGAACAAAATATCAGAATTGGATGAAAAAAACAAAACCCCCAAAACAAAACATTATGCCTGAGCTTTAAGTTAGTCACTAGCTACCACTCTTATGCAGGACAAGACAATGCCTAAATGAGTGCCAGGAGAGAATTAACTGCCTTTGAGAAGAACAATTTAAAAACAGTTAGGGAATCAATTCAGCCTAGCAGTATCAGCCTAACATTCTAAAGAGTCTCTGTTTCACTTAGGAAACCAAGATTAATCTTGTCTAACATTATATATTAGATAGATGGAAAAGTAGTCACAAATTGCACATTTCCTCTACCCTACAATGATAGGGGGCCCCAATCTGACTTAATCCATTATTCAAAGCTAGTTTGTAGAGTCTTTAAATGGCCCAGTGCAACTTGAGAGGTATTAAGAACTGCAAAGAGATCTTTCACAACAGGTTTTAAAATGCTTTCTTGATTTACAAGCTCAGATTGTCCTTCCTTCTTTGAATTTTGGCACTCTTCACAGAGAGGGTATTGTCCACATAGTACTCTGAGAATAGAAGATCAGATACCTTATCTACCTAAAGTTGACTGAGGAATTTGCTCAAACCTGTATCTCTCTCTATTTGGCTTACTGCTGCTGGTTCTGATAATACGATTAAACTTAAAGGAAATGGGGGGGGGGTGGCAGTCATAATTTAACCAACAAAATTACAAAGGTTATTAAAGTATTGGAGAAAGTCAACTCAGAAAAGTGACTTTACCCCAACTTACTGTCAACTTTAGGCAGAACTGATTATATGCTATAGCAATCCTGTATAGAGGTAGAGACAATTACATCAGGAGATTAATAGACTCTACTGCTGTAAATGATTATCCTGAAGTCCATCTCTTTTTAGTGTAACTGGCATTTAAAAAGTATGGCAACATTCCTTGTTTACTAGATTTAAATTGAGCACTTACTGCAGATTTTGGGTTAAACTAGTTTGACTTTCAGTTTTGCATGTTCAAATTTTGTATCAGTATAGAAAATTTAAACTATACAAATAATTGTTTGGAATCATTTATGTCCCTCAAAGTTAGAGGCTTTCCAGAAAGCATCCACTTGAATCCCAACTCATACTGCAGTGGTCATCCAATCTTCACTGGAAAACCTCCAGTAATTAGGAGCCCACTTCCTGCCATAGGCACTTTTGGACAAACTTCCTAACTGTTAGGAAGCTCTTCATTATATCAAGGTGAAATCTACCCCTTTGCAATTTTCACTCAGTGCTCCTAATTCTGCCTTTTGTGCAAGTAAAATAAATCTAATTTGTTCTTCCATAAGACAGCCCAATGAATACTTGAAGATAGGTACCAGGTGTCTTTGTTTCCATATTCCTCCCTGACACCTCCCTTCCTCCCCTCAGTCTTTTAAATTCCCTCCAGGTTAAGCACTGTCAGTTTTTTCAATCTGAACTTTTTTTGGTATGGTTTTTAGTGTCCTTATTACCTTGGATGTCTCCCTCTAAATGAACTCTAGCTTGCCAATGTCTTGTCAAAAAGGTGGCAACCAGGACATAAGTCAGTGCTCCAGGTCAAGGTACAACAGGGCTATAAATTCCTTCCTTTTGGGGCCCTATACTTTTATTAATATCTCAAGATTGCATTAGCATTTTGGCTGTCATATCACAGTGCTGATTCTTGAGTTTTCTGTCTACTAAAATCCTAGATCTTTTTTTTTAAAAATAAAAATATAAACTGTTAGGCATTTTATCCTTATCCTGTAGTCAGCTGATTTTCTGAACCCAAATGAATAATTTGATTTTTTCCTTATTTCTGTCAAGGGCATCACCATCCTTCCAGATATCCAGGTTCAAAACCTCGAGTCAACCTTGACTCCTCACCCTATATATCTCAATCAGTTGCCAAAGTTTGTTAATTCTTTCTCCATAATAGTCCCCATTTCTCTATTCACACAGCCTTCATTGTAGTTCATCACCTCTTAACTGGACATAGCTTAACTGGACTCCCTACCTACCTCAAGCCTCACCTTTGTCCAATCCATGTTCTATATAGTTTTTATTAACAAGCATTTATTAAGATCCTGCTCTGTGGTATTCCAAAAGTATAGGTCTAACCATGTCACTCCCCTGCTCAAAAAAGCACTAGTGGGTCCCTATTTCTTCTGGGTTTAAATGCAAACATCTCTGTTTGACTTTTAAAGCAATGTATATTGTCAGGCTTATCATACATTCTACTCTACCAGACTAAAGTAGTTCAAACTGGCTTATTTGCTATTCCTCACATATGATTCTGTCTCCCAGATCTGTACCTCCCTATGCCTGGCATGCCTTTCTGACTCAAAGCCTCTTGGAATCTCCAGCTTTCTTTTTTCAAGCCACCTCCTTCATTAGGCCTCTCCTGTTTCCCCTCAGCTAGTTTCTTCCTCTGACAATATCTTGTATTTGTATTGAATGTTTTACTTTACTTAAATGTGCACATACTTTCTCCTAACTGAATAGAAGCATCTTGAAAGCAGGACTGTTCAGTTTTTGTTCTCCTAGCACCTAGCAAAGCATCTGACACACTGCTTACAAATGCTTGTTGATTGACTGATTTTTATTCATTAGATTTTCTGAAGGCTTTCATCCAATCTTAAAAATATATATAGATATATATGTGTATATATATACATGTATATGTACACACACATTAAAATATAACAATAGTAATAATATTGACGACGGTATGGGAGATCTACATAGCATTTATCTTCCTTAATGTTAAAATCATTTTTGCATATCCTTAACTCACAACTGTCTTGTCAGGTGGGAATAGGT
>CM053622.1:348416973-348449939 GCA_028646595.1 Phalanger gymnotis | reverse complement strand
ATATATATGTGTATATATATACATATATATACACACACATTAAGATATAACAATAGTAATAATATTGATGACGGTATGGGAGATCTACATAGCATTTATCTTCCTTAATGTTAAAATCATTTTTGCATATCCTTAACTCACAACTGTCTTGTCAGGTGGGAATAGGTAGCTACTATTATCTCTAATAGCAGATTAGTAACTCTATCATGACCTTGCTCATACCTGGACTCACTCTCCAAACTTCCCCTTCCTGCTCTCCTGACTGGTACTTCCCTTGCCCCTCACCCCCATTTTGGGAAATCTCCAGTCATAATTGGACGGACTCCTCTGAACTCTTTAGTCTCAGTAGAGTACTTTTGCCCTGAGGTTCTGCTCTCCTAACTGGTGACTTCCTTCCTGGGACCATTTTAGGAAGGACTCCAGTCATGCTTCATCTCACTCAAGCCTGGATTTACTCTCTGAACTTCTCTTCCTATTCTATCCAACCTCTTTCTAGTTCCTGTATATGTATGGTCTTGACCTATTAGAATGGAAACCTGCTTGAGTGGAGCCACTGTCACGTTTGCTTGCATTTGTATCCCTAGAGCTTAGCAATATGCTTGGGAAATAGCAAGAGCTTAAAAATGGCCTCCGTCTTTAGTCTCTGTCTCACACATGAGAAAATAATTGGGATTCAGAATTAGTAAATGATTTTTTTTAAAGGTTATGTGATAGAAGGATCCAAGTTGGATTCAAATTTAAGTCTCCTGACTAGCAAAAGAAACTTCCATAAATATTCAGACAGGGACATAAAACTGATTAAAAAATGAGAAGAAGTACTTTTAAGCTAAGATGGAAAGAAAGCATATGCCATCTATCTATACTCTGCTTTATATGCCATTCTTCTCTTCTTCCTCCTTAATTATTATTGGGGTTTTGTTTCCTTTAGTGAGATATGGGGAGTTACAAGGTCTTTAAATCTTGGGGGAGGGTTAAAGAGGTGAGAAGTAAGCTATGAAACAGTCACTAAACACCTTGAGGTAAAAGAGGCAGACCACAGAATCACGGATCAAGAGCTGGAAGGGTCCTTGTAAGATAATAATAGTTAACATTTATATAGTGTTTACTATGTGCTAGGCACTGTGCTAAGTGCTTTACAATTATCTTACTGGATCATCACAACCATCTGTGAGGCAGATACTATTATTACGCTCACTTTACAGATGTGGTAACTGAGGTAAACAGAGGTGAAGAGACTCGTCCAGGATCACACAGCTAGTAAGTTTCTGAGGCTGTATTCCTGACTCCATGCCCCATCCTCAATCTACCGCATCACCTAGTTCATCAAGTATAACATCCAGTACTTTGGACCAGACTCCATCACGTGTCACTCGTAACAGAAACCGCACACCATCCAACACTGTCACCAGAGAGCCTGTCTTCCATGCAGAAACCAGAGAAAGCACTCTCAAAAACCCCATAGTCTATGTTGAGAATAGACTTCGACTGGGTCAAGGAAGTAAGACTATTTGACAACATGAAAACAGTTTTGTCTTCTTTATAATGAGATTTTACCTCTCCACATTTTCCCTTCTTACTCTACGTCTTTCTATATATCATTCAGTTCTTTACCAGAAGTTTTGACCGAGAGAACATAGTCATATACCACATTATGGAAATAACTTTGTGATAAGACTGCCTCTTTACATGTTAAATGTAAGGTTATTTACGTTTTACTTGTACCTACTTTTCTTGCTTAGCTTATCTCTTTCTACATACCGCTTAGTTTGTTGCCATAAATATTAAAGTGAACTTTTAGCCTTCACTTGTGGGATTAATCTATCTAGACTGACAGAGAAAAGGAAGATCTTTAAACACACACACACATGCAAGTTGAATTGTGCAATAAATGTCTGTAAGATACTTTCCCGACTGAATCTATCAAAGTAAAATGTTCACGTGTAGACTCTAAACCACACAGAATAAAATTAAATTCTTAATCATGAAATCATCAGAATAAAAATTATCTAAAATATTTTCATTGATACAGGAGTTTTTTTCTGTATTATGCTCGACGAATACTCCTTTTGATCCTGAAATGCCCATTAGTAATTAGTTTATGGCTTAGAGAAAAAAATAGTCATTTAAACCAATTCATTTCACTTTCACAGTTGTTAGGAAAGAAAAAAAAGGAAAGGAAACAAATCAGGAGTCCTCCACTGAGGACAGCCTGGTTTATGTCAGACGAGAATGATGATTAATTCTTTCTGACCCTTTCTTAAGGGCAGTGATTTTATTTATTCATTCAGGGTTTTAGTCTCTGGCTTTGAGCTTAACAAATTCAGATGATTTGAAGAATATATTACTGAGTTTGGTCCTACCTACCATAAACCAAATCTCCATTAGCCTAAGTATTTTTACCTAGCACATTTGACATTAAGAAATAAAACCAGAAATAACTAGTTTTTCAGCTTTTTTGTTAAGATCATAGTCTTTTAAAGATTTGAATTATTAGTTCATCTTTATTAGTTGGTATTGCACACAAAGAAATGGAAATCCATATGAAAGACATGTATATATTACTACAGCAATTTGCTTTACTAAGTGTGCAAAAAGATCTGGATATTTGAAACATCTGGGTCTTTTTAGAATTCATTTTCAGCCCTTAAATCCATCTGCAAATTAAAGTGCCAGATATATAGCACATAGTGTTCGAAGGACCAAGTCACCCAGAGTTGCCAAAATACCCAAATATTTAAATACATTAAAAATGGTCTCAGACTAAAATAAAATGGTTTATCAAAGCCAGGTATGTAGCCACACATCTCAGTTAAGAAATCTTTCCTGAATGGATTCAACAGGGTACTTAGACCAACTGATGCAGAAAGTTATAGAGCCAAGGTCAAATAAAACTTTCCAACTTCTCATGCGATGATCTTACTTAAAAAATACACATATGAACCTCTGGATTTATCCTCAGAGTTCACAAAATCCTAACATTCAAATATCTCTGTACAGAGGAAATTTTTGAAGTTCTGGCATGCATTCAAGGACACCTCTTGTTCCACTTTGCTTGTATAATGGTTCTGCACTAATGGCACATGGTATCATTTTTCATTTAATGAAAAAAGAAACACAATTAGCTTTAAAAGCGACATGTTGTAGTCATTAGGAATTTGTAAAGTTCAAAGTAAAACACAGTGTTTGCTGATGCTCACTAATCTGCCACAATGCAGTATGTTTTTCTATCACTACCTCATTATGATACTTGTCTCTTTAGTTGCTATGTATAAAAGTAGAGATGAAAGTTAAATTTAGCAAAAGTCATACAATACCAAGGAAAGAGTTGGAACAAAGTCTTACAACATGGCAAACTATGACAAATGACTGCAATTTAAAAAATAAAGCATGGCCAATAATAAGGTCACTTACTCTGTAAGGTGTACCATGGGGTCATTAAAAAAAATGTATGCATGTGTTCCCGAGAACTCTATTAATGTAGAGAGTATGCTAATTTAATTCAATAAACTTTTAAGCACCTACTATTTACAACGCACCGAGCAAGGTATTCTGTTCAACAATCTAATAGATATTTACTTCAATGTCCACTGTGTGCAAGACCCTACATGCAAACTCTAGATTGAAGATGACTTCTGCAAGGGATGCAGGAGATAACAGACAAAACGGAAGAAGTACCTTAAAGAGTGAACTGGAAGAGAACTGAGAAATCATGTAAAGCAAGTGTTAAATTTTATAGATAAGGAAATTGAGGCCCAAAGAGGTTAAGTGACTTTTCTCTCTCTCTCTCTCTCTCTCTCTCTCTCTCACACACACACACACACACACACACACACACACACACGCACAAACACAAAACTAGTATTAGAACCTAGATCTCTTGATTCTTAGGCCGATACACTTTGGGTTTCATTCAAAACCTGAGCCCCCCCCCCCATTCTCTGATTCCTTACTTCCATTCCTCTCAACGCTTCCACTACAGAGTTTCAACCAAACATCACCTTGCCCTTCCACTGCTGCTATCTGGAATGCCTGTTCCATAGGCAACAAAATTTCTTTTGTCTTGAATCTTTTTTCCTTTTCCACTTCTTCCATCTACTATTACTGAAACCTGGCTCCCCTGATGACACAGCCTCCCTGGCCACCCTTTCTAAGATTGGTTGCACCTTCACTCATTCTCCTTAGCTCACTGATTGAGGTGTGGGATTTAGAATACTCCTTCTTCCTCAGTGCCACTTACAGATTCTCCCCCTACCCTCCATCACTCAGTTACCTCTCCACTTTTGACATTCATACTATTCACATCTACTACCCAGATCTCAGGACTACTACAGATCCTCAGGACACTCCCATTCCTTTCTCAATGAGTTTCATACTTGGCTCACAATTTTTCTGTCTTCCCCAACTCTAGTCCTCATATTTGAGAACTTCAATGCCATCTAACTATAGGTATCCCTCAGGGTTCAATCTTGGGTCCTCTTTTCTTCCCTCTCTGTACTACTTCATTTGGTGACCTCGTCAGTTCCCATAGATTTAATTACCATCTCCATGTTCACGATTCTCAACTCTACCTATCCTCCCCAACCTCTCTATTGACCTCTAGTCTCACATTTTCAATTGCCTCTCAGGTATTTCAAAATGGATACCCAGTAGCCATCTTAAACTTAATTATTCCTAAAACAGAACTGATTAGAAGAAGAATAACAACAATAACAGGAAGAATAAATACTTGCTGACTGATTGCTGATTGACTTTGCATAAATCACTTAATCTCTTGAGGACTCAGAAGTTGCTGGCCTAGATGATCTCTAAGGTCTCTTGCAGGTCTAACATCCTAATGACTTCTTTAATGGACTATAGATTTATCTTAATTAGAGGTAGGATGAAAAAAATCATTTATTAACATTTAGGAACTCTTCTTTTTTTTTGAGGGGGGAAGGCAGGGCAATTGGGGTTAAATGACTTGCCCAAGGTCACATAAGTAGTAAGTATGTCAAGTGTCTGAGGCCCGATTTGAACTCAGGTCCTCCTGACTCCAGGGCTGGTGCTCTACTCACTGCACCACCTAGCTGTCCCCAGAAACTATCTCTTTAATGATATTACTTTCACTGCCATTTTTTCAGAGCTCAGCATGACAACTACAGGGGTTCACACTTTAGATAATATTATACCTATGAATGCTACAGAGAAAAATTTTTTGGCCTGTAATTTGGAAGTTTGTATTACAATCTTTGCCATTTTATTAGATTTTTGAGATTAATGAGGTGTTTTCAGCCATTTTTTTATGCAACTGACAATTATTCATGATTAATTTGGTTCAAAAAAATATTCTGGTGACTTGTTAGATATGTCCTAAATCTCAAGACCATGGTTCCTTCAGTGGTTCTATGGTAAGCTTCCCACTAAGTAAGCTAAACAGCATGATTGAACTACGAGTTATGCTGGCTCTTTAAAACTCTTTCGCTTCACTCTTTAAATATGTACCAGGAAGGAGATAAGGAATTTATTAGCAGAAGAGAACACTGATTCTAGTAAATTTATCATATGGCATCAGAGGCAACTGACTCAAATCCCCTACCATGACAACCAGAATTACAAGGTAATTCATCTTTGCAAAAAAAAAAAAAACAAAGTTGAAGAGTCAAAACTGTATAAAGTTTTGGAAACTGAATATGAACATGCTTTATAGTTTAAGTATTTTTAGACAAAATTAAACTCTTGGGTGAAATAGCTTCCTCCACGTTCTAGCTTAGCAAAAGTAACAATGAGCTATCTGAGAACATAGTAAACTTTTACAAATAAATTGCCATATATGACTGACCAGTTTCTCAATACCCTCATTTAGATTTTCTATGCACTTACATCACAATGCAAAAAAGAAAAACAAAACAAAACAAAATAAAAGTGAATATTGCCAGTTTTAGAAGCAAATGGATCAACACTCAAATACATACAGAATCATAAATGGCTGTGGAGGCCATCTAGTCTAATGCACACTGGAACGAGGGTCCCTTCTATGAAATACACCTGAGGGAGTTATGTGGCCTCTGCTTGAAGGCCTCTGGTAAGAGAGGCCAATACTTCCTGAGGTTACATATTCTCCTTGTATAAAGTTCTATTTAAGCTAAACTGAGTCTCAATCTTCTTTTCACCTTCTCCATTGCTTCTACTCACATCCTCAAAAATAATGTGTGTAGGGGCAGCTAGGTGGCACATTGAATAGAGCACTAGCCCTGGAGTCAGGACCTGAGTTCAAATCCAGTCTCAGGTTTGACACTTGCTAGCTGTGTGGCCTTGGGCAAATTACCTAAACCCAATTGCCTTGCTTCCCCACCCCCTCCCAAAAAATATTCTGTATAAACATGAATACCTTTCAGCTGAAATATAGTTAAAAGAACAGCATAATTCAATTTTTAAAATGTGATGCACAGCAGCAGTACAAGCTGGAAGGGCCCTAGAAATCACCCAGTTTAATACCATCATTTATAGATGAGCAATAAAATTGATGCCTGCAGATTTGCTACTTAGAAGTGACTTGCTGAAGGTTACATACTACCTTTGGGTTCTAAGTACCAAAGGCAGAATCTAATCCAAGTGTTCTTTAAACACTTATATACTATACTAATTGCCTATATTTCATGTACTCTCCAGTACTCAATTAACAAGGATGATGGCTGTAGTGATGACATTTGTAATTACCTTGATTTTTTGGAAAATATCAGATATAGAGACATCCCTTACAGAAACCTTTCTCTTGCTCATTATACACACAAGGTATAAGCAGATTTAAACTCTTAAGACCCCCAAAGTTAGGAGAGAGCCCATAATCAATATTGGTCTTACCTTCCATTCTCTTTTCGGCCTGTTTGGCAAAAATGTCATCTTCTTTCTTTCTTTTTGCAGCTAAGAGTTCTCGCTTTAGGAGTCGGACTTCTTTCTTGAGTTCCTCACTATAAAAACAAAACACATATGCATGAGTATAAAGCAGTATGGAGAAAGCAAAGTTTTCTTAGAAAAACAGAACTGCTAGTTATCATATTTCCCCATGTATAAGACACACCCCTTTTTGAAAAATTTGGGGTCTAAAAACTGCGTGCGTCTTATACAGTGGTTGTAGTTTTTTTTTTTACTTCATTTCCCACTTTTTCACACTTGTTGTCTTTGTGCTCATTGTTTTGCATTTGTTACTGGTATATTAGGTTACGTTTTATCATGTTCTGCCCAGAAATGGCTCAGAAAAGATTTTCGTACAGTGTTGAATTCAAGTTAAAAGTGATCCAGCTTTGGAAATTGTGCTCAGGAATCTAAATCCTTTATAGGGTACAAAAGGAAGCTTTTTCCTCCCTTAGTACTAATTTGTAGAATAGCAGATTAATTTGTCTTTCTTTTTGTTAAAGTCCTATTTATTTACTTTAAACTCATTTAAATAAAATTTTAGTTCCAAATTCTCTTTCCGTTCCACACCTCCCCCACCCATTGAGAAGGCAAGCAATATGAAAACAATTATTCCTGTGAAGTCATGCAAAACATATTTTCATGTTAGTCATGTTGCAAATAATAATAATAACAATAATAAAAAGCAAGAAACAAAGAAAGTGGAAAAAGTATGCTTCAATATGAATTCAGGATCCATCAGTTGTCTCTGTGGAGGTGGACAGCATTTTCCATTGTGGGGCCTTTAGAATTGCCTTGGATCATCACCTTGATCACAGTGGCCAAGTCTTTCACAGTTAATCATCTTCACAATATTGTTGTTACTGTGTACAATGTTATCCTGGTTCTGTTTATTCCATTGTGCATGAATACTTATAATTTTTCCCAGGTTTTTCTGAGACCATCCTACTTGTCATTTCTTATAGCATAACAGTCCATCACAATCATATGCCCCAATTTGTTCAGCCATTCCCCAACTGATCACCATCACCTCAATTTTCAATTCCTTGTCTCTATAAAAAAGAGCTGCTATGAATACTTTTATACGAACAGGTCCTTTTCCTTTTTCTTTAATCTCTTTGGGATACAGACCTAGTAGTGATATTGCTGGGTCAAAAGGCATATACAGTTTTGTAGTCCTTTGGGCATAGTTCTAAATTGTTCTCTAAAAACGGCTAGGCCAGTTCACAACTCCATCAACAGTGTATCATGTTCCCTCCAGCATTTATCGTTTTCCTTTTGTGTCATATTAGCCAATCTGATAGGTGTGAGGTGGTACCTCAGAGTTGTTTTAATTTGCATTTCTCTAATCAATAGTGATTTAAAACTTTTTTTATGTGAAATTGATAGCTTTGATTTCTTTTTCTGAAAACTGGTTGTTCGTATCCTTTAACCATTTATCAACTGAGGAATGGCTCTTATTTTTATATATTTTGGCTCAGTTCCACATATGTTTGAGAAATGAGGTCTTAATCATGGAAACTTGTTATGAATTTCCCTTGACACCACCCTGGGCTTCTTGTTTTCCTTCTAATTTTAGCTTCATTGATTTTAACTGTGTAAAAATGTTTTAATTTTATATAATCAAAATCATTGATTTTACTTCCTGTGATCCTATCTCTTGTTTATTCATAAATTTTTCCCTTATCCATAGATCTGGCAGGCAGATTTTTCCATGCTTACCTAATTTGTTTATGATATCACTCTTCATGTCTAAATCATTTACCCATTTTGATACTATTTTGGTATGAAGTAGCAGATGTTGGTTTCTGCCAAATTGCTTTACAGTTTTCCCAGTAATTTTTGTCAAATGGTTAGTTTTTGTCTCCAAAACTCGGATCTTTGGGTTTATCAAACACTACATTACTATGGTCATTTATAATTGTGCATTGTGTACCTAGTCTATTTCACTGATCCACCACTCTATTAAGTCAGTACCAGATTGTGTTGATGATTACTGCTTTGTAATACAGTTTGAGATCAGGTACTGCTAGGCCACTTTCCTTTTTTTTAATTGATTTCTTTAATATTGTTCAGCTTTTGGTCTTCGAAATGAATTTTATATTTTCTAGCTCTATTAAAGTTCTTTGATTGATATGGGATTGAGTAAGTAAATTAAATTAGGTAGAATTATCATGTTTGTCATATTGGCTTGGCCTACTCATGAGTAAGTAATATTTTTCCAGTTGTTTATTTGTGTGAAAAGTGTTTTGTAATTGTGTTCATACAATCCCTGGGTTTGTCTTGGCAGACAGACTTGCAAGTATTTTATAATGTCTACAGTTATTTTAAAAGGAATTTCTCTTTCTAGCTCTTCCTGCTGGGTTTTATTGGTGATACAGAGATGCTGATGATTTATATGGGTTTATTTACCTTCCGTAACTTTGCTCAAGTGGTTAACTGTTACAAATTAGTTTTCCAGTTGATTCTCTAGAGTTCTCCAAGTATACCATCATATCATCTACAAAGAGTGATAGTTTTGTTTCCTTTGGAGAATGTAGTTGCCTTGCTTATCTCTTTTTAATTAAGTCTATTTTTGCTTTTACTTTGTCTGAGGTCATGATTGCTATCCTTGTCATTTTTACTTCAGCTGAAGCATAACAGATTCTACTTCATTCCCTTATTGTTACTTGGGTATTTCTCTGCTTCAAGTATGTTTCTTATAAACAGCATATTGTTGAATTCTGATTTCTAACCTATTCTGCTACCCATTTTCATTTTATGGGTGAGTTCATCCCATGCAGCCTATTCTTAGTTATAATCCTAGCTCCTTTGACCTTCCAGAATATTATATTCCAAGCCTTCTGCTTCCTTAACATGGTAGCAGCTAAATCTTATAAGATCCTAACTGTGCCTCTATAGTATTTAAATTTTTTTTTCCTGATTGTTTGATGTACTTTCTCTTTGACCTTGGAGCTCTGGAATTTGGCTATAATATTCCCACAAATTTTCAATTTGGGATCTTTCAGGAAGTGACAGGTAGATTCTTTCAATTTTATTTTACCCTCTCTCTGATTCTAAGATATTGGGTTCTAAGAAAATTTCTTGAAATATGATTTGATCAGAAAGTGTGGAATTACACCATACCTTCATGCCTTTCAGACATTCCAATGTTTCTTAAATTATCTCTCCTTGATCTATTTTCCAGTCAGTTGTTTTTTTTTCCAATGAATTATTTCACATTTTCTTTTACTTTTTCTTTATTTTGGCTTTGTTTTATTGTTTTTTGATGCCTCATAGAGTTATTAGCTTTCACTTGCCCAATTCTAATTTTTAAGGAGTTATTTTCTTCAGTAATCTTTTGCACCTCTTTTTTTTTTCTTTTGGCCTATCCTGCTTTTTAGGGAGTTATTTTCAATGGTGAAATTTTGTACCTATTTTTTCATTTGGCCAATTCTGTTTTTTAAGGTGTTATTTTCATGATTTTTTTGGTGCCTCATTTACCAAGTTGTTAATTGTCTTTTCATAATTTTCTTGCATTATTTTCATTTCTTTTACCAATTTTCCCTCTAATTTGATTTTTAGAATCATTTTAAAATGCTCTTCCAGGAAATCTTGTTGGCTTGTCTTCAATTCACATTTTTCTCTGATGCTTAGACTGTTTTAACACTGATTTTCTTCTTCTGAGTTTGCATCTTGCTCTTCCCTATCACTATCACCATAGTAGCTTTTTATTGTCAGGTTCTTTTTTGTTGTTGTTTGCTCAGTATTTTTTCCCCTAGCCTATTTATGGACTTTGAACTTTCTGTTAAAGTTGGGCTTTGTTCCTGGAGTGGGAGTGACACTGTCTCAAGCTTCAGGCTTTTTCATACTGCTAGTTTTCAGAGCTAGATCTGAGGACTTGGAAGTTTTCTGTGTTTTCAAGGTGGTATGATGTAATTAAAGATGTAATCACTGTTCTCCTGGTCTGTGTTCTGGTCCTTATCCAGGAAGTATCCTTGATCCCTTGCAGCTATAAGTGATGCTGCTAGTCAGGGTACCTGATTCCTTATGATTGAAAGTGATACTGCTTCTTGGGGCCCCTGATCCTTTGGGACTGCAAGCACTTTTCTCTGCCCTGAAACTATGACTTGGAAACGGGTATAAGCAATGGAGCTGAGTAAATGATGTCTAGTTCTGTGCCCAGGGTCAGCACAGGGGTCCCCTGTAATCTCTTTCTGACCAGTTACCAGATACCCTTTCTATCTGTAGCTTGGGAGTTCCTGGAGCTGCTGCTACTGTTGCCATTGCCTCCAAAGCACATAGCTGGTGCTTTTGCTTCATGGGCTCCAGGCCAGCCCTTACTCCAGTGCCATCCTTGTGATCTAAATTGGCTTGGGCTGGAAAAATGTCTCACTCTAATCTTTTGTTGGCTCTGCAACCTCCAGAAGTCTATTTGAGGTATTATTTTAAAGTTGTTTGGAGGGTAATATTGGGAGAGCTCAGCTGCTTCCTCTACTCTGCCATCTTGGCTCTACTTTGTCTTTCAATGGTTTGCTTTGAATGTATTGGGACTCTAATGGTCCACCATCTTGTGTTTTCTCTGGAGGTCAAGATTTTGCTGCAGAACTCTATGATCTGGGTGGAGTTTTTTATGGTAAACTCAAGTACTGTACTATTGCTGGTTCTTCCTCGTGTTTGTTTAAGCCAACATCAGAACTAGATTGTAGACCAGAGGTTCTCAAACTTATTTGGCCTATCGTCTCCTTTTAAAAAAAAAAATTACTCAGCACTCCCCTGGAAATCTACTTTCTTTAACCCTTTAACAGTTTTTTGAAATTTCCATCATTTTAAAAAATATAAAATATTTTTAATCACCTCTTAAATTTAATATTTTATTGTAAATTTGTTTTTTTCTTGCATTGAAATTTTGATCATATAATATTGCATCACATATCCATATAGTATCATATTATAAACAAGTCATTACATGCACATATTCCTGCCAATGCATGCTGGACTCCCTAACAATGCACAACATACTCTCCTGCCAACATTTGCTTATTAAGACCTGTTAGTGGACTTGACCATTGAACAAGTATAACTTGCATTTTATGTGTTTATTTTTAAAATTATGTAATGACTATGACTTTAACTCTGTTACAAAACAGATGAAACATGTACAAATCGTTTTTCAAAATTTTCTTCTTTCTTTATGCTTCCACTGCCCCCTTATTTTTATTCAATGCCCCCCCATTTGCACCGAAGGCTACTACTGCCCCCTTTGATTGTTCTAGCGCCCTGCCAGGGGACGGTATCACCCACTTTGGGAACTTATGTTGGACTTTCATCAACTGATCTCTCAGTTGAGTGACATACTGGTTATAAGCCTTTAAATCTACATATTCTCTGAGACTCCAAAGCAGCATGTATGGAATAGTTTATGGCACCGTCTTGGTGGCATTAAAGGCAACTAGAAAGGCCACATGATGACTTCAAACCCTCTTCTTGGGCATCAGTAGTAGGGCCTTCAGAATATAATTAAAATGCTCTAACTGTTGCTCTCCTTGAGGCTGGTATGGTGTAATTTCACACTTCTTGTTCCTTGCCAAATTTCCCCTTGGGCAGCTTGCTCTCAAAATATTGACTTTGATCAAAATGAATCATGGCAGGGAACCAAACATTGAAAACTGCCTCTAGAATAGCCTCAGTTTCCTCTTCTGTAAAATGAGGGTGTTTGGACTTGATATCCTTTAAGGTTCCTTCCCCACTATAAATCTATGATCCTAACACCTTAGTGGCTATGGAAGCCTTTTGATTCTGGGTTATGTAGGCTGGTGTGGACTGGGTGAAGTCTATTACCATGAGGATATTGCTCTTGTTCCTCCAGGCTCCTTCCAGGGACAAGAAGTCTATGCTCATTATTTCCAAAAGCTTGCTGGGTTTGATGTTTTCCAAGTAAGCAGCTCAAATTGGTAGCACTTTCCTTTGAAATTAGGCTTTGCCATTCTCTTAAAGATCTGTTACTATCCTGAGCTAGCAAAACCTGTTTTGCGGCAGATCCAGGGTTCTTGTTCCAGGTGTTCAAAGTCACTCACAGCTGTGGAATGCTAGTTCTGGGGCAGCACTGACTGCCTCCTCCTGCCTCAGGTAGTGTGAATTACAAATATAGAATTCTATTGCAGAGCTCCAACTTTGGCCACTCCCTTAACAATAGTTCACCCACTTGGGAAAATAGGTTCGATTGCCAAGGATTATACCCTTTTCTCTTGGCATGTACCACTTCTCATAAACTTTTCATCCTTAATCTGAGCTTGATGCCAATCATCTATAATTAATTAAAGCACAGGAGATTAGCTTAAAGCTACATAATTTACTTGTACTAATAATGTGCCCTGGAGGAACCTCTTGCATTAGTAGGGCTGTTCCTTATGTGTCACAGATCACCTCTAACTTCCACTTGGAGCATCAAAGTAATTTTTAATGAAAAGGTTCTATGGAGTAGAGGATCAGTATCTGTACTGGTCCTTGAAAGTGATAAATACCCTGAATGACTGGCTGATCATTGCCACTAGCCAGCTCTAAATGGCAGTGTCTCCTATAATCAATCAATTAATCAACAATTATTAAGTGCCTGCTGTGTGCTAGGTGCTGGTGATACAAAGATAAAATTGCCTTAAGGCAAGGAACCTGAATTCTGTCAGGAAGACAAAATTTACACACACCAGAACATGCAAAATATATTTAAAAAAACTCAAAGGTTTTTTTGTTTTGTTTTGTTTTTTCACTAGCTGCTGGGGGGGATTAGGAAAAGTTTCATTTGGAAAACGCTGCTTGAACAGTTTTGAAGAAAACATGAGATTCTAAGAAGTGAAGATGAAGTGGGAATGCATTCCAGGCATGAGGCACAGCCGGTGTCAAGGCATAGAGAAAGGAATAGCAAGGTCAGCGTGGATTATATTTGATCCTGGAATCATATCAAACTATTAGGGTTTTTTTTTTTAATAGGTAAGGGAGATAATAAGACTTGTACTTTAGGAAAACAACTTTGATATATGTGAGGAAGACAAAGACTAGTTATAAGATGGCATTAATGCTTTTAAAGAGATTCACACAATATACATATATGAATACATATGCGCATGAAGCTGTGGTATGTTCATACCTGAAACTGAATTTTATTCAGATAAACACCAACTTCCTTCTCATTATAGCTAATTTCCAAGCCAAGAACCCTAACTTGTAGACAGGTTCATAGATTTATTATCAGTTTATGTATTAAGGGTAAATGCAATAAGTTTCCCAAGCCATCTAACTAGGCATCAGTATAACACAAAGGGCTTGACTGGATTGGTAAAGGTCAACATGGATATATAGATGAAGGAGATGAAAATGTTCTTAAAGGTCTGATTACATGTTTGACCCCATCAATCTCCAGAAGAAGTCAAAGGTTCAAGGGTTCAGTTCAGATTGTCTCTATCTGCTCTTGTGCTTGTGCTTTTCAACCACACATTCACAAATAAGATCACTGAGAGGCTTGGCAGTGATGGTGAAGTTCTTTCAACACCCTCCCAAAAGAGCCTCAAATTTCAATACAGCCAGGTCCTAATTAGTGTGAATAATGAATCTCCAAGTGTTTGCATATATTCAAATTTGCACCGTTCAAAGTTATAATGACGTAATACATGGCAACTGGATCCAGTTCAAAAGAAATATATCACGTAAATGCAAACAAGGCGATCACTTAACAGGATTTATTTTCAGGACTGAGTGAGATCTAGCTGGTAATCCTCCGGATGTGGTCCCGTGATCGATGTTCCTACCTTCTTAGGGTCTACACTTAAAGGAACTACATGGCCTACAGTGGCCTTGTCAATAGACAGCTTTAGATATGCAAACTTCCAGGTGATATAACACCTTCAGTAACCTTTCTCCATTCTCTTCCAGTGCCTTTCTAAAGAGAAGTTTATCCAGTTAAACCAATACTCCCAAATAGTTAATGTTGCCAAACACCAAAGGCCTTCCTGAAATTCCTCTTGGGTTTCTTAACAAGTTGAGATTACCTCCTCCAGGCTAATTCACTGCTAACTCCAATGAGTTCTTTGTTCTGGAATGGGAGCTCTCTCTCTGGCCAAGGTTCAAACTCATTTTTCCTTTATTTATCTTGACTTATTTTGCCCTTATTTATAAATAAATGGCAGCAAAGGATAGTGACAGACCTACAGAGGAGTTACTGAATCAAGTTTCCTGGGCCTATCAGAGGAACTCCCAGACTAAGCAGAGGGATTCATGGACCAAGAAAGAACTAAAGCCAAGAAAGAGCAAGGAATGCAGCAGAGAGGTAGAGGATCAGGCCTTACTCTTCAACTAGTAATGTCAGATATGCAGGATAAGAATACAAAGACAGCTAAAGATGAAGTGGGGATTGGACATTTCATTTTTTTTTTTTTTTTTTGCAGCTTCAATGGTTAAAGGAAGAAAAACATTGCCTCTTTAGTGAGCCTCCTTTTAGTTTCCTCCTTTTGATGAGGGGGGCATGTCAACTCTAGAGTAGTACTATATAAGTCTAAAGGACTATGACACATCTCTCAGTACAATAGAGCTCCTGGGGGGAGCAGATTGACTCTAGCAACATTGGGTACCTTTCCCTTTGGCAGTACAGGCCTGATCTCTGAGGTTTACTACAAGTCTGGAACACTATCTGTGTCTATGAGGAAGGTGAGGCTAACCAGAAAATAAAAGAGACTTGCCATGACTATTTATGGGTTCTACTGTGTGGTCTTTATGGTTTGCATTTTCCGGTAGATGAAACAAAGCTTTCATTAGTCCAAATACTTACATGAGAACTGAGAGCTCCTTCCCCCTTCTAAAGAGACCTAAACACAAGTCAAGTTCTAATGTCACAATGGCAAACCTTAGGTAGGAAGCAAAATGAGCCAAATTCTGACTTTCTTGGGGGGAAAACCTCGGCTGGGTTTTGAGAAATCCCCAAGATTAAATCTAGCACGTATAAATTCAGAGTTCTAGTTCTGAGCCATGGGTTACATACTTTTTCTATGAGCTACTCAAAAATCACAGGGTCCCAGAAATCCCTTAGGGTATACCCTCTGATTGGTAGAATGCCACTGGGCAGATGAAGGCTGTCTTCTTATCTTCTTCTGCTATGGAGCTCTGATAATATTCTTTGAGCAGGTCCAACACAGAGAACCACTGGATACCATGTAGCTAGCCCTGGGGACCTTAAACTTTTGTTTTTTTCATGCACTGATTCACCTTCATTCTTTTATTAATCATCTGATAATCGCCACACATACTAATCTTCCCAATCTTCTATATCACCACTATGGTTGAGACATATGGTTGAGGACTTCAGCATGATGCCATTCACCAGATGTTCCTACCATCAGGTGGTTCCTGAAGTCTTCCAGCTTTAAGAGTGACTACTTAAAAAGATCTACCACTTCAAAGGATTGCCATGGTTTACTATTGGGAGCAACAATTTCTACACATGTAAATTAAGAATACTGAGCTTAGCAAATTCTTGCCATTTGAAAAAGAATGTTTTTAAAATTTTAGATTTATAAGTAGCATCCATTTATCTCAGACATAAGAAAAGTGCTTTTAATAGAAATAATAACTACCTTTCAAAAAGCAACTGTTTTCACTAATATTGGTAGTTTAAAAAAAAACTCTATATTTGACAACTGGGGTTAAAAATACAACAAATACGTCCTGCAAGGTATAATATTTATTTTAATTTGTGTAATTCTTGTACTATACCATCTTTGAGTTCTGACAGGAAAAATACTTTTATTCCTACAGTGATAAACTATCGAACAAAAAAAAATAGAAGAGAAAGCAGATGATTCTTGATTTAAAGTTTCTTTGCAAATTCAACATTCATCGTCTCATTTCAATTTTGGCACTTGAGGGTGGTTTTAGTTCATGAAATGAAGGCGTATTTCTTGGAATTTGACATGCTATAAGAATGTACTATGTCAGCTTACCCTTCTGTCCATGTAACTATAATTCCATTCCCTTCTGTCACTCTTTTCCTGTTGTATTTTTTAAAATTATATGCTTATATAAAATTTATCTTAAAAGTACTGCCTATATAAATGTCAAGGAAGGTGATAATTCAGACAAATACTCTATACTTTATAGGTAATCAACTGAATTAAGGAATTTGACTTATTTGCAGACATTTCCCCTTTGTTTAGATAGAAGACACTTGGCCTTAGAAAAAAAGTCAGGATAAACTAAGTATTAGTACAGATAATAGGACTAGGTAGTACTAAATGATAGGGAAAAATTCTATTCCAGTTATTTGTTAAAAAAAAAGCAAACAACAAAAAACAAACCAACCATATACTCATGGTACATTTCATCCTGATAACCTTTTACTTTACCTGGGAATAAGTTGGGGGCTGGGGTTCTGAGAGTCACTGCTTAGAAAGTCAGAAGTCACCTAGGGTGTACTTCAGTCTGAAGCAGGTTAGGACTTAGGGAATCAAGTGCTACAGGTGTTCTCAATTCAATTCAATTTTACAACGGTTTAAGTGCAAAACACTTTACTAGGTACTGAGGGAAATACAAAGTTCAGACAAGACTGGAAAAAACTCTGGCCAATAAGACAGTTAGTGATGTACGGCTAGAACTTGGGAGAGAGATTTGGGCTGGCATTTATTCAATGCTTACTACGTAGCAGATACTAAGCTAAGTTCTTTATAAACATTATCTCATTTGATTCTTATTACAATCCCATTACCCCATTTGATGGTTGGTGAAACCGAGACAGAGGTCAAGTGATTTGACCAAGGTCATACATAAATGTCTGTGTTGGACTTTGAACTCTGGACTTCTTCATTTTAGGCTCATTATTCTATCCACTGTGCTACCTGACTGCCTCTAAGTATTATAATCAAATGAGCTAATGTATTCATACCACTTGGTAAATGTTAAAAAACTCCATAAACGCTAGTTATTATTATTATTATCATTATTACCCCATTATAGCCAATAGGGAGCCACTGGAGCTGATTAAGTAGGGGAGTGATGTGGTCAGACTTTTATCCTTAAGGAAAATTACTTTGGCAGCTATGTTGAGAATGGTTTGGAGTAGGGACAGACTTAATGCAGGGAGACCAATTAGGCGTCTGTTGCAACAGTCTAAGCAAAAGGTGATAAACTCAGACTATTTCTACTTCCACTCAACATAATAAAACGTAAATTGTTAAGCAAAAATTTGAGTCTTAAATGGACTTAATTTTAAAAACCTATATTTGGGAAGATGATCAGACATATGAGACTTTTCATTTCCCTTTGGCTAAATTTCCACATATCTGGCAGAGACATTTTGTAAATGGGAAAATGGCACATCTGTTAACCCAAATGGTTATACCAAGCAAATTAAGACCATTTACAAGTGTTAAATCTTATTGAAATTAAATGGAAATCTTGGCACATATTAATAGTATGGAAAAAGAAGCTAACTGGATAAATGCCACAAATAATATGAAGGTGAGACTGTACTAGTAGGAGCTACTGTTAACCCAAGACATGTATGTGAATCTGTGTGTGCCTGTGTGTTTATGTACTTGAATTCAATTGAAAAAAAGTGAGTAAATCACCATAGTTAACAGCTTTTAACCTTTCCATTGATGATAAGAAATCTACTTTCCCACCTTTTCACCTTATTTCAAAATATTACTGCCTTAATGGCACTGATGGAAATGTCTATATCATTTAAATGTATATTGAAATCAATTGACTTTAAAATAATGAGAAAAGATTGATAGAAGAGCTCTAGCCAAAGTATCAAGTACAATCATTGACTGTTAGAGTAAGAATGGATCTTAGAGATTATCTAGTCCAACTCCCTCTTTTATCTCTAAATCCTCCACACCTGCATCCCTACTTAAAATCTTTTTTTCAAGGTACAGTTCAGTTGTTATATCCTTTATGAACATTTTTTAAATACTGTTTTCTATAAGCAAGCCTCTCCCCATATTACTCATGCATCTATGCCTGGACACTTCCAATGCCTTGCCACTCCTGGAGACTAGGGGAAAAGAATAACAAGCAAGAACTCTGAGGATACGGCCGAGATTCTTTAATCTTACAAATGTGGATGAAAAATTTCCCCAAGACTCAGTTTACATGTGTCTGTATGTGCAATAACTTTTAGTTATGAGTAACTCCATATAAAAATTAGTTAAAGTCTCTCCAATCCTTTGGAAATCTAAAATAGTGTAAGATAGAAAATATTACAGCTGATAAGTTTGATAAACTACATTAAAGTTGTTCATGACCCCATGTAACAGTAGAATATTGTGTAGCATGAATTTTGAGATTCATTAACTGTTTATATTTTAAGGTAACTAAAATTCTGGCACTATTAAAACATTGCATTAAAGGTGATAACATTTCATTGTGACGGCTGGATTCTTCATCACTTTACTGGAACAACTTTTATACTTTAGAGTTTATGGTCCAAGAGGATGAATTTATAAGGCTTGGGAAGGCCGACACATATAACGGAAAGAACACTGGTAAAAGCAAGCGCTACATAATTGAAATTCTAAGTTTCATGCAAAATCTTTTGTTCTACCACATATATGGAAACATTCATTTTACCTGGTGTTTGTAAAAAAACAGAATAAAAACTAAACCTATTTTTGAAAAAAGAAAGCTAAGGAAATGCCTGGCAAGTTATAAAACTAAGCTTATTGCTACTTATCCTTGCTGAAATACAAGGATGCAATTAATATTTTAATGTCCAGAGAATTTTCTCTTTGATTGAAAAAATTAATAAGAGATTTGGACTAGAAATTGGAAGTCATGAATTCTAGTTCTGGCCCTGCTACTGTGTCATCTTGGGGAAGTCACAGCCTCTCTGGATCTCCTCCTCTGTAAATGAGGGGTGGTTAGCATGAACTCTATTAGGTCTACACAGGCTTCAAGTGCCAGGATTTCTGTCTGTCATTCAAGTCTAACTAAGGGGAGAAAGGCTAACCATTAGAAAACAGATTGAAGAAATAGGTATTCTTTGTTGTGTTTTTGTTTTGTTTTGTCACAGCAACTCATAAAGACTAAGGCAGAGAATAAAAATACTCTTTTTGATTGCATCAACAGAGGGATGAATGAAATCATGGTTCTTCTGAAGTGTTGAAATAAGTAATAGATTTCGAAGTCAACAACTATGATTGAGGTCAAAACAGATGATGCAAAATTGCCTTCTTTTGGTACCGCATTTTTCAAAAAATAAAGATTTGTAACCCTATCAAAATATTTAAATTCACTCAAACAACACCTTTTGTGGACACTCAGAATCTGTCTTGGAATAAAAAACAAGATTTATAAACTGGCCTTCAGATCAGTCTAATTTTAGGGTTCAAGAATCTCATTTTCTCTGTTCTTTGGCACTGGAAGACATTTAAGGCTGTTAAAATGAGAATGAAAATTATGAGCTTTGGACTATGTACTGCTTTGTGCTGTAAAATATTTTTTCCCTAGATGTTACATGTTTCTACTTGAAAGGACTAAGAAATGGCTTCAGAAATTTCTGACATTGGAACCTTTTCCTATAAACTATTCCTTACTAGAGTAATTGCTTTTTTGTTTTTTGCTCTTAGGGAGTTTCTCTTTAATTTAAGTTTGACCAAATATGGTTATATATTTTTACAATTAATCCTATAAGTGGACTGTTAACATTTCATTTAAATTATTTTCCTCTAAATTGGCTATACCCACATGGATTAAAAAGTATTAGCCCAATAAAAATTTATCAGCTTACATACTTCAGGAGTCTTCACATACTTATCAATGTCAAAGGAATTATGCAATTTATGACAGTGAGAGCTAGTACATCAGAGAAATACAGTGCTAGTACTTTGAATTATAGTTTTGTTTTGGCAAGATTGCTTCTTATCCACACCCCGTTTTTTTTCAAGCCAAATCTAATTTTTTAAAGTCTTTGACTAGTGACAATTAGAAGGGATAGACTAAAGTATCTGATTGGTTTCCAATATTTTCCAAAAGTGGGTTAAAAGTTTGACCACTTCCAAGTTTGCTAATAATGCGATAGCAGAGATCAAAAATCCTTACTACTTTATCCTTGATGATAAAATTAGTTAAAATCTTATTGACGTGTTTGCTCAAAAGACTCTGTTTTGCTAACAGGAATGTGGTCCTCCTGTTAATGATATCTGAAACCCTTGCTAACAAGTTGTTAAGGGAAATTAGTTACCTGTGGTTAATAACCTTATTACTGTAATGGATACTCCTTCTTATACCTTATTGCATGACAACTTACTGAATGTACTGGCTCTTTGATGTGGTTTTATTATCTCATATTAGGACACCTAAGAAGTAGCTGCATAAGTTGGGAGAATTCCTAGGAAGTCTCAAAAGGAACTCTCTCCATGGAGACATGGAGCATTTTTCACAGACAGGAAATACTAGCATTGTCTAGGAGCGGTCAATAACTAAAAGTTACCCAAAGAAACAAGGAGGGTGCACTTAGGATCAAATGACAAGGCTTAAAAGGACGGGTTACCAGTGTACACAAGTGAGGACTCTAGTGAGGGAAAAATTATGTATATATTCTTTGCTTAAATTCAGACTTGGTTCCACATCACGTTTCCTTGAACATGAGTCTAGATTGTGCTTTCTGCTTGCTTCTTAGACCTTGTCATCACAGTATGGCCAGCCTACTCTTCCTTCTAGTAAGCAGATATGGCTTCTCCTCCCATCCCCACCTGCTTCTGTTTGCTACTCTGTATTCAGGACTACATTATTTTTTATTTCTTTAATTTCCAAATAGATTCAAATTAAACTTTAGAAAGTGTTTAGCATAATATATTCATAAAATAAATTAATTAATAAACATTTATTAAGAGCCTACTATGTGCCAGGCACTGTGCTAAGGGCTGGGTATACAAAAAGACGCAAAATATACTCTGACCTCAAGAAGATCACAATCTAATGGGGGGAGACAACAAACAAAAACATGCCAACATGCCATATAGAACAGAAATAGAATATGATTAACAGGAGGAAGGCACTAGAATAAGAAGAATTGGAAAGGCTTTCTATAAAAGACAGGATTTTAGTTGGGACTTAAAGGGAGCCGGGGAAGCCAGTAGGAGGGAGAGCACTCCAGGTATGGGGGACAGCATGCCCAGATCCAAGAGATGGAGTATTTTGTTTGTGGGAAAGCAAGGAGGCCAGTGTCACTGATCAAAGAGCCAGTACATTCAGTAAGTTGTCATGCAATAAGGTATAAGAAGACTAGACAGGTAGGAAGAGGCTAGGTCATGAAGGACTGTAAATATTAGAGGATTTTGTATTTGACCCTGGAGGCAAAAGGGAGTGACTAGAACTCATTGAGTAAGACAGTGACATGGTCAGACCTGCACTTTAGGAAAATCACTTTAGTGGTCTAATAGAGGACAGACTGGAGTGGGGAGAGACTGGAGGCAGGCAGATCCACCAGCCACTACCACAGTCTTCCTGGAGTGAGATGATGAGGAGCTGTACCAGAGTGGGGACAGTGTTAGAGGAGAAAAGGGGCATATTAGAGAGATGTTACAAAGATGAAGTTGACAGTTCTTGGCCAACAGAGTAGATATGGGGGATAGTGAGGAGTCCAGGACGACTCCTGGGTTGTGAACCTAAGGGACTAGGCAGATGGCATTGCCTTATACAGTAATAGGGAAGGTAGCAGGGGAGACAGTTTAAGGGGGAAAATAATGAGTTCCATTTTGGACACATTGGGCTTAAGATGTCTACTGGACATATATTTCAGGATGTCTGAAAGGTAGCTGGAGATATGATATTGGAGATCAACAGAGAGATTGGGAGGAAAATTAGGTAGGTTTGAGAATCATAAGCATAGAGATGGTAATGAAATCCAGGGGAACTGATGAGATTACTGAGTAGTAAAGAGGGAGAAGAAAACAGGGCCCAGGACTGAACCCTGTGGGGCACATGATCAGTGGCAATGACCTGGATGAGAATCCAGCAAAGAAGACACAAGGATAGGTACGATGAGAACCAGCAGAGAGTGGTGTCCTGAAAACCTAGGGAGAGAGAAGGAGAGATAGACAGAGAGAGAGAGACAGAGAGACAGAGAGAGAGAGAGAGAGACATAGAGACAGAGACAGAGAGACAGAGACAGAGAGAGACAGAGACAGAGAGAGACAGAGAGAGAGAGACAACCAAAGAGGACAGTGTGATCAACAATGTCAAAGGCTGCAGAGAGGTCAAAGAAAATAAGGAATGAAAAAAGATTATTGGATTTGGCAACTAAGAGTCCACTGGAAACTTTAGAGAGAGTAGGTGGAATGATAAGGTCAGAAGCTGGATTTTAAGAGGTTGAGAAGAAAGCGGGAGTACAGAAAGTAGGGGCACCTATTGTAGATGGCTTTTTCAAGGAGTTTACCTACAAAGGGCAGAAGAGATATAGGACAGTAGTTAGTGGGGATGTAAAGATCAAGTAAGGGTTTTTTTTCAGGATGGGAGAGACATGGGCATGTTTTCAAGGAGTACGAAATGAGCCAACAGACAGGGAGAGATTGAAAATAAATGAAAGAGGAGGGATGACAGAGCAGGCAATCTTTTGGAGGAGATGGGATGGAATGAGATCCTTTGAAGAAGCAGTAGAGGGGTTAGTTCTGGTAAGGAGTAAGCCCACGTCATCATGTGAGACAAGGGTGAAGGACAAGATAGTGGCAGAGGTACATGAGCAATATGAAATGGGGAAGAGAGAAGAAGAGGGCAAATGCCCTCAGTTATGTCTGTAAAATATGTGGCAAGGTCCTCAGCTGAAAGTATAAGGGGAGGGAGAGCCATGGGAGATTTGAGGAGGGATGAAAAGGTTTGGATGCTAGGCAGAGTGGGATAGTGAGTTGACAGGGGATATGGGGGGGCAGATAATAGTAGGATTGCCTACCAGTAGTGAAGGCCCCATTGAGGTTATATAACATAAATTTGTGGTGGACCCAACCAGAAAGGTTCTGTGATTTCCTTCGCCTTCATTCAGTAGTACATGTATAGGAGTGAGGGTAATGAATGGTGGGCGTGATCCAAGCCTAACGCTTCGAAGGATATAATTAGTAATATGATAAGGGGATTAGGAGTCAAGAGAGGGCAGAGTAGAGTTGAATTGGTTTACCAAAGAGAAAGCGGCTAGTGCAGAGAATATGGCCTGGGAGAGAAATGAAGGGTCAAAGGAATGAAGGTAATAGTACAAAGGCAGAGGAAGAGGTGACAAGCTAATAGATTATGGTCAGATAAAGGGATTTTGGAATTCTTGAACATGGAAGTACATATGAGTGATGGTAAGACAAATGATAGGACCATCTATGTGTGTGGCTGAGGTGGAGGACTGGAGTAGGCTCATGGGAAGTGAGTAGGTTGGAGAATAGAGTAGTTAGGGTCTTTGATGGAGAGTCCCCTAGCAAGAAGGCAGAATTTGGGAGGAGAGAAAAATTGTGAGCCATTTACCAAACTCATTGAGGAAGGAAGGGGACAAATGCTACCAGGATTTTGATTGTGTGGTAGATATGAATAGTAAGAACCTGAAAGGAGGAGATGTTATTGAATGAAGGTAAGGGGAGAATCTAGAAGTGGCAATGGGGAGCAAGGAGTATTCCATCTCCCCACCTAGATCAGTGAGCCAAGGTAAATGAGTGGAGATGCAGCCAATACCAGAAAGGGTTGATGTGTAATCTGTAGGGAGCCAGGTTTCAGTAACTTTTGAGTGGGAGGGTTGAGGGGGATGGGAATAAAGAAGTGAGAGTTAGGGTGGGGAATGGGGTTTTGACAATGGCCTGTAAGAGTTCGGAATCACTGAGATATGAAAGTATGAGAAGGTTCATCATTTGGTGGAGGGCATCACTCGCCTTTCCAAAGGAGACTGGAGATCAGGCTGGAGTGATAAAGAGCAATTTGTTGTCTATGGAGATATTTTACAAAGCATAATGGAAAAGTTGGATGGTGTTTGGTTTTATCGAGTCATATAGCTCAGGATGAAGGCAAATTTTACATTTCTGCTTGTTATTTCTTTTACATTGCCTGCCTGCTTTCCATAAAAGCAATGTAGGTAAGAAGGGTAAATGTCCATTGGCAGGGAAAAAAAATTCTAAACAATATCTGCTAAAAAGATACATGGGGAATTGACAAAAAAATAAGACCATAATCCATTCCCCAATGGATAAGCAGTCAATTGATATGTACTAAATCACTAATAATAAGAAAAAATGCAAATTAAAAATCTGGATTTCACATCTCAAATCAAAATGACAAAAAAAATGGAAATATTTCAATGATGGAAGAAGCTTTATTGGAAGACAAGGAAACTAAAACAAGGTTGGAAGAACTATGAATTGTTTCAACCATTAAGAAATGATTTGAAACTTGGTGAGAAAAATTATTAAACTTTTAACATTTTAAATTTAATTTTTAATATTCAATGATCTGGGGGTACAAGAATACAAGTTCCTTTATAATGTTCAGATTTCTCAAATGTCTGCTTCATCTATCACAGCCTTTGATTCCATTACTGGGTATATACCCAAGAAAGTTAATGAAAGAAAGGTCACATTTACAAGATATTCATAGTAGCATTCTTTGTGGTAGTTAAAAACTGAAAGCAAAGTGGGCTCTCATAAGCTGAGGAATGATAAAACAAATTGTGGTATGTGAATGTAATGGAATATTATTTATTGCGTAGCAAGAAAAAATGAATGAGACTTGATCTCTGCAACACCCTGTGGGATAAGAGAATACAAGGATTACTATCTCTATTTTTAAATTGAGTCATCTTGAGCTCAGAGGTATAGCAGCAGTGGCTAGTCAGTATCAGTCAGTGTGTTGGAAAAAGGAGGAGGAAATGGTGTTGTGGCTTGGTTCTGGTAGTATGAGGGCTCTTTTGTGTTTTGTTTTGTGTAGTATCTGGCTGACAACTCTCTGAGAGTGAATGAGGAGAGACAATCAAGAGCCTATATGACATATTTATGTAGGTCAGTGATTCTCACTGGAATCAGGCTTATAATGGACCCCATGCTTACCCAGACAAATTTCTGGCCTTCAAGGAATAGTTGTTTCTTCAACTGTGGGCATGCAAGCCTTGTATCTGTATTAATTATTGATAGGAGGCCCCATTCCTCAAGGCCAATAACTCATGAAACAAATCACTGTTGGCTTGAGAAAAGGAGCATTCCTTGCCTTTGATTTAATACAGTCATCCTGAGGATCGGATGACTAGCTGGTCATGAGACTGATGAAGAAAATTTCCTGGGGCTCAGGGTGGCTATATTCAGTTTCTACTGTCAATGGATTGTAAAGAAGGATAGGAATAATATAAAGAGATTTTTAGGTATAGAGAAGAAGGACTTCATAGTGGAGGGCTTCTATTTCCTTATTACAGCATTAATTGAAGTCATTGGCTGAGAGGCTGGGGATGGAAGGTGCTTTGGGGGACTGAAAGAGAAAAAGAGAAGAATGTGACAAAGAATAAATTAGGGATGAGTAAAAAGCCTGTACGGCTATAGTGAAGGCTCCACTGAGATTAAATAACAAATTTGTAATGAACCCAATTAGTATGGCTGCATGACTTCCTCTAGTTCTGTTCAATAGCCTTTGAATAGGAGTCAAAGAGGCAGATGGTAAAAATAATACAGGGTTTGGGTATAAGGAAGCAAGTCTTTTTAACTTGCTTATAATAACACCCATGATGTTATTGTGGGACAATAAAACCCATGATGCCTATCTTAGAGGGTGCTGTTAAGCTCAAATGAGATAATATATGTAAATTGTCTCACAAACTATGGGAGCCATCTCCAGTCATCCTGATCTATATCTTGCCACTGGACCTGGATGGCTCCAGGGGAGAGAGTGACTTTGTGAGGCTGGTGACTTTGCACAGTCTTTCCTCACTTAAATCCAACTCACTTGCAAGGCATGACATCACCTTCCTGATGTCATTAGTCCTCTTAGAGAACAAAGGACAAACACAACCTGTGAGTAGTATTATCTGCCCCAGTGGGGACCCAAATATCCAATTTTAGTTGGGCAACATAGCTCACTCCTTCCTTCCTCCCTTCCTTCCCTCCCCCCTCTCCCTCTGTCCACATAGGGAATCATATCCTTACCTGTGGGTGCTCTACCCAAAGGAATATAAATCTTGATCACTGAAACCTAGCAAGATATCTTGGGGTTTACAGGCTAGATTTCTTTTTTATGGACCATGCCTTAAACCCAAATCTGGCTCTCACTAATTGGGCAACAATATGTCTCAGCCTGAGCCTCTCTGGGTCATTGAGTTCTGATGGCTTAGAGTGAGTAAACAGTAATTCTTTCGATTTTGGCCAGAAACCCTAAGGATCTTCCCCTCCCAGATTGATTTTTTAAAAATTAGGTCAAAGAGGTCATTAATTTTCCTCATTTTTACCTAGCCTTAATCACTGAATGTGCCCTGCCTCAGACAAACTGAGATCTGGGAAAGACGTTAGTTTAAAAAGGCCAAGGTCTCCCACTGCATCTGAGGCCACCTCTAGTTGTCCTGATCTATATCTTGCTGCTGGACCCAGATGGCTCTGGAGGAGTGTTTCAACAATCCAGCTAGCAGCTACTGTGGCTGTGTAAAACCAACAACAACCAGCTCACAGAATGTTGCAAGTCCAGGTTCTTTTGGTCTGCTTTACTAAGGAAAGCAAGGTTAAGAGGTTAACAATCTTATTTAATCCAGCATACAAATATCATTCACTTAGTTCAGGGGAAAAAGCTAGTACCCTGAACTTCAGTGCAAACATAAACAAATTACAAACATCAACAGACAGACCTTGTCTGATTCAAATCCCAATTCATTGTTACCAGAGTTTAACCAAGTCCAAACATCTGGACAAGCTTGAGGGCTCTTAACTATAGCTGCTCTGGAGTCTCCACATTAGCCTGCCACCAAGAGTGAGAACCCTAAGCAAATAGCTCTGTCTTCCCTTTTTATGCACTCTTTAGCCATCATCAAACCTGAGAAACCAGAGCTTAAGCTCTTACTATTGGCTCTGGAGTTAGCACCTCCCCCTAGGATCTTGAGGGTTTCACGCCCACATTGGTTTAAGCACCTAATAGCTAGGGGTTTTGGGCCTACTTGGGAGCAAAGATAAAATCAGACCTCCCTTCCTTGGCCCCACCTGGAGCCTTACCTTAGTTACCAATTCACACCCACATAGGCTTAGCACCTAATAGATAGGGGTTTGGGCCTGGGGCTTAGCACCTAGTAAGACTCAAAGACACTTAATTAATCATTTTAAAACAGTAAGAAAGTTCCAACTTGGTATTACAAGGAGAGAGTGAGGCTGGTGACTTTGCACAGCCTTGCCTCACATAAATACAATTCACATGTAAGTCATGACATCACCTTCCTGATGTCATGGTCCCCTTCAAAAAGAAAGGCAAACAACAACTCACAAACTATAAAATGACATATGAACATTAGTTACTATGACTATTATTATCTCACAAATTCTAAAGTAACAAATATTTCTCAGTTACTATTATGACTATTATTATTCATCTGACCCTTCAATTTTATTTATCAATATTATCCAAGAAAATAAAGATTGTGAACTACAGCTCTGCATGTTTACCAGATCCTCAACATCATTCCAACAACTTCATCAAGAACCAGAAGGAAGATGAGTGGAGGGACACATCAGTCAGAAACAATTCAGGTGCTATCCTTTGCATTGTATGAACACCCTAAAGACCAGGAGCTGATAGTCCACCACTACTACTACTACTACCTGACACTTATATAGTACTTACTATGCACTAGGTGGGGCACATAGTTGGTGCAATAGAGAACTGGGCTTGAAATCAGGAAGACTCAGCTTCCTGAGTTCAAATCTAGTCACAGACACTTAACAGCTGTGTGACTAGGCAAGTCACTTGCCCCTGTTTGCCTCAGTTTCCTCATCTTTCCAATGAGCCTGGAGAAAGTACCTTTGCCAAGAAAACCCCAAAGCAGGTCATGAAGAGTTGGACATGACTGAAATAACTGAACAACAGCAACGACAAATGTGCCAGGCACTGTGTTAAGTGTTTTACAATTATTATCTCATTTGATTCTCACAATCCTGAGAGGAAGGTGCTATTATTACTCCCATTTTATAGATGAGGAGCCTGTCCCAGAACACATTTCCAAAGTCATAGAACTATTTATTTGGGCCAGAAGAGCTAAGGGGGAAAGGGTGAGGGAAAATCCTTTAAGATATCTGTAGCTATCAAGGACTTACAGGTTTTGTTTTGTTTTGGTTTCTGTTAATAAAAATGATGTACAGGCTAATACTGCCACTTAACCATTGTTTTTTGGCCATGCCCCTCACAAATTTGTTCAAGTGCTCTAGACTACCACAGTGAACAAAGCTCTGCAGAAATTACCTTTAAGGAGCTTAGGATATGGTTTACATGTGAATTAAGAACTGGACTGCCCGACCTTAATACAGATATACCAGGTTTCCTATATCAGTCTCTACTAAAGAAAGAATTCAGAAAATTTAGTCTAGTCTTCCCTTATACTCCCTCACTTCAGACTGCTAAGTTATCCCCAGATCCTACTGCTTGTACAAGGACAGAAAGAGTTTCTCATCTAAGAAATTTTTGACTCAGAAAGGTATTAGAGCTGTTTCCAACATCTGACCAGGTGGCAAGGAAGTGGGCAAAAGGAGCAAAACTAGCCATCAGCACATCATCCATTTCCATGCCTCTAAAGTGGTGGAGAGTTTTCATTGACACTCTCTAGCCAAGGCCAAGTCAGCCCTTTCAGGGATGTGTGTTGTCTACTGCTGTTCTTATGCAGCTGTTTCCATGATGGAAAAGAGAGCAGCTGCCAGGAACTGTCCACAGCTGAAGGCTGTTTAGAGGAACAAGAACATATTTTCTATGGATCTGAATTTTCTCCAAACTTTTTCTATTCTATACACAGCTACCTTTCATATCTTCTCCAGTTTTCTAATAATGTGTATAAGGGAATTCTGAAGTTATCTTTGTTCTTTCCTCCAACCCCTCAGCCATGGTCATGAAAAATATTACTTTAGAATCACAATGTCAAATTCAAGCACCAAGCTTTCTTAGCACTTACCTTCCAAAGATAACTGAGGCTATAAACTCTATGGATCTAAATGTTTTTGGAGAGGAATGGTACAGAATACATGGAATTTATTGACTATGAAGAATCTGATACAGACTTTGTTAAACAAGCTATGTGACATCACACATCACCATTTCCTTGGAATAAGTAGCACTTGTTATGAGCACGTACCTGTTGTTTCCCAACATCTGATAAAAATTTGTTACAACACATAGACATAACTATAAGCTGGGGAGCATATTCTTCATGTTCTTTATTCTGCTGCTTTAATCACAAAGATATGAAATTTGCTAGTAATGAAATAATAGCTCTGTTATTGATGAGATCATGAAAATGACTTCAAAAAAAGCCATTTATATTTAGGGTAAAAGAGTCACTACATAAGCATAATCTTTGGATTCGCAGCCTACAATATCATATTTACCATTCTATTAGTATTATTAAAAAAAACCCAAAGTTCAAATTTCAATTGTGAAAAAATCGTAAGTCTAGACCCAAATACTATGACATAGCAGCTGCAAGGATGAAAATGAGTCATTAGGGAAAAACGTCCACACGTGTAGAATTATTGCTTTTACTGGGAATTATAGGGTCAACTGCTAGCGGAAAAGTCATTTCAGTTAAAAAAGAGATCTAAAAAATCTCAACCTTAACATAATTTTTTACAATGATATAGACATTAAAACTGCTAATAAATGTTGGTATTTTATGCCTTGGCACATTATATAATGAGCTACAAAAAGGAAATAATATGATACCTAAACACTTTCAGAGTCAGAAAACACTAAAGGAAATAATGTAATCCTTTACAGTCAGAAGCTACTTCCTCTTTGACTATTTATTTATGGTTCACCAACAGTGGGAGCTGCATTACTCCTTTTCTTGCTCATTACTCATTACTGTTTATTTTGCAACGACTAACTGTATTTTATAAGGAACCATTAGTATTGTGCAACAAAAGTTAAAATACATCTCTAGGTGGTCCTTTGGTTCCATGGTTTTACTTTCATATAAAGGGTTTATTTCTGCTTTTGTTGTTGGTGTTGTTGCTATAGTTTGAGGGTTTCTTCTTTTTCTTTTAAATAAAGGGAAAAAATGGTATAAAACACTAGAAAAAACACAGAATTCAGAATCACAGAAAGAGTTCGCTTTTTTTACTAGCTGTATTGAATTTAGTCATTTTGCCTCTCTAGGCCTCCATTTTCTCAGAAATAAAATGAGGGTTTTGGGTTAGATTATTTCTAAGGTTCCTTTAGATCTAGATCCTATGATGTTGAACTCAGCAAGACACCTTTTGTAGCTAAGAAGCCAATTTGTTTTTATTTCAAATACAACTGCGAAAGCTCACCCGGAATCATGAAATTTTCTCCCTGATAGTGGGTGACAGTACCATCTTGTCTGTCTTTCGAGTGAAGGATATCAAAATTAAAATGCTGTTTCTCAACAGATACCTGGTTCAGTCACGTTACCACAATGTGAATGTGAATATAGATTTAAGTTTACCAAACATCTAATGCTAAATTCAATGTCCTTTTACAAGTCCTCATTCTGAACCTCTCTGCAACTTCAGACAAAGTTAACTACTCTTTCCTCCTAGACACTTCTTCCTTCTTTAGCTTCTGTGACTTATGCTTCTTCGTTATCCTTCTATTCAGTCTCCTTTGCTGCATCAACCTCCCTTTCCTGCCCACTAAGTTTAGATATCACTGATCGTCCTGAGTTCTCTTTTCACTTTTTTCTATACTCATTTCTTTGATGATCTCATAAGCTACCAGAGATTTAATTATAACTATAGAGATGATTCTCATATGTATGTATGTACATATACATATATCCATTTATGGTTTTTCTCCTGAATGCCAACCCTGTGTTATCAATTGCCTGATTCTCCTTCTACCCCCATACACAGTTGGTTTCAGTCCTACATCTCTCTTCTCACTCTCACCTCTGTTTCTTTTCAATTTACATGATCTTTGGTTCTGCCTTTTACATACCTCTTGACTTTACTATTGAATTAATTGGTCTTCCTGTCTCTAGTTTCTTTTCTTTCCAGGCTATATTTTGAACAGCTATTAAGATGATATGCTTAATATCTAACCATTCATTCAGAAAATCTAACAACTATATGTCAGACTTTCAATAATTAAGCAGTCAATAACACAAACCACAAAGGCTAATTCCTCAAAATATATAAAATTCAAAACATGAAATATTAAATGCTGATAAAATTTAACACTTCTCTAAAAAAATAATTTCCACATGAATGGAATTAAATTAATTAGATACTCTTTAGTTGGTGGCTCACCACAGAGGAAGAGATGTTTTTAATTAATACAAGTTCCCATTCAGGTGGTTCTCAATCATCTGTTCTAATATATGACAGTGTTGTATAATGGCACGTATACTGGACTTGGAATTGGGGGGAAGTTGCATTCAAGTCCCAGCTCTGACACTGTCTGTCTTACCACCTTCTTCATCTGTAAAATAAGATGATAACACTATCTACCTAATAGGGTTGTTGGAGGAAATTGCCTTCTCAGCATTAAAGCACTATACAAATATAAGTTATTACTAATGACAGTGAATAATCCAAAACAATATGAAACTCACATTATGAAATATATTCACTTACAATGCACTAGACCTTCCATTTTTTAATGAGATACCCAAAAATCATTCAAGAAAAAACTCATCAAATATACTGATTTGTAACCAAAGCAAATAAAACTTTTTCCTAATTTATTGATCCAGCAGAAAGTGGAAAACAAGGGGGCGGAGCCAAGATGGCGACTGGAAAGCAGTAACTGGCGTGAGCTCCCCACCAAGTCCCTCCAAAAACCTATGAAAAAATGGCTCTGAACCAGTTCTAGAAATACAGAACCCACAAAGGGGCAGAGGGAAGCAGGACTCCAGCCCAGGTCTGCCTGGATGGTCTCGGGGTAAGGTCTGTCCCGAACAGAACTCC
>CM053622.1:348400704-348416473 GCA_028646595.1 Phalanger gymnotis | reverse complement strand
ATTTTTAAGGTAGTATTTTCTTCAGTGGTCTTTTGGACCTCCTTTTCCATTTGGCTAATTCTGCCTTTCAAGGCATTCTTCTCCTCATTGGCTTTTTGGAGCTCTTTTGCCATTTGAGTTGGTCTATTTTTTAAAGTGTTGTTTCCTTCAGTATACTTTTCAGTATTTTTTTGAGTCTCTTTTAGCAGGCTGGAGCCCTGCTTCCCTCTGCCACTTTGTGGGTTCTGCAGGTCTAGAATTGGTTCAGAGCCATTTTTTTATGGGTTTTTGGAGGGACTTGGTGGGGAGCTCACGCCAGTCACTGCTTCCCAGCTGCCATCTTGGCTCCACCCCTCCTCTTTGGTCCTTTAAATATCTTGAGCATACCAATACAGCAGTAACTGTCAGTCTATTGGCTCTGATTCTTACTTCGTGATTGTACCATCTAATTTTTCAGTCCTCTCCTCAAAGATATTTTTAATGCCACTTATTATGGACAAGTGATCATGGTAACATGTGGCAGCACATCATGTATCTTTCTCATTGTCTTCTTTGTTACCTATAAATTTGGACTTTTTTTTGATATCATGGTGGTATTTCATGATTTGTACCCATACAGCACCACTAGACAAACACTAGTGTTAAAAAACTGGCATGAGAGATTAAATGGCTTGGTCTGCTGTTTATAACTGTTATCTGTCCTGGTTGAGAAATGAATGTTGCTACAAGTAAATTTAATGCTAAAATAGTTATCAGCATCTGCTTTGTTAGAATAAAAACTTGGGGTGTTAAGGCTCACCTCATATGTTCTCAGTTAATTTAAGATTTGAAGGCAAAATTGGTAAGACTTTCTGGCAACTTAATTTGTAGTTACACCTATTACTATTCCAAAACACTTAAATAATGTCATTAAATAGGGGGGAAAAACCATTACCATAAAATATCTTTATATTTTAAGGTTAACCCCCCCCCACATCCACTTTAATGAAGGACTTTAAACAATGTGTGTATGCATATAATACCACGTAGGGGGTAATAATACCATCTGGCATTTACACAGTGATTAAAGCTTACGAAGCTTTTTGATCATCACAATCACCCCACATGGTAAGTGCTGCTAGTACCCTGATTTTACAGAAGAAGAAACTGAGGTTGAGAGGGTAACTTGCCTAGAATATTTGAAATGATATTCAAATGTATGTCTTTCTGACTCCAAATCCAACACTCTACTATACCAATTTGCCTCTCATATGGATCTGTATTGCGGTATGTTATGTGTGAATACAGAGTTTGCAGGTATAGATATAACAAACACGTCAATACATATTGATGATAGCATAATTAATCCTAGTTAATACTAAATAGGTTTTCTTCTCACTGACTTTTATTCCCACTCATATACTTTAATTGATAATTGAATTGCAGATAAGGATTACTAAGGAAACAACACATAGATAACAACATTTCTCACCTCTCCTCCAATCTCCCTTTAATATTCAAAGTGATGTAAGACTTTTAGTATACTTGCATATTCTTTAAAAATATGTTAAAAGGAAAACTTGATATCAGGCAGCCTAAATCAAAGGTCTAAAAGTAGAATGTGAGGTATTGTGGACCCATCAACCAATCAATCAAGTATGTATCAAATGCTAATGCATCCTGTACTGTGCTATGCTGAAGATCAGTAATGAACTCAACCCTGCTCCTGAGGAGCTTATATTCTTGTAGGAGAGACAAGTATGTGTGCATGTGTTTGTATACACACACATATAAACTATAAAGAGAATAAATATAGACATACAAAAACATTCATTATCAAGTGGTAGGGGTAAGGGGAAATCAGCAAATATTTCTTAAAGAAAAGGATGTTCTGAGGCAGAGACCAGGAAGGAGTACATTTCAGGCATCAGGGATGACCACTACAAAAGCATGAAGATGGAAAATGTAGTGTTGTTTGTGAGGAACAAAGAGAAGACCAGGTTGAATGAACCACTCAATGTGGGGAGGGGAATAATATCCAATGAGGCTTAAAAAATAGGTTGGAGCCAGGATGTAAAGGGCTTGGACAGCTAAATAGAGGAGTTTATATTAGATCCTAGAGGCTACAGGAAGCCACCTGATGTTGGATGGGTCAGAACTGCATTTAAGGAAATTACTTTGGCAACAGTACGTATGATAGACTAGGATGGATAGAGATTAGGGGCAGGAAGACCTGTTGAGGATTGCTGCAATAATCTAGGTGAGAGGTGATAAGGCCCTGAAATACGGTGGTAGTTATGTAAGCAGAGATGAGCATTTGAATGTAAAAGGTGTTGTGGAGGCTGAAATGACAAGTTTTGGCAAGTTATGTGGATATGAGGGGGTGAGAGAATGTGAGGACTCGGGGGTAATGCCAATATTATGAACCTGGGAGACTGGAAGGATAGTGGAGTCTTCAACAGGAAAAGGGAAGTGTAAAAGAGGGGAGAAGCTGGCAGGAGAAAGATAATGACTTCGGTTTTAGACACAGTAGGTTTTAAACACCTCTGGGACTTCCAGTTTGGAATGTCCAATAGGCAACTGGAAACAGGAGGATGGATCTCAGGTAAGAGGATATAAAGATGTCTGAGTCATCTGCATAAAGATGATAGCTAAACACATAGCATACAATGAGGTTATCAATAGAACAGGAACTAGAATATAACCTTGGATAACACCCAGAGTTTGCGGGGCATGATATGAGTGATGAGCCAGGGAAGGACATGTAAGAGAACCAGGAGTGTGTAGTGTTATGGAAACCCAGGGAGCAGAAATAATACAGAAGGAGAAGGTAGTCAACAGTGTCAAATGTGGCAGATAAGTCAAGGAAGATAAAGAATGATTTTTAAAAAAAGTCAAATTCAGCAATTAGGAGATAATTGATAACTGCAGAGAGAGCATTTTGGGTGAAGTGATAAGGTGGGAATCCCGATTACAGATTGCTGAGGAGTGAATAGAGGAGGGGAAGGAAAGGTAGTATGTAGGCAGCTTTTTTTTTTTTACAAGTTTGGCTGAGAAAGTCTCAGAGGAGGAGAAGGTCTAGCATAGGGGTGTGTGAGTGTGTGTGTGTGTGTGTGTGTGTGTGTGAGTGTGTGTGTGTGTGAGTGTGTGTGTGTGTGTTTTGTTATGTTTGTGGATGAGTAAGAATTGGGTATGTCCGAAGGCAGTAGGGAAAGAGCTATTGATAGAGAGAAAATGAAGACTGGAAGGGTGAACAATTGTGAAAGCAGTCTACTAGAGAACATGGGAGGAGATGAGATCAAGATCAGATGTAGAGTTACCCTTGGCAAAGAGGAGGAGCACTTCATTGTCAGAGAATGAGGCAAAGGAGGTGAGCATGGAGGATGATGTCAAGAAGTTGAGATGAAGAGAATGAGAGAAGAGGGAACTCACGTTGAATGACTCAATTTGCTTAGGAAATCAGTTTGATGGGGAAAGGGCAGGTGTGAAGGACTTGAGGAAGGAAAGGAAGGCTTAAGCAAGAACAGCTTCTGCGGCAGTGAGATAAGGATTCAAGAGGAATACAATGACTACCTTGTTAAGGCAAAGGTCCAGTTGAAGTTGAAGAACATGAATTTATGTTGTACCAGTCAGCATGGTTGTGCAACTTCCTCCAGGTCTGCAGGATGTGGAGGATGGGAGTAATGCTGGTAGGGCTGAAATAAATTGCCACTGGAAACAGGCTAAATATCCACTACCAGATAGAAGACTTCTGAATAGGGGAGGAGGTTGCCTATTTTGATATCTCCCTCAGGCATATTACATTCCAACCTGAGATTCTATGGGGCATAAATGGAAATAGGAAGAATGATTCCTTGTGAAGGAATCTTATTCCTAATAAAGGTTCCATATTTCAACACTGCTTTCTATGGTTGCCATAAAACTAATTGTATAAGAATTGAGAAATCTCACTGATCAAAAAGCCAGTGACTGAAAGAAGTTTTGGCTGACTTGAAAATTAAGCTAATTCAATTATAATCACTAATGTGTTGAAATGTAATCAACATTATGACCATAACTGTGCCTACCATTTATCTACTTAGAAATCATCTTCAATCTCTCATAAGTTTTGCACTCCAACAATACTTCTCATGTAAAGTACTAATAATAGCTCTTCATTCCATAAACACATTTTAGAATGACTTTAAAATTTTTCATTTGTGTAGAACAGTTCTTATTCAATTGATGCAAGTGCTTGTCAACAAGGAACAAAAAATTATTATAGAGCTTGTACAAGCTTGCTTTGCCTTGAATTTTTCCAGATAGTTTTCTTGTAACCAGTCTTACTTCTTCGGTTAGAAATCAGCCCAAATACCATGTTAATTTGAAAATAGGCTTTTCCGAATACATATAATATTTACTTTAAATGAGATCTCATTCTAGGGTGCACTCTATTCATGGAATAGGCTCCACGAATCTACTGTAATGCTATGTATTAAGGCAATGGTTAAATTTCTAAATTGCTAATAATCACTGGAGGGGCAGCTAGGTGGTACAGTGAATACAATGCTGGGCTTGGAGTAAGGAAGAGTCATCTCCAGGAGTTCAAATCTGGCCTCAGACATTTACTAGCTGTGTGACCCTGGCAAGTTACTTAACCCTATTTGCCTCAGTTTTTCATCAGTAAATCCGCTGGAGAAAGAAACGGCAAACCATTCCACTATCTTTGCGAGGAAACCCTCGAAATGGCATCACGAAGAGATACACATGACTGAAACAACACAAGTCATTATTGACATCATAGTATTTTAACTTAAAGATAATATAAGGGAAATGTGCTTAATGTTAAAATCAGGGGTCAAAGAAAGAGGCTTAAACAAAATCTCCAGACTAAAGAATATGAAAATTTTCTGTGATCCATTAGCCATCTAGAAATATTACAAAAAATATTTTAAGGTATCTCAGAACAAAGGTTTCACCAATAAATAGAGGTAGGCCAAATCATTTAGGAACGTTTGTCATTTATCTTCTGTCTACTACTAAGGCTATTTCATGGGCATTTTATAAGCTCTAGAACTGCAAGGGAATTTGGTGATTATCTAGTTTAACTTCCTTCCTTCTACTGACGTGGAAACCAAGACCCAGAGAGGTTAAGTGATCTGCCCAAAGTGGCAAAGTTATTAAGTAACAGACTAATAGCTCCACTCCGCTACGACTCCAAGTCTAGTGTCATAGTAACTTGGTTTGACAAAAATACAGTAACAATGGTAATAATGACATGTATTTAGCACTTTAAGTTTCATAAAGTGCTTACCTATATCATTTGAATAGCACAATAATCTCGTAAGACAGGTGTCATAGATATTATCTCTATTTGACAGATGAAGAATCTGACTGACAAAGGTTAAGTGACATGCCCACTGTCACACAGCTAAGAGGTTTTGGAGACGGGATTCAAATCCAAGTGTTTTGGACTGTGGCTCCATTACTTTATCCACTACAATGCATGACACTACCTTTCTATAATGCCTGAAACATTTGACAGAAAATAATAGCTACCTTTTAAGGGACCCATCATGGATGTTTTTGGATCTCTCAGAGTATTTAGCTCAATGGACTCTTAGTTTTGGAGTATACAAACGACACCAAAAGCCTTCATTCTTCCTGGCCCCTCAAGCCCATATCATTCATCACTCTCCCTTACTTACTAGCTCTCTCTTCCTTCACTTATTATCTTTCTGAGAAAGAAACCTCCACTTGAGGCATTTTGCAGAAAACCAAAAGGATAGTCCACTTGTGTTCTACCACCTCATAAAGTATAGAGAATAATTAAAGAACTGTAGCAAATTTGCCTCACTATTGAAAAAACACCAGCAGTGAAAAAGAACAGATGTTAAATATCAAATAGATGGCCCTTTGAGCTAGATTTTTCCCATTAGTTTTCTAAATAATTTTCTACTGTCAGAATCCAAGAGAATGAGTTTTTTGTTGCTGGGTTGTTTTTTTTTTTTTGGGGGGGGGGGTCAAAGCTCTTGTCCCTGGCAACCTCAGCATTGTCTGTAGTTAGCTGCTTTCTGTTCTAGGACCATATTTCTCCTCAACTTTGCCTGGTATAGCATGTTACAGATAATTACAGGTCAAAGACAGTCAACTAGCATTTATTATGTGTACATTTATTATGTACCAAGAATTTTTCTAAATACAAGGGCTACACAGACAAAAACAAAAACAGTCCATGCCTTCAGTCTTCTAATAGGAGACCCATGACATATACACAGTACATATAAAATATATACTGTATATCTCTCATTAGATGGTAGATACTAGGTGACTTACTTAAGGTCACCAAACTACTAAGTAGCAGAGCCAGGATTGGAACTCAGGTCCTCTAACTCCTAACAGCATACTTTTTACCAGACCATTCTGCCTCCTATGTCAGGTTGTACTACTCAGTTCTACTTTTTTTTTTTTGAAAAAATGAACCACACTCAGTTTAGTTCATTCATTTTCTTCATTATTTCAATTATACACCAACATTTTTAGAAATCTAGAAAATAAAATTTCAATTAAGTATCTGAAAATGTAATTTTTAAAAGCCCCCAAAGGCTTAAAAGCACCTGCTTTTATACATGACATAGCAAATACTGAAATTTAGACATCACTTATCATCACTTAAATTATTGCTTATGTTTCCAGGAATGTACTAGTTTCCACAACTAACACATGAAACAGACTTTCTTGGAGGCAGGTAATACATGATACTGGCTCAGATTACAGCAATCACTGCACATTGCCCTAGCACAAATGTGTGGCAACAACATGTTTTCACTCTGGGATACTGGTGAACTGTAAGATCACATTGAAGATGAATGTTTGGTTTATTGCCTAAGTGCTATTTGGGTAAACATTTTACATAGAAATGTGGCAGAATTCTAAAAGCATAGGAAGTGTCTATTATGTGCTGGCAGATAGTGTGTGTCACTGGGCAGTGTCAATTAGATTTGTAGTCAGGAGACCCGGGGAGTCAGGGTCCTGCCTCCACATTTACTAGAAATGTGATACAACCTCTCTGACTTTCTTTTATCCATCAAGGGGGGTAATTACTACCTGCTCTGCCTACTGGACAGTATTTTTGCAAAGATCAAATGAGATATAATGTATGTAAAAACATTTTTGACTTGCAGAGTACAGAAGTCCCTCCATCTCAAAGCCCTTAGAATAGCGACCTCAGAGAATTCTGTTCTTCTTTCAAGAGGAAACTCCAGGGGAAGTCTTTTTTTAATCTCCCTCAATTGCCACCACTTTCCCTCCCAAATGATTACTTTACATTGATCTATTCTGTATGTGTTTCTGTATGTTCTTGTTTTCGTCACTAAAGTGTACGCTCCTTACACAGAGAGATATTTGTGATATTAGGATATCTATATTTAGGGCAGTGGCTGGCATATAGAAGAGCTTCATAAATACGTGGTGATTGATTGTTATCAGAGCCAAAAGAGACTGCAGAGATCATGTATTCCAATGCACTCAATTTACAGGTGAGGAGATGAAAATGAAGAGAGGTCAAATGAAATGGCACATAAAGTAGGAGAACTCAGGACTAGAATCCAGCTCTCCTGAGGCCATTTTGAGGAGAAGTATGAGAATTCCTCACGTGCATGAGAAATTATTTACCTGTTTCTGAGACAGTCCTTTCTGGCGGAGGATTTCACATACCCCCCACCCTAGGAAAAAAAAAAAGTTCCCTCAAACAAATTTAGTGATATACATTTTAATCCTGTTAAGCAGAAAGTAAAGCCCTTTCAATAAGTAAATCAATGGCCTCTTTCAATTTGGATTTATCTTTAACAGAAAACAAATGAAAATCATAAACAACAGCTTCAAATTAATAATTATGCTTTTAAAAACCTATGATGAGAACAATGTCCAAGACAATAATTTGATAGATTTGTAATAGAACTCTGAGAGCTTCCAAGGACTTGGCTTTCTGCTATAATCCACTCTGCTCCTTTGAGCAATCTGCTCATGAGCATGCTGCCAGGCACTCTGTTTAGTTCTCTTACATATTATTTTTTATTATGCACTAAATTTATGAGTATATTTGTCTTACCTCTCTTACTACATTACAGGCTCATTGTGGGCAGGGGTTAGGACTCAATATTTCTGTATCTCCCCCAAGCCCCATGGATTGCACTTAATAAAGTTTTGTTGAACTGAATTGAAGGGAAAGGGCCACCATTATTTATCCTTAGTCACCATCCCCTCAGAGTATGACTGGGCTGTCACATGGCAGAGAGACCAGACTGATGCTCTCAAGTCTCAGAGGGCAAAACAAAGGCAAAAGGGCTGACAAGCTTTCTACTAGAAAAGAGGAAAAAATTTCCTAACAATCAGAGTCACCCAAACAGGGAAACATCTGTTTCAGGAACTGTGAAGTTCCCCATCTCAGATCTTGGAGCAGAGACTGAGTGGGCTGTTATTGGTTACATGTATTGTAGATGGGATTCTGGCTTTAGGTAGTGGTTGGACTAGGTCCCTTCCAACTTGGACATTTCATCACAAAACAGTAACTGATGCCCTATTAATCTGTCAGGTTTTGTGCAAGGCTATCATCTTTTCATCTCTAAGTCTTGTTCTGAAATTCATATTTGGACACCTGCCTCACCTATTTCTTTCAGCTCTGGAAAGGAAAACAAAAAGAATCAAATCACCAAATTGTGACTACTCTATGCTTTACTATCTCAAAATTAGCCTCCTGCTTCTCTCCTTGACTCAGGCTTTTCCTGATATGACACAGGTGAAAGATGTATAAACTGATCCCTATGAGAAGTACTAATTGTTCAGTGTATCCAAGGATCAAGGTTTTCCAGAAAAAAAATAATAATACAAAACTAACAGTCTTATTGTCAAGGAAAAGCAGTCTGGACTGGTAAGTTCAGAAGTGTTTAGTTTTCTCTCTCCTCTTTTTCCCTCCCCTGCAGTGCTCACAAGCACTGATATGAGATCATTGGTACACTAAGCCAAGTTTACATTTAGTATGATAATGTTTAAACTTTCCCTATCTTGAATAAATGGTTAGTAACTGCAATATAACTTATTAACAACTGTTAGCCTGTTTGAAAGTTAGTTGAGTATTAGTTCTAGATGTGACAAAAAGATTATTTATGTTTGGAGAATCAATAAGATAACAAAACTCCTTAAGAATGGGATGAAGCCATCAGCAGAGAACTATTTTACCAAAAGTCTTAACTGAGAAGACAAGAGTTAAGTACACTTTTATTTAGAAGACTTCCACTAAAACTTTTCTCTGACATCTCACCATGGCATGGGGGTGACCCTGAGTTTTCAAAGGCCATGACCCCAGAACTCAGGCTCTGGCTGGTCATACCAAACTGCAAAAGTCTTCAGGATGATCCTGGCAAGAGACAACGCTTGTCATCTGAAAGAGCCAACCTAAGTGTGGAAATCCTCATCGGTAGAAAACTGGCTTCTTTGGACACACTAGGATGTAGGAAGGGTTGTCATCTTCACTAATGGAATCATATATCTTTTGAAGAAGTGAAATATGTTTATTAGCAATGTGAGGAAACCACATCCACCAAACAGCTTATTGTTTGAAACTAGGGAACTTTTATTTCTCTGAAGATCTGCCACCAAATAGTCAGGTGCCCTGCAGCCATTTTGCCTTAAAAAGAGATCCTATCTGATGGGTTTGGTTAGAGCTATATTTAGCATAGGCAAGATTCAATTAAGTTGTTACTTGTTGGAGAAGTATCTAAGAAACAGGCAGGGCACTTTAATCAATGGTTTCCAATGAAGAATCAAAACTAAGTACGGATGGGTTCAGAAGTCATTTGGGGCTAGGTTACTCCCTAAAGAACCTGCATTAACCCCTCCTGGGACCAGATACAAATTATACTTAAATAATCACCAAAGTTAATGATCACTGCAACTGGCTGAAGGATATTTTTTACAAAGTTGAGCTTAGATCATATGAGGACAACGCAAAGAATGACTTTGGGTAGAAACATACTAAATATTTTGTTTACTCTGTGATAATTAACTTTCCCCTCATTTCTCACTTTCCAGTAGGACTGACAAGGTAGATAAGGGTAAAAGATGGAGGCCAAAGAGGATGAATGGGGCTGTATGAGGCTATATGAAATTATTATCAAGATGTAATACAAAAACATATACTGCATAATATGGACACCCCCCCTCAGACCGAGTGACAATAGCTGAATGCAGTCTCACTTCAATCCATAGGGAGAGGTGTGATGTTAGCAATCTAGAATATGGGCCATTCAAACTTAACTCCATCCAATAGCTAGGAGGTGGACTTTCAGAAAAGCACCATTAAGAACACTCTCTTCATAAAACAAAGGGAGAGTACGGATGGTGTATTTTTGACTGATGCTACAACTTGTTTGGTTAACCCAGTAACTCCAAAACTTATTCCTAGCAAGGATTTCATAGTTCCCTTCATAAACTTGGTTCTATTACTTCATGGCCCAATTCCATCTCTAGCAATTCCATCTAAATTCCCCTTACACTTCTAATAGGAAGAAGAAAATACTGATTTCTGACTCCTAAAGTGCTATTTGGCAGCAGAGTATTAAACATCTGTTGCCTTTCACCCCAGAGGGATATGCATTTCAGTAGCAGATACAGATCTCCCTAACAGAATTTGTTGAGTGTTTCAAGATGAAATGAGTTACAACAGAAAATCATCACAATACATTCAGAATGACATGCAAACAACACTTCTTTACTCAGTTAATATATGAAAAAAATGATAAAACAATTATGGTATAGCCTTGAAATAATGCTGTTATCTTAAGGGCCAAAATTTAAAAAATAAGAATTTAGTTATGAAGTACTTTTCTGCCAGCAGAGATGACATTGAGAGAATCTTGGATTAGTTTCTATTTTCCATAGCTCTTTTGGTGATTATTAAGGTTTTAAAATTATCATAGTTTTTAAAGCAGCAGCTTATTTTCTACCCATAAGGCACACATGCTTATTCAAAATTGGAGGTAAATAAATTGCATTGTTTAAATAGACATCACGATTGTACCTATTTACAGACAACTTAAAATGAATCTGGAATTAGTTCCGTGATTTCATCTAAAACTTTACAAGTTGGTTTGTTGTATATTTCCAGCTGGACATGGTGGAGGAAGGAACACAAGAAAATGTCACACTGAAGAAAATGAAAAAAAAAAAAAATCCCAGAAAATAATTTAGGGCTTTGGTCTTTCAGTCACATGTTTATTAGATGTATAGAAAAATCAAATTAAGTCAATGGTAGTTCTTAAGTAGAAATTGATTGGGCTAAAAGTGAACATCTGAGTGATAAACTTGGTCAAAAGCCTTATTTCTGGAATCTAGACCACTGCTGTGTTGACTAAAGATGTGAGACAATGTACATTTAATTTTGTTTAAAGTTTTATTTTAATTCATCATGGGAAGCAATAAGAATATATAGTCATCTAAATCATGTATGGAAAACCATACCTCTCAGTAAATATATCACCTGATAAGTACACAAAAATCTAATTTCTCTTGACACAATCTAAATAGAAGTTTTTTTGATCATGTAATTTCCATTTCCTTTAAAATTCCCATAAGCAGGAGCAATATAGTAAGGAAGAAAGGATAACAAACTAAGGATACCATCCCAGCTCTACTACTGGGTGCTACATGACCCTAAGAAAGTTGTTTGACTTCTCTGAACTCTGGTTCCATAATTTATCAAACGATCAAATAATGGCATCTTTATTTTCTACCTCAAAATGGCTGATGGGAAATAAAATAAAATGATTTTAAAAGTCTTCTGAAAAATTAAAAGTACTACATAAAAACACATTAAGCAATTCATTTTATAGACAAGCAAATGAAGACCAGAGAAATTAAGTTATTTGTCTAAAAACACCACCCATGAATTGAAGAGCTGGGACTAGAAGCCAGGCAGGACTCCTAACTTGACTCCTCAACTAATGATCTTTCCACTCAATCTCACTGCTTCTTTCTCCAAAATTTTTTTTTCTATTCCTAAATTTTGAAGCTATTCTGCTTACTCGAAATGGAAAATTCAAAATTCCTCCTCAACCATGTCTTTGGTGGGTACTCCATGAACTACCCAAGGGACCCTCTAGGGCTTATTCTCTATAAATATCACAATACTCATACATGCCATCTGCTCTTACCATCACCTCTCCATTCTCAGAATCATATAATAAGCTTGAGACTTTTTCAATAGAAAGTGGAAATGGACCCCCCAAAGAGGAAGCATCTTGAGGATGGGGATCCATAGGTAGTGCCAAGAGGGAGAGCAACTAGTCCTAATTACAGGAAAAAAGAAATGACTTTGATGATTTGCAATCGCTGCTGAAGGATACTGAGAAGACATATGCTGATCAGACATAAATAATGAAGAAGTATCCTGTCCTCCAAGAACATGCACCCAAAACAGTACAGAAGCTTATCAAACCTGACAAACAATACCCAATTTTGGTGACTCCTGTAGGGACAAGAAAAAGCCTAGAATGTTTCTTGAGAGATTATTAAGTCCTAGGCAAGAAATTAAAGATCCTAAGAAAATATGTGACATTTCTATCATAGCTGTTAACTGAAATAAGGAACTTCAGAAGAGAAAGGTGGATGTAGGAAATGAACAGTTGGTTAAGAACATGCTATAAGAGAAAAGGAATGAGCTGGATTCCTGTATAAGGACTTAAGAAGGAGGAATAATGGGTTCTTAGCCAGGAATAAATACGTATATGATGAAAGCTGGGAATAATATAATTTTATAGAGATTTACTTACTGATCTGCTCAAAATGGTTTTAAATTGAAGATAAAAGAGGATGGAGAAAACCACCATCTATATCTGTTAAACAAAACAGCATGGAAATTAGCAGATAAAACATAAGAAAAAAAATTATCACTGGAGAGGCCCAGTAATTCCCAGGAGATAATATCCAAGAACAAGGCCATTAGTAATTGTATTCATTGGTTCAGATCTTAATGGAAGGAGATCAATTCAAGCTCATTGTTATCACTCATAACTAGAATATGGCAATGGCATAGTATATCTTGTTCAAAAAGGAACAGAACAAACAAAGGGAGTAGTAGAATAGGAGTAGCATGGCAGATAAAGAAAATATACTCAGGTAAAGAAATCTACAAAATGTAGTGAAGAGAAAATTTGGGTAAGCAACAATGGAGAAAAATATCAAAGTGATATTGTGGCAGGAATACAATAAAGGTCACCTGACCACAAGGAGGAAATGTATGATGGATTCTAAAAATAGAAGATAAAGCTGGCACAGTCACGAAATAGTAGTGAAAGTAGACTTTAAGTGTAGAGACATCTACTGGAGATTGATATCTCTTTCTCTCTCTCTCTCTCTCTCTCTCTCTCTCTCTCTGAGCCACTGATGAATTCTTAATTTGCTTTAATGATGATTTCTTCTCTAAAAGGCTGCAGAAGCAACAAGAACTATTATTCTGGAAGAAATTCTGACCAAAAAGAGTAATTACTGAAGAAAAATGATGAAAATCTTGGGAGGTAGTGACCACACTATTGTAGAGATAAGAAAAGGACTGCTGGGGATAATCTGGCATGAACCCTAGATGCCACTGAAAACAATTTTTTTTAAAAAAAGGCTTGCATGGACTAAGATTCTGCAGAAACCATTTGAAGAACAGGGATTCAACAACAAATTCTGAAGGAACAAAAACAAATGGTTCCAAATTGGGAGAAAATAAAACTGTATGAAGAGGACAATGTAGACACACAGGGAACTCAGCTAACAACTTAGATGACAACAGAAGATGAAAGTAACACAGAGAGGTTGAGATGGCAGAGTAAAGGAAGGGACTCACCTGAGCTCTCCCAAATTCCCCTCCAAACAACTTAAAATAATGCCTCAAAATAAATTATGGAGTGGCATGACTAATACCGGGGTGGAAAACTTTTCCAGCCCTAAGCATCTTAGAAGGTCAGCAGATCTGTCTCATTGAGGTAAGAAAGAGTGGACTGCAGGCCAGTGTGGGCCCTGCCCTAGCAAGCCAGCAGGAACTATGTTTTGCCTTTCTTTCTATCCCCAGTACTTAGGACAGTGACTGGCACATAGCAGGTGCTTAATAAATGCTTATTGACAGAGAAATGACAATAAATACATATGCAAGAAAAATAAGAGGAATGCTAAAATTCACAAGAAGCTGAGGTCTATGATGAAGACTTAGGATGACACTACAGTCGGACAAAAGGATGATCGAAGAAGGAACTGAGCTACTGTTTAAGGTGAATGGGGTGATGCTAATGAACGACAGAAAGAAAGCAGACTGTATCTGTATTTTACACTACTTTCTATACTGGAAATGAAGTATGGGAAACTGGATAGAATAATATACTCAGAGTCAAGAAGGTGTGTATTCAAATCTTTAATGCAAATTGGCCATGTTGGAAATGACTTCATCTCTCTGAGTCTGAGGCACCTCCCTAAGATTTATCCATTAAGTCATAGACAGGTTATATAATTTGTGTTGGTGGAGGGAGTTCCCGCACTAATGAAACCACATGTGGATGCTTCTCTACTGAGAAAAATGATCTTCTGACTGAGAGAATAAAGAATAAATTAAAAAATAAAATTAACAGGAAATTGAAATCTGACAAGTGAAGTATTGATAAACCAGCGACTTAGCAGTTTTCAATTGGCTCAAATTACCAGGCTCAAATGAACCCAATCTCTGGGTACTGAAAGATTTCTCAGATGTGAATGCTGAGAACAGTTGGAGTTCCCTAACAGAAAATGTAGAACAGGAGAGGTGCCTTAGGATTAAGGAGAAGACAGTCCTATGTATCTTGAGCTATACTCAATTTGAGGTATTGTGTTTAGCTCTGGGTGCCACATTTTAAGAAGGACACTGATAAGTTGGAAAGCAACCATAATGGTAAAAAGTCTTGAAAAAATGCCACATGAGGAGTAGTTAATCAAACTGGAGGTGGTCAGCAAGAAGAGATGACAAATTATGAAAGTTGTCTTCAAGTACATGAAGGACTATCATCATGTGGAAGAAGAATGAAGCTTTTTCTGCTTTGCCTCAGAAGGCAGAACTAGGAACAATGATGGGAAGTTGAAAAGACATGAACACAGGTTTTACATATGGAAAAATTGGGGGAAATGGCGAACAAGTTGTGGTATATGCTTGTAATGGAATATTATTGTGCTATAAGAAATGACAAGCAGAATGATTTCAGAAAAGCCTGGAAACTGATACATGATACTGATACATGAACTGATTATAGAGTGAAGTAAGCTGAACCAGGAGAATACCGTACACAGTAACAGCAATATTCCATGGTGAACAAACGTGAATGACTTAGCTATTCTTGGCAATACAATGATCCAAGACAATCCCAAAGGACTCATGATGAAAAATACTATCCACCTCTACAGAAAAAGCTGATGTCCTCTGAATACTGTATACAAAGAATATTTATAGCAACTTTTTTTGTAGTAGCTAAAAACTAAAAATTAAGGAAATGCATACCTGTTAGGGAATAGATAGACAAATTATGGTATACGAAGGAAATGGAATATTATTGTTCCATAGGAAATGACAAAATGGGCAGCTTAAAAGAGGAATACCCTGGGGGGCGGAGCCAAGATGCAGCTGGAAAGCAGAGACAAGCGTGAGCTCCCCGCCAAGTTCCTCCAAAAACCTATAAAAAAGGGCTCTGGATCAATTCTAGAACTGCAGAACGCACAAAATAGCATAGGGAAGCAGGGCTCTAGCCCAGGACAGCCTGGAGGGTCTCTGGGT
>CM053622.1:348352706-348400604 GCA_028646595.1 Phalanger gymnotis | reverse complement strand
CCAAGGACAACAGAGTAGGTTAGTGGGAGAAGCTGCTGGGGACTGGGATAGAGTTTGTGGTTTGGCCACCACCCCAGGGGCAGCGGAGGTGGGGCAGCTACAGAACTACAGCTTCAGTTGCTTCAGGCCCCAGGCCCACCTGGTGGGAAGAATTAAGTGGAGGATCAGAGCAGGAGTGAAGAGCCTGCTGAAGATCTAAGTCCAGTCCAGGTTGGGGGTTCTTGGGGAAGGAGGAGTGCTGGTGTGGCAGAGCTGGCGCATCCCCCCAGGCTTGGAACATAGAACTCTTTAGTCTACAAGCAGTCATACCCCGCTGAAAAACTCAAGGGTCAAGTGAGTTGGCTGGGAACATGGTCAGGCAGCGAAAACACAACCAGATTCTGCCTCAGACTTTGGAGCAAAACCAAGTGAGCAAAACCAAGAGAACAATTTATACGACATTATAAGGAAAACTTTGATCAATGCAAGGACAAATCATGATTCCAGAGAGCTTTGTATGACATGCTATTTACTTCTTGACAGAGAGCCAAGGGACTCAAAAAGCAGAACAATAATAAATTTCTGGACATAGCCAATGTGAGAATTTGCACTGCTTGACTATGTATATCTGTAGAGAATTTTTTTCATTGTTGTCATTCAAATGAGACTGAAAGTAAGAGAGGAGGGAAGAAACAGAAAATAAATTTCTGTTAACTTGAAAAGTAACAAAATTAAAAAACAAAATGATTATTTTTTTTTTCCTTTTGTGCAATTCTGACCATTTTTACCTGAATCCCACAGGAAAAAATGAGAAAAAAAATCATCATCATCATCACCATCATCATTTAAAAAAAAAAAAAGCTTCTTGGGATTTCCTGTGACATAAGTGGGAAACAACAGTAAAATGGATGGACTTAAGCGTGGTCTTTTGACATTTTCTCAATGAGTAAAAGAAAGCATTTTACTCTACAATGGAGGTAAAGCTGAGGCTAGGTATTAAACTATGACTTTAGTGAGATTGCATCTGGTTTTTACAAGGGGGAAAATGGCTGACTACAATCAATTTTTCACAAATTCTAAAACTAAATTTAATACTTCCATGACAAAGTAAGGGATATGAAGAATCACATAGAATACTTATCAGGCACAAAATTTCTATGAAGCTTGTTTCTGAATCAACATCCTGGAGAACCCAAGGAGTATAAGGAAGTATACCCAAGAGTATAAGGAAAATCATATAAAGCTATGTATGGCAATTAATGCAACAAGGAGGGTTCAACCAGATGCTGACATAATTTTTTCCTGAAAAAAGAAGAGCCTTTTGTCAATATGCTTTTAGTTTAGTAAATTATACATCTATCTATACCTATAGCTCTACCTATATTTTTTAAAATAAAATTTAAAATCTAACCTGGCTATAAACATATACAGTTTTTTAAAAAATAAAATTTAAAATCTGATCTAACCGTACATAATTCAAGGTAAGACTAATTTTCAAAGGCTCCTGCAGCTGTAATCTAAGAAAGTCTTGACAACGAATTTGCCTGTGAATCTCAGTCTCAATGACTGAGTGCCCAGAAATGGCCCAGGGCAGATATAATTATTTATTTATGAAATTTGGTGGGTGTAAAATGGCAAGTGGAAAAGCCACTCTTTTGCAATTTCTTCAGGAGTATGGAAAATCTTAGCTTCTCATGTATGTACACCAGTCTTGTAACTCAGATAAATACAAGCTTTTTAGAATAGAAACATTACAGCATCCTTGCTTTTACTCAGCTAAACTTAGAGCACTCAATGATGGGCACATTTTCTGAACCCCACCTTCTGCAAACAAATTTAAAACTTCTGAAAAGCAACCAAGGCTCTACATCAGAGAGCAAGAGATTTAGGGAACTAAGACTGGAGAAATGTTACAAAATGTTACAAACAGTACTGTTACTCTGTTAGGTGATTTAAACAGTGAGATTTATTGTCTCCTTCCAGTCTAAATTTTAAAGGATGGATTTTCTCTAAGGCTCACTAATTCACTTCAAATTAGGCTTGATGTGAATGTGCCAAACCACACCTAATCACATACTAAAAGCAGAAAAAAAGGCTTTTTTTTTTGTTACTCCCCTCCAGCAGAGAATAGCAATACTGAGGAAATAGCTACAAAGAGTTCTGAGTAGGATTAAAGCATTTTAAATAAGTAATCTCTTGCTTATCTATTGATAGAAAAACACACATAGATGAAACAAAATTATGAAAAATAAAAAAAATTCATAATGGCCAGCAAATTTAATCTACTATTCTACTCACCCATTAATCATAGTTCATAGCAAGAAGCAGAAGTTATAGCTCATCAGTCAATGCTGTTTGTGACTGGTTGATTTGAGATATATATATATTCTTTCTCTTATCGGCCCCCTCTTTCAGATTTCATGGTGAATACTATGCCGTATCATAGAGGGTTAAAGGTGCACAGAGGCAAGGGGAAGCAGAGTAACTGAATAACTATCTGCTAAATGATGTCATTCTATTTAAAAATAAATTGAGTAAGCATAAGGAGGTATAAGATTCACAAAACGTTCTTCCTATGACTCGAAATATTTTCTCTTTAGCTTAAGTGTGATAGTGTATTTTACCACCATTAAGATTCAAAAAATCTCCCAAAGCAAAAATCTGACCATGTCAGTCCTTTAACCAACAATGTTTGGTGGCTTCTCATTGCCTTTAGCACAAAATCAAACTTCTTTGTTTGGCATTTAAAGTCTTTCACAATCTGGCTGCAGCCTACATTTCCAAACTGATTTAATGTTACTCTCCCTTAAGAACTGTACATTTCAGCCAAACTGGTCTATTTATCGTTCCCTCGATGTGACATTCCATTTTCCAACTCTTATGCTTTGGTACAACTTGTCTTCCATGCCTGGAATGCCTTCCTTCTTCACCTTTAGCCCTCTGAATCTCCAGTTCCCTGTAAGGGTCAGATTAGATGTCACCTCCTAAGCCCAGTACTGATTCTCTCAGTTATTACTACACTACCCCATGCCCCTTTTTTATTAATTTTGTATATGTAAGAGAGTGGTAGTCTAAAGACTGGGATGTAATCACAGAAAATAAGTCTACAAGTAAGTGTTTAACAAACTGGAAATGATGTGGCCACACCAGGTGACCTCTTTATGAGGTGTGAATTAGTCCCTTGAATGAATGAATGAAAGGAAATGACCAGATAGAATGAATAATGATTGAATGACTACTCTGAGTTTTAAAAGTCAGTTCATTGAGCCCTGGACATAGATTCAGATAGGAACCCAGCTTTTGCATTCAATGAACTGACTTCTGAAGATCACCTTGAGGTGTGCTTTATCATTCTTTCTTTTTTTCCCAAGTCATTCAAGGGATTAATTTGCATCTCATAAAAACATCGTCCGGAACGGTCACATCTTTTACAGTTATTTTACCACCACCTTGTAGGTTCCTTTTCTGAGATTAGGTCATGGCTTTCAAAGACCACTCCCTTAAATTTGGATTTTTGTAATGACTTCTGTACTTTTTGTTTCTCCCTAGACCGATATAAGCAAATTCCTTGAGGGCAGAAGCTGTTTGATTCTTGTCACTATATGCTTGGTACATAGCACAGTGCCCAGGCACACAGTAGGTACTTAATATATGTCTGGTGAATTGAAATATTAAAATGAGCAAGCTTCAAATCCTCATTTGGGTTAAATTAATGAAAGACAGAACAAGATAGGAGAGCTGAGACAGAACAAGGGAAAAACAGGCTTAGGAGCAGTACATACAACAGAATGACTCCAGTCTTTTCTCCAGAGCCAAGGAAATAGTAGTTTAGTCTCACTGATAAAAATACCAATTGGAAAGACTTTCTATGAAAGACAAAATGATTAGGGAATATTGACTGCTTTTGCCAGAGGCATATTTATCATCTACTAAAGTTAATAGAAGTAAGAATAAATTGCCCAAGGTAATTTGATTTCATTACACTTATTTCACAGTAAGAAAAAAAAATGAAAGTCAGAAATTTTAAGTTATAACTGCCCAAAAATGGAATTTTAATTAGTAGCAAGCCGTTATGTCTAATAAGAGTAATTATGCATATCCTGCATTTAGAAAGATAATACCACAAAAAATATACAGCTATTTCCACTGCTAATTTACATAATGGAAAGTGGAAAAGTTTCACATGCTGTTTCCATACCCCAAGCCAAAATATATAATTATCCTTGCCAAACATTTAGGAATCGACAGAGGTTGAATGCATACAGCTTCCATAGCCAGGGATCCATCTGTTTTAGAAACTTACATGGAAAGGGATGAGCACAGATTTAGTCCTACGATCCTTTAAAATCCGATACACATTTTTTAGTTAACAGAGAAATAATTCACTCATCTGTACAGTCACATTTTCTATAAGTCATCTTTACTGATTATATGTAGTAAACTTTGGAAAGATTTTCTCATTTAGATGAAAAGTTAGGAAGCATAATCAAAATGCACAGGAAAAGGCTAAAATGCTTTCTGAAGTTTTTTTTTTCAGCCTTAATTATGCTATTATTAAATATCTGAAAGGATAGCTTTTTATTTATCTGATGGAAAGGCTTCAGAGTTTGCCTGACCTCTTTCAGATCTAAAAATAAGAAAACGCTTTTTTAAAAAATAATAAATTCTCTCATTTCTACTGTGTCAAGCAAGACTTAAAAAGCTATTGCATCTATTTGGAGAGAAGGGCTGTGCATGAAGCCTTTGGTTGTTTTCACGGGAGAAGTCAGGGGCACTCCTAGAATTACAAACTCTTTTCTGGTCCTGTAACTAAGTCCAAGGCCAATTTTCAGAAACAATTCTTGTTTCATCTAATAGGAGGCTATACTTTTGGAGATGGCTTAGGGGAAAGGATTAAGAGCTTAGGTGTACAAAATTCTTAAGAAATAGCATAGAACGAGCATATCAATAGGAAACTTTTGGACAGTAGGTATAGAATCCATATGTTGTAATGTCCTTGGAGTTTACAAAGAACACTTTCATCCTAAATATACAACACAGAGCAGATAGCAGTAGAAATGAATTTTTAGGTAAACTGTTGGAAGGTAGCCTTTCCCTTGGACTGTAAATTGCATGGAACTCTACTCCTTGGCCAAGCTGTGAAGAGCAATTAGTACATATGCTAATCTGTAATGACAGCACTGATTCTCACAAAATGCTAAAAAAACAAATTAACTTCTTAAATGCCTTAAAGGTCTGTAAGTTTGGTTAATATGGGTCATCCTCTTCACCACTGCAAACTCCAAATCCCCTTTGAATTGTGCTTGAAACAAATTATCATCTGGTAGCTAACTCTCAACTACTGTGGCACTTTGAACTTAGGATGGGACTCAACCCAAAAAATTGGGGCATGAGGCCTATGTTCAAAATCTTTTGGACTTGGTGGGTTCTACAGAGCTTATATTGGTGTTCCTACCTGCAAGCAGCCAGGGTTACCTCCAGCTGACCCTTAATGATGGGAAATTTAGTGGAAGAATACACAAATTACCAACATATTATAAAAAATTAAAAAAAAAACTCTACTCTCTCTTTGCAGGGTATTACAAAACTTCCAGTTTCCCATTTTTGTTTATACCATACAAAGTTATGGAAACGGTAGCCGAAGACTTTACATGTTAACTCTATTATGGCACTCAACAGAAACTTAGTTCAGAAAAAAAAAATTCCATCATTATATATTCTGACCACAAGAGAAGAATGTATCATATTACACCTTTATTTAAACTAAGGAAATTAATGTAAAATCCAGGTTTGGTATCTCTAATTTTTAGGATTGTACAATTTCAATAACAATGAGGAAACAAGATTTTCATCATTAATAGCAGATTATGAGATTGTTCACACACACACACACACACACACACACACACACACACACACACACACACACACACCCCCAGAACAACACCTTCATGCTCACAGTCAAGAACCTTTTAAACAGTACAGGCACTTGTTCTTTATTATTCTAGGAAAAAACCCTACTTCACCCAGAGTAATTATATCCCATAAGTCCTTATGTTTAAGGATAAATAGCATTTCAAGGACATATAACTTCCATGAATCTATTTAAACCACTATTTATTTTCTAACATGTAAATACAAGAAAATGATTTAAAGGCAAATACCACTAGCAATTTGTTGATGTTGTATAAATGAAGGATTTATCCCAAGGAAATGGAACTTCTACTTCTATCCCAAAAGCAGAAGTAAAAAAAAAATGCCCCAAATTCTCATTCCATATTTTGTGGGAGAACCTTGTCTAAAGAGAGTCATAAAGCTTTAAGGATCTGTATAAGCCAAATGGTAATAAAGCAAAACTTATAATACTTTACTATGTTGAGAGAATCTGAAATAACAAAACAAGAATAAAAAGTAAATATAATGATGACTGTAGGAGGAACAAAGGAAAAAGAATCAAACTTCTCCGTATTAGTCACAAAAAAGGAAATGTTCAGGCTGGTAACTATTGCCCAGGTTCCTGTTGTTGTTGCTTGGTTGTTTAAGTCATGTTTGTGACCTAATTAGGGGTTTTCTTGGCAACGATAGTGGAATGGTTTGTCATTTTATTCTCCAGCTCATTCTGTGGATGAGGAAAACTGAGGCAAACAGGGTTAAGTGACTTGCCCAAGGTCATACAGCTAGTTAATGTCTGAGGCTATATTTGAACTCAGGAAGATGAAGGCCTGGCACTCCATCCCCTGTGCCATCTGGCTGCCCAAATTCCTCCTAGAAACTACCAAATTTTGTTGAAGATGAGTTAGTCAACATTTATTAAGAACCTATTGTATGCCAGGCACTGTGCTAAGCACTGAAGATAGAAAGAAAGTCCCTGCTCTCAAGAACTCATGGTCTCACAAAAAGCTACATACAAACAAGATATATGCAGGGTAAAATTGGAGGGTGGGGGGGGAGGTTGAGAAAGAAGGCTCCAAGATTAGGGAGGGCTGGTCAAGATTGCTGTGGAAGGTGGGAATTTAGCTGGGACTTGAAGGAAGCCAGGGAAGCCAGAAGGGGAGATAAGGAGGGAGAGTGTTCCAGGTATAGAGGACAGCCAGTGAAAATGCCCAGAGATGGAGCGTCTTGTGAGAGGAACAAGCTCTCTTGGATGGAAGACTATGCGTAGGGGAGTAAAATATAAGAAGAATGGAAAGGTAGGAAGGGCCCTGGTCATCTTTCATTCCCTCTTCTGGATTGCTTCTGACTCTCCAGACTTCACGATGGCCCCACTCAGATAACTTCTCCTCAACAAGCACCTTTGCCTTTCATATCGCTTTTATGTGTTGTCTTTGTCCATTAGAATGAGAGTCCCTCAAAGGATGCCAGCAACTGAATTTCTTTTTGTTTATATTAGTATCCCTAGAGCTTAACATAGTACATGGCACACAGTAAGCATTTGATGAATGCTTGCTGACTTCTAAACATCCTTGTATCCATCAAACCTTCCTTGCACAAAGCAAGCACTGAATAAGTATTGGTTAATTTCAATTAATCAACAGATATTTATTAAGTGTCTATTATGGGCAAGGCACTGGACTAGGTGCTAGGAATACAAGGATAAAAATAAAATAGTCTTTTCCCTTAAAGAGCTTACATTTTTCAGTCAGAATTTAAAATAAACTTCCCAGAAGTTTTATTTTAGAGTATGCCAAAAGACAGGAACTACCATTTCAGCAATCAACCAACACACTAAGCCTAGACCTCATCATACAGTAAATTTCTGTTTCAATTTTTTTTCTGAGTATTACAGTTTGTTACTTTCTAAAATATAAGTTGCCAAGTCCCTTGCAACGAATACTAAAGTAGCTTTGAAAGAAAAACACAAGAGGTACTATTGTTCAATGAACACCAAAAAAGACAATGTAATTAACTGTTACTTTAGTGAAAGACGAGTATTAACAATTACACTGAACAAGATTGTCTATAAATTTAAATATTTCTGTAAATGTGTCTGTATGCAAACACATAAATTTTTTTCCAGTATACGATATTATGTTAGAATCATACCTGTTCATAAAACAAACTGGTAGTATTACGATTGCTGGAAATATATTTGACCAAAGCACATTGTCTCAAAGCACCTTGTCTCACCTCTAGAATGTAAGTAATTTTAACTTGATATAAAAGAAAAAAATCTATTGTTGTAATTATTCAAAATGGCATAAAATTAAGATGTACTGAGAATTGATGAAGTTTTCATCCCCGGCAATGTTTTAGAATGGAATTCCTGTTCATATGCAACTTGTCATAAATAACTTCTAAAGTTCTTATGAATTTACCCAGCTAGAAAAATCAGTGATTAAATAATCACAAGATGACTACATTAATATTAAAAATTTTATAAGAAATGGCACAAAAAAAGCAACCTGGGGCCCATGGATGGGTTTCAGTGTCTGTGAACTTAGAAGGGCAAAAAATATTTACTTCTTTATTTTTACTAAGCTCTAATTGAAATTTTTCATTTCTTCCAATTGTGGATTTGCTTAAGACATTATTTTGGAGAGAGCTCCATAGGTTTCATCAGACTGCCAAAGGGGTCGAAGGTAGGATGGGAAATAAATGTTTCCAACACATATTATTTAAAACTTTTCATGAAATTAATTCAAATAATTAATGAAATATACTTCTTAAAAATTACTTTTTTCTCATCGAGAGAATGTCCTAAAATACATAAGCTTCAAGAAATCTCAATAAAAGGAGTTTTTTGGGTTATTTTAGTGTAACTTCAATATTAAAATGCAAGTCAAAGATGCAATCAAAAGGATGAGCAAAATGTCAGTGGTTTTTAAGTAGTCTTTTGGGATGCCTCTTTTGAAACATTTTTATGTTGATTTCCTCTGAAAATGACTTGCACAAGGAATATGTTATAATTACAAACTTTCCATAATTCTTAAAAATATTACTGCAACCCTACCTACTATCTGCTCATAATGGGAAAAAAAAACTCAAGTATCTTTTTTTTTTTTAACGTAGGTCAATTTATACATAAATTACTTGTTTAAAAAACAAAGATCAAAATGCAACAGTCTTTAGGGCCTTCTTACTTTGATGCCAGATTTGAAACTACATTTTATGCTTCCACAGTGTAAAGAGAAAAAGCTATCATAGTTTTGAACTGATAGAGTAATTACAAAGAGATTACAGACAAATGCATGAAATGTGCTCAAATTAGGCAAATATGGTTGTTAAATACAAGAGAGTACTATTTTCTAAACAACAAAAACAAAAAAAAAACCAAAGATATTTTATTATAACAACTCCTTATCAAGAATGGAAACAAATCAAACTAAACTGAGGCACTACAGTTTTCAAAGATAAGATTTTTCTCCATTCCTCCTACCCCAAACAAACAAACATCAGAGTTCTTTCTTGGTTTTGACCTTTTAACACTTGAGTTAACAAGTGACAGGTGCATCCAATTAACTATGAAATTACATCACTGTGACTTCTAGGTCTTGAACAGGAGTTTTGAAGAGAAAATGATGCTTTTTCCATCAATGGGCTTAGTATGGCCCGTTCATCAGCAAGGAAACTTCAAAAGCTTTTCCCTACTAATATAATTCTCACTTAAAAAGCAATTTTGCTGTGAAATTATCCAGCTGTGTCTGTGGTATGCTTTGCTGTTCTTAAATCTGGAATGCTCTCAAATGTTGTATTAACCCATTCTTTCCAGGATCACTGACAACTTTCACTGTGACAATTTATGTTAGGATTAGTTATAGACATGTTAAAATTACATCCTCTCCTTAAACACCAGAGACTGTTCAAATACAATCATAACCTGAATGTACAATATAACCTTTGCTTTTAATGTCCCCCATACTTGGAATACTATTTGTTTACCTGTCTCTCTTAGTTTAACTGGCTTCCTTCGACAGTCATCTAAAACTCTACCTTCTATAGGAGACCTAACCCAGTCTCCAGTCTTGCTCCAGTCACCCCTAAAGTTGCTAATGCCTTTTCTTTTCACACTACCCTTTATCTGTTTTGCATATATCTTGTATGCACAAGATCCCCCTTTAGAATGTAAGCACCTTGAGGGTAGGGACTATTTTTGTCTTTCTTTGGATGCTGAGTGCTTTGCAGAACTTTGTCTGGCACATAGTAGGTTCTTAATAAACATTAACTGACTTAATATAACCTAGTTAGCTGTCCATACAAATGATGAACCAGACTAGATCCCTAAATGAATTGATCACATAATTCTGTTGTACTTTAAAATGAAAACAACAACATAAATAACAAAACATTTAAAATAAAGACACAAGCCTTAAGAGGTTGTAAATGCCATGAAGTGAAAACATCAAGTTAAATTATGGCATTAAGGGAATTTAAAATTAGACATAACTGATATAAGACAGCAGATAGAAAACTCTAGTTCTTTCATTTCCTGAAAAGTTTAAAGGAATACCCTAGGGACAAAAAAACCCCCAAAACTGGAGTTTCCAGATAACAGGTGGCTAGAGTAAACTTGGACTTGATTATTGAACTAGATACATATATGCCATACTTATTTGATGCCCATGTATAAATGCCACCTGACTTGGGCATTTTGCCTGCTAGATCTCTGCTGTTTCAACGGTCTGCTCAGCATGCCTCATCTTGTCTCAAAAGAAACAGACAAGACTGTCCAGAGAGTGTTCCTGAGGCTGCCATGCTGGAGGCAAGCCCTAGGTTCCCTGCTGAAACCACAGCCTGGATGTGTGTGCTGTGCCTAATGACTGGTCCTACCTGTCAAATGAGAAATAAAGAATAGTATGCTGCCAGAGAGGCAGCCTGGGTTGTTAGGCATCTTGCACACCATATTAGGCTACAGGACCACAGCCAAAGCAACAGCCTGGTTGCCAAAGTCAAGGGTAGGGGAGCAGAAGTCTGGTCTACAAAGGCAGTCTCTTCTTTTGCTCTCTCAGGTAGGTAACTTGGAACAAAGACAGAAGAACAAAGACACAAACATTTTAGGGCAATGAGATAGGCAACCATCTTTCTTGATAGGCTTAAAATTATTTAAAGAGAAAAGATGGACTGCACTCCCAAGGATCCTTATAATTTTGTATTTCTGTGTTCTAAAACATTTGATGTGTGTGTGCACATGCGAGTATGTTTGCGCACATGTGTATTTTGAGGACAGTGAAAGATGAGTAATTTACACTAAACTCAGGAAATTCCCAAGTTCTAACTTGCAAAAGCATAAGAAATGGAAAAGATATTTGAGACTATGAACGAAAATTCTGGCACTGATTTTTCAGGAATGTTCTACTAATTTGAATTTTAGATAAGTAAAAAAAAAACGAGATCTATTCATGTAATGACACAAAAATTTGCCTCAAAATATCGACTGGGTAATCCAAAGATGATACCCATTATGATTTCTGTTAAAAGTTTCTCTATTCAACAAATCATTCCCCAATTGATATATGGTCAAAGGATATGAACAGACAGTTGTCATATGAAGAAATTAAAGCTATCTATAGTCATACGAAAAAATTGCTCTAAATCATTACTGATTAGAGAAAGGCAAATCAAAACGACTCTGAGGTACCACACCACAGCTATCAGATTGGCTAACATGACAAAACAGGAAATAAATGCTGGAGAAGATGTGGGAAAATTGGAACACTAATGCATTGTTGGTGGAGTTGTAAACTGATCAAACCATTTTGGAGAGCAATTTGGAACTATGTCCAAAGAGCTATAAAAGTGTGCATGCCCTTTGATTCGGCACTATCACTTCTAGGGCTGTATCCTAAAGAGATCATAAAAATGGGAAAAGGACCCACATGTACAAAAATATTTATAGCAGCTCTTTTTGTAATGGAAAAGAATTGGAAATTGAGGGGATGCCCATCAATTGGGGAATGGCTGAACAAGATGTGGTATATGAATATAATGGAATACTAGTGTGCTATAAGAAATGATGAGCGGGAGGTATTCAAAAACCTGGAAAGACTTATATGAACTGATGCTGAGTGAAATGAGCAGAAACAAGAGGACATCGTATGCAGTAACAGCCACATTGTGCGATGACTAACTTTGATAGACTTAGTTCTTCTCAGCAATGGATCTAATGGATCTAAGACAACTCCAAAAGACTCATGATGGAAAAAACTATTCACATCCAGAAAAAGAACTATGGACTCTGAATGCAGATCATATCATACTATTTGCTCTCTTTTTGTTTTGTTTTGTTTTTCTTTCTTGTGATTTCTCTCATTCATTCTAAGTCTCCTTTACAACATGACTAACATGAAAATATGTTTAGTAAGAATGTACACATAAAGGCTTTAGCAGATTGCATACCATCTTGGGGAGGGGGAGAAAATTTAAAATTAAAAAGCTTATAGAAGTGGATGTTGAAAACTAAAATTAAATTAATTTTTAAAAATTTTCTCTATTCAGATAAATAGTAGCCTTGTAATTCACTTTTGGTGCCCTAAAATCATTCATTTAGCCCTCTCTATGCAACCAAAGGGAATTACTTATTAATAAGTAGGCATGACATCTACATACCACCATAGTCAAATATGGAGGAAATTGTTCATTTAGTCTCAAATGTGATGAGTGCTTAACTATGAACAGAAGGTGATAAACCAAAGTGGATCGACAGGGGTAGGAAGTACTTCATGCCTAAGGACTTCAAAGAATATTGGGTTTATTTATTAATTTTGGGCTAGATTCTGCCTAAGAGGTTCTGTGAACATTTTAGATTTAAAAAAAAAAAAAAAGTAAAGAGATTCCTTACTTTGGGAGCAATGATCAAGTTATGGATTGAAAAATATAAAAGCTTAGTGGCCCTGATTCATTTAGAGCTCTGAATATTTAATAGACAAATAAAACAGCATGGCATGGTGGAAAGAGCACTTGACCTATGACTCCAGAAGCCCTGAGTGACCCTGGGCACATTATTTAATATCTCTCAGCCTCAGTAAAATGGGTACAACACAAATGTGATAACACACATGAAATACTTTGCAAGTTTTTATGCACTATGTCCATCATAACTACTATTATCATCACCATGTTAATTGCTTATATTCCCAGATCGCTTTTACTGAGTGTCAGCTGCTTAATGCACTGGGCACTGCGGGACAAGGAAGGATACCAAAGTGGCAAAAGGAATGCTTTCTCCTTTCACATTCACACTTGAACAAATTAAAGATGACTAATTAATCATGGAAAGGGAAGGTGAGGCTCTAGGTGGCACTACAGAATTTTGACTTAAACGCTTTTCTAAGTCAACAAATTTAACTAAATTCCATAAATGATTTCTCTCATATCATAAAGGATGCACAGCACAGAGTTTAAATGGAAATGAGACTTTGCAGATGGTGAGGGTCTTCCAGGCGCTTCCATTTAAAGGTAACATTGTGCTGATTGTATCAAGCCCTGTAACAATGCCTTCTAAATGAAATCTATAATTACACAAGAGTTCATCCTAACTGGAAAAAAACGAGGGGATGAAGAATATTCATTGTTCAGACTATGATAAGCAGTCAAACTGACAACTGTTAGAACTAGCCCACCAGTAAATATATCTTGGACACACTGTAGAAATGTGCTTAAAACTGAGCAGGAAGAAGAGATTGGCTTGGATTGCTTTTAATATCAAGATTCTCCCAGTGATGTTGAACTACTATGAATCAGGCTAACACAGTCTCCGCAGAACTGAAATTGCAAGTCACTTAAAGGGAACTGAAGAGGATGATATATGTGTGTGTGTGTGTGTGTGTGACTTTCAACATATGTGATACTGTAACATATTACCAATGAAAAATACAGGCAAAAAGAAAAAATGATGTATTTAAAGATTTGTCTGACGAGAAAAAGAAGTGAGCCAGTCACAGAGCAAGAACAAAGAATAGAAGGCGCTCAAATGGTGTAATAGTAATAACAATATTTACACAATGCTTTAGGCTTTCACAGTGTTATCTCATGTGGTGCTTTGACAATCCTGGAAGGTAGGCGCTATTATTATTCTCGTTTTACAGATGAAGAAACTGAGGCAAAGAGAGGTTAAGCAACTTGCCCTGGGTCATGAAGCTAGTGTCTGAGGCTAGATTTGAACTCCGGGCTTCCTGATTTCAAGATTCGTGCTCTGCCCACAATAGGACCTAGCTATCAACACAGTGATGAGAGATTTAGAGCAAGACATCTCAGAAAGCTAAGTGGACCTACTTTAGAGGATTTACTAAAGGACACAGACAAGAATTCCACAGGACAACAAATTGTGGATGGACTGCAATCCTTACCAGGGAGAGAAGCACTGATATTGGGGGGCCAATGAGTCAATCACCGCAAAATGCTTCTGTATTAATCACTAGAGCTGGAAAGGATCCCAGAGAAGATCTGGTCCAGCCCCTTGCGTTACAAAGAAGGCCAGAGAGGTGCCCAAGGTCACATAGGTAGTAGGAAGAGATGAGTATTCTCTCCACTGCACTGTGTTGCCATTCATAACTCAAATTTATATAAAGCTTTAATTTTTACAAAATTCCTTCCTCACAACAATCTTATAAGGCAGTTAGTGCAGATTTTTATTGTCTGCATTTTATGAATGAGGAGACTAAAGTTAAGTGAGTTCCTCAAAATGCCCAGCTGAGAAAGTGCTGGAGCTGAGATACAATCCCAAGTCTTATCTGAATCTAAGACCCGTGCTCTTGACCCTTTACCACACTCCTTCTCCACTGTGAAAGGCCCTAACAAAAACATAAAGATGAAGATATAGTATTTCTTTTTAAGGGGCTTACAATCCAGCAGAACTTGCTGGACTAGATTAATTCAAGGCCCTGTTCATGACAACAAAGTGCTTAAATATAAAAGACCTGTGGAGCTTTCCTCACAATCTGAAAGCAACATTTTCTGAGAATTATGTATATTGTGAATAAGTTGATTCATTTCTCGCCTACAGAAAGAAATGAATATACATATTAGATGGTATATAGTGGGAACCAAGTACTAGCTTGAAGGAAGACCTGCATTAGAATTCAGCTTCTGACAGCTTGTGACCTCTTGACACTTAACCTCTCTGTGGCCCTTCACCTATAGTACCAAATTCAATGGTAGGTAGATACTATATTGATCATAGGAATCAACAATGTACATATAGTACTTTGAAAAACCTAAGATGGTCTACCAATGTCATCTATCTACTATTATTGTAGTAGCTTCTCACCATTTTAGGATGCTTTCTATAAATCTGTCTATATACATATATGTTTATGTACAAGTATATCTGTCTATAGACATATATTCATAGGGCACTGTAAGAAATATTCATATGCAACCAAAATAAAATCAAAATGGGTTCATGACTTAGGAATAAAGGCTGATACTACATATATAAGCAATTTGGGAGAGCAAGGAATAGTTTACCTGTCACATTTATGGGAAAGGGAAGAATTCATGACCCAACAAGAGATAGAGAGCATTACAAAATGCAAAATGGATAATTTTGACTATGTTAAATTGAAAAGCTTTTGTATAAACAAAGCCAATGCAACGAAGATTAGGAAGGAAGCAGAAAATTGGAAGAAAATCTTTACAACCAGTGTCTCTGATAAAGGCCTTATATCTAAAATATACAGGGAACTGAACCAAATTTATAGGAATACAAGTCATTCCTCAATCTAGAAATGGTCAAAGGATATGAACAGGCAGTTTTCAGAGGAAGAAACTAAAGATATCTATAGGTATATGAAAAAATGCTCTAAATCGCTAGTGATTAGAGTAATGCAAATCAAAACAACTTTTAGGTACCACATCTCTCTTGTCAGATTGGCTAACATGAAAAAAACAGGAAAATAATAAATGCTGGAGAGGATGTGTGAAAATTGGAACATTGTTACATTGTTGGTGCAGTTGTGAACTGATCCAGCCATTCTGGAGAACAATTTGGAACTACGCACAAAGGGCTATGAAAATGTGCATACTCTTTGACCCAGCAATACCACTTCTAGGGCTGTATCCCAAAGAGATCATACAAGTGGGAAAGGGATCCGTATGTACAAAAATATTTATAGCAGCAATTTTTGTGGTGGTAAAGAATTGGAAATCAAGAGGATGCCCATCAATTGGGGAATGGCTAAACAAATTGTGGTATATAAATATAATGGAATACTATTGTGCTATAAGAAATGAGGAGCAGACTGACTTCATTATAACCTGGAATGACTTACATGAACTGATGCTGAGTGAGGGGAGAAGAACCGGGAGATCATTATACACTATTACAGATGCACGGCATCTGTAAGGACTAACTATGATAGACTTGACTCCTCTCATCAATGAAAGGTTTAAAGACAGCTCCAAAAGACTCATGATGGAAAAAGCTATACATATCCAGAAAAGGAATTATGGAGCCTGAATGCAGATTGAGGCAAAATTTTTGCTTTTTTTCCTCTTCTTTTTCGGTTTCGTTTCTCCTTTCTCATGATTCATTCCATTGGTTATAATTCTGTTTTACAACTGGACTATTATGGAAATAAGTTCAATGTGAAGGTATATGTAGAACCTACAATGGATTACATGTCATCTTGGGGGACAGGGGAAGGAGACGGAGGGAGAGAAAATTTGGAATTCAAAAACTGTGGAATTGAGTATTGTAAACTAAAAAATAAATTATTATTAAAAAAAGAAAAACTCATACACATATTTAAAACTGAGACTCATGCAAATCTTCAAAAAGAATATTTCCTTTAAATCCACTTTCTGCAGATCTTGCCACTACATACATATTTGGTGTTTCCCATAGTCCAAATAATCCATTCATCTTTGACTGATATGCAAAGAACTGGCCTGGCTATAGTCCATATCTATCCTGCATTGTTGAGGGTTTTTATTCAGTGGACACTTCCTGGGTTTCTTTTTCCGTCTTTCCCAGAAATCATTCACTGCCCTTCATTTCGTTATCAAAATGGTTTAGGTAACCTGTTATCATTCAACCTTGGCACACAACCAGTTTATCAACACTGGGACGAAGCTGGTATAGTTTTAATGCTGATTAACTGGCAGAGAGCCAAGGTCTCAATGCTAATTATTGTTTTATTTTAAAGTCTAGCATACCGTGTAAATGGTACTGAGGAAAATGGTCAAGAAACTGAATAGGACACCTTTGGTGGATCTGAACCTACTACTCAACAGAACATAAGCTGCTGGCCTGGGGCCAGAGATGAAAAAGACAATGGCAGTGTCTGCTGGCAAATTTCCCTAAAGAGATATATGCTGGCCACACACTTTCTCTTTGTACTACTTGCTAAGGCAGCATAATTCCTAAATTGTTCTCAGATCTTTTATGGAAGATAGATAGTTGTATGTAGATTTTTCTGAATCATACTCTCCTTCCATGTGACCTTGGGCTTGTCACAATCTCTCTGGACTCCAATCACTTAAATATGGAAGTTGAACTAGATAATCTCTAAAGACCCCTTTGAGCTCTTAAATTCTTTATTTCTACATGCTTTCAGTGCTTTTTAAATTGGCAGAATTGAAAAACTGTATTTTTTGGGAAAGTGTTTCAAGTTTGTTTCAAGCATTGCCCTGAAAACTGCCATGCTGTGAATATACCCTGAAAGTGTTATGAAACCTCCTTCCTAATTTTTTTCATAGCAGTATAATATAGAGTCACAAAGAATTGGATACAATACAAATGTCTAACTTGAGGGGGAAGAGTTAAATAAATCCTGGTGCATTTATGTAACAGAAGGCTATAACACAATCAAGACCAACAAGTATAAAAATACAAAGAAAACTTTAATGACTTTTACAAAATAGTGTCAAATGAGAAAAGAATTAGAAAAACATAATAATTGTACCCTAACAGAAAAAACAAATAAAAATAAATGGACAAAGAATCCTAATGGGACACTTTAAGAGAGTGATTAAAAAATTATGACATTTCATACAATGAAATTATAGAAAATATAAATTCTTAGAAATTTTAACTATTTTAATTGAAAATTAATATTGTACATCACTACATGATTGAACTGAAAAAGGCATTATCTAATACTGGAAAAAGATTATGTAGGCAAATAACAAAAGAACAGAGAATTCCAAAACAGAATGTAAAGAGCTTAATAAACCTACTCTTAAAGGCATGCCTGGGAACAGAAAATTAGGTAGCAAATCCAAAGGATTTGAATTTGGAGCTATTTATGCCTCATACCATGTGCCACAATAAACTCTAATGGGATCTAGGACCTAAATAATATCGTACTTTAAGGTTTGCAAAATGTTTCACATACACAGTGTCCTAAAAGATTTAGTGTAGTTTTATACTGTAATAGTATTACCTTTATGGTGGCACAATGATAGACAAAGGAAAAGAAGGTACTAAGCATCACAGTTTTTAGATGATCTATAAAAATTAACTTAGTAATTGGAACTCTAAATGTAACTGTCCAAAAACCAATGAGTGGACATGAATCATATTAATCTTGAGGCACTGAATCATATTAATTTTTATATTCTCCCTATGTACAAAATCAGAAGGCAGAAGAAATATGCACCAAAATGAAAGAATAGCTCATAGGTATTCCTTGGAGAGGCAAATAAAGGAGTTGGTTTTATCATGCGTACGAAGGCAACAATAAACATTTACTGGGATTTCTGGTCATTTTGTATTGTAATATGCACATTCAAGACTTGCAAAAAGACTACTATAAGATTAGCTACAGATTATGCATCAACATCTGTTGCAGAGGATGAAGAGGTAGAAAAAAACCTATGAAGAGCTCTAGATCATACAAATTAAATCAATATATCATAAGCTTTTGTACTCAGTGACTTCAGTACAAAAGTGGGAATAAATAAGGACTAAAAAATGTTGAAAAATATAAATGGAGACTAAGGCATATGACAGGCCACAGATTCGTAGACTTCAAAGAAGCCTTATGCCTATACATCATGAATGCTTTCTTTGAGAAAAGAATGAGAAGGCACCATGAACACTGAGTACCAAATAATATCACAAGAAAAGACAGGGGGCAGCGTAGAGGAGGTCATTCCTGAATCGGCTGTCTGTGTACAGCATGATCACCAACTTACTCAAAGATAAAAATTAATATAAAGTTAGGAGAATAAAATCAGAAAAAGAAATGACATATAAGTAAAACAACTCCAATATGACCTATTTAAACATTTAACTGACATAAAAAAAATGGGAAATAGGTGGAGGAAAGAACATTGATACTGATTACAGGAATTTCATACAAAAGTTTAATTGATGCAAAAATCAACTTTCATAATGAAAAGATCAAAAAGAGCCTAAAAGAGAACTTAATCAGGAAATATCTGACTTAATAGCAAATGGAGATGTATGTTATCCAAGAGCAACTTTAGAATATAAAGTTATTTGTAAAATCTTATAGGGAAGGATAGCAGAAGATTTTGCATAGTGAGAAGCAATGGGGGGGAAAAAGTTTACAGTTTTAAAAATCTTAGAGAAAAATCCAAATGAGCAAAATTAAATTGAGAGGACATTTAAAAATGAAACTGAAAGGAGGACAACAAACAGGCAAAAGATGGAAAAAACAGCTAAGATATTTAATAATCTTCTTTTCACCATCAAGGACAACAGAGTAACCACACATGGATTCCATCAACAAAGTTCTCGATGTGCTCATAAAGGAAATGGAAATGACACAGAAGAAGCCAAAGATGGGAAAAGCAGCTAAACTAGACTCAATATACACAGACAAGGTCCACACTGGAGGAGACACAATTGTGGCAGCAGTGAGAAATCAAGTCTCAAGATACCGAAGACAAGGGGAAAAAAATTGGTCTTATAACCTAAGTAAGATAACAAAAAAAACCCCATTAACTACTAACCCATATGCCTGCTTCCCCATGACTAAAAAAAAAATTAGGAAAACAATCTACATGTGTATCATGTGCATTCTTTCTAAGGGTATTGGAAGGAAATAGGAAGGATTTCTTGAGTGATATTCCATAGCAGAACCCATCTTTACCTTGTAAAAGGTAGAAAACATAATATCCCATATTGATTATTGTTTATGGACTATAAAAAGCATGTGATTTGGTAAAACAAAATGCCACCTTAAAGGCTATCCTCCAACAAGACTATCTCCTGTGCATATGTCAAAATTACACAAGCTTCCTTGAAAATTATAAAGAAATAACATTATTGAACAACCCTCTGATCATTAATATTAGGAAAGTATTAAAACAGGTAATTGTTCACACACACACGTGCACACACACACACACACACACACACACACACACACACACACACCCTGGCCAAAGATATTCACCAATGAAGGTAGAGATCCAATGTAGAGTCCAAGTGAAGGAGATAATTCCTAGAGATGGTGAGGTTTTTTAAGATACTCCTATTTGTGGATGACATCATATTGATTAAAAACCAATCTGGAACATTATAGAGTCTCCTATATAAAATTCATAATAAAGAGGCAGCATGGCATTGTCCATAGAGAGGTGGCTGGATGGAGTCAAAGAGACTTGCCTTTGACACATACTGGCTGTATAACCCTAGACAATTAAGTCACTTAACTTTTCAGTGCCCAAGTCAACTCTTAAGACTCTAAGTTTCAGAGCAGCTGGTGATCAGCATTGGCAGAGGGAGTTTTTCAATTAGAGTTCACTATACCAGTGCAATAAACAACTCTGGTCTTAAAAACAAAACAAAACAAAACAAAAAAGAAACCTTAAAAAAAAACTTGGCCTTACTCTCTACAAAGGAAAAACTAAGTGGATAAAGAGTGTCAGTTTCCAGACTATGATGTACAGGTGAATGGACAAAACCCTCATCAGCAGTATATATCTTGGTGAGCATAAAAAGACTCTAAGACATTACAAAGAATTATGGAGAAGTGGTACATCATCAAAGAAATTTATGAGAGGAAAAAAAAAAGGGTGGGCTGATCTCATGATAAATGCTCTTCTGGCAACCACACTATCAAGAGAAAGTGAGGAAGAACCTTAATGGTAAATTTCTGGGAAAACATGAACAAGAGTTACATATATGGATTGGTTATGATCTTCATTATTTAAACAAATGGTCATATAAATGAGATCATAGTGCCATTTGAATTTTTGAGTAAAACCAATTTGAAGCATAAAAGAGAATGTGGAAAAACCTATATGAAGTGATGCCCTCCAAAAGAGGCTACCTATAATAGGTTATACTTTGAAATATTCTAGAAAAGCTTGGAATTAAACATTTTAAGAGCTGTAAGGGAGATACTTCATAGGTCATCTAGAACAAATCTATCATTTACAGAGCAGGAAACTGAGGGGCAGGAGGCAGAAGTGATCTGCCCAAGATCACAGAAATGGGTAGTTATCAAGCCAAGAATGGAACCAAGAATTTCACTACTCTGCTTCTACACATATCTTCATATCTTCTCCATATTCTATTCTTCACTACATTGCTCTCCATATCTTAAAAACTGAAGCAAGAGGGGCTGTAAATTGCCTAAGGTCACTCAGTGAAGTGAAGGCAAAGTTAAGCCTAGGAACAAGGTCTCATGACTCTGGTCTGGTCTTCCTTCTATTATACTATTCTGCTGTTCAATTTTTACATTTGGATTATTTCATGAGACTTGAGGAGTTCCTATTCAAGTTTCTATTAATAGGGGACATTTGGTGATGGAAGCATAAAGGAAGGAAAGAAAGAGAAAGAAATAGAAAGGAAGGAAGGAGGGAGGGAAGGGAAAAATTTGTAAAATGGAATGTTTTCTCTGGGCAGTACAAATCATTACTGAATTTTCAACAAAATGTTCATCTTGCCAAAACCAAGTTATACATGAGACAGTTCAAGTTAGTATTTCCATTTTTTATCCTTTTTTTCTCTAAGAGAACACGTATATCAGTTACACATAATTACATTTGCAGACAAGTACTATTTTTATGTTTCATAAAGTTCCACAAAAATGTGTTGCAGTCTCCCAATGCCTACAGTATTCCCCAATATCACTGTCCTAAAATGAAGTATTTTTTCATGTAGAAGCCATCCTTTGACATGAACCACATCCAAAGTATGCCAAATCTCCTGGTAGATTCTCAACTCAGTTAATGAGGTTACCTGTCTCCTGGGTCCACAGTATCACAGTTCTATCAGCAAGGTAAACTTGGGGCATACTCTCCTTGCTTTGACCAATGACTACTCTCTTCCAGCAAAGTACATGGTTTTAGGTGTGTTATTATAAAAGACTTTTTATTTTTTAGAATTAAACATAAATCATGTTCCATGCCATATTCATCTTAATTGTTATGCTCTACTGCTTTCCTAGTTTCTTGGATTGCAGAATTACTTAGAATCGCTTCAGCTAAAGCCAAAAGGGGCCTAGCAGTCATCATGTCTTTGTTCAGTGCAATTCAACAGAAACAGCCACAGAGTCTTTAAAATATATGTATATCATGGCTCTAAAATAAGGTAAAATTAAATCAGCTTTTTTTGTTGCTATTAACAAGCAGAGAATATGTCACAAAAGGAGATATTAATAGAACTTTAAAATACAAAGAGGAAGTTGAAAGAAAAACTCACCATAAGATAAGCATTTTTGGATAATCAAGAGTTTGCTAGTATACATACAGTAATCAAACAGGAAAGTCGGAGCAACCCAAGAGAAGCCTAATTCATTAGGGATCATTCAAGTGGAATCCTAGAGGGCAACATTTCAGTGGAAACCGTAAAGTTTCAGAACTTAGTAAAATTCATCCTTTGTCTCAAGAAAACCAGTTAAGCCGGGCTTCAGGTGAACTGGACGACACATAAATTTGTCCAAATAGCTGTTCCCACCTATAAGTTCCGGGGAAAATAGCAATTCTTGAGGTAATAAGGCTTATGATCATTTTTGAATTAAGGGTCCTGTGACTTTGTTTGCTCTTATTTTCAGTAAATTTCTCAAAATATAAAAAGTCATAAACCTTGTTCTCTTTGAGGTGATTAGTTCTGAATCCCTCCCTACACCATGAGCTGAGATTAATGTAATATAAAGGTTTCCTGGATGACAGGATATATACCTAAGTTGGGGGAGGAGGGTGGTGGAGGAGATGGGGAAGGTAGAAAGTAACAAATAAGAAATGTAAAGAAAAATAATGCAGTTATTCATTTTTTCATTCAATAAACTTAATGAGCATCTGTATGATCAGGTTGGATGCTAACTGCATTGTAACAAAATGCTTTGAAAAATGTAGGTTTATGGGAAAGGACTCTATATTGGCTAATCCTATTATATTTAATGAGTTACAAGAACAAACACCTTTAGAAATAAAGAAGGAAGAAATATCACATTGTGCAGCACAGAAAATATTCTTAGAGAGTAACTAATGACATTTCCAGATTTCACTGTGATTGAGATTTCCTTATCTTCCTGTAAACAGGAAGATCTCTTTCACCATTTGAACTGTTTTATAAATTGACCATACTGTACACGCCATTCTCAAGAGAATTAAAGGAAAAGTTTTTAGATTACAACTAATTTCACTGTTAACTCAACAATATAAAGTCAATTCTTAACCTATCATATAAAAGCAGAGAACCATAAAATTTTAGAACTAGGAGACATAAAAATCATCTAGTCTAACACTTCAGATTCTACAAACAAGGAAATTAAGACCCACTGAGGTTAATGACATGTGATAAAGAAAAAAAAACAGAGATTTTCCACCTCAACTCATTTAATCTTATCTTAAAAAGTCATAACCTCTCCTTTGGCATGTTGAATTAAGTCCAATAAGATTCTAAATTATAGAAATAAAAAGTTAAAACTGACTGTAGAAAGGACCTTATCTTTATTTTACAGATGAAGAAACAATAATGTATTAATTTCATCTATAGACAGATTGGCCTTGAATATCAGAAAGGTCCCATGTACCAATCACTCGATAGCTGGCAAATTTGTTTTGAATACAAGTAGCCTCCAAATTTAAGAGAAAATTTTCTTCTTTAAAGGAAAGGAAAAAAAAAAAACCTCTAAGGAATGAGAGGTGAGATGAGGAAGATAAGGGCAAGGCTATAAACTGTCATGGTGCAATGATTCCTAACTAAGTTTGGATCTGAAATATGGTCATCAAGGGTCAATCTGCAAAATCTCACAGAGGAAGCTAGAACATCTAACCAGAGTACTACTTCAAGTATATGCCAAAGTAGATATATAACCAAAAAGGTATAAAATACAGACAGTTCCCATATAAACCAAAATATTCATAGCAGCCCTTCTGATGGGTGGTACAAAGAGTAGAAAACAAACTAGGTGCATATAGATTGAACTAAACAAAATAAGGTAAATTAATTTAATGGGATATTACTGTGCCACAAGAAATAAAAAAAAAACAAAGAATTCTAAGAATCAAGGAAAACGTTTGTATGAATGGAGGTAGAGTAAAGTAAGCAGAATCAGGAAAAACTATACACAATGACTACAATAACCTAAATGGTCAAAACAATAAAAACAAAACGGGATATTGTATAAGTACAATGGCTTAAGTCTGATTCCTGAGAGCAGTCAGGAAAAAGTACATCTCTCATTTCTTTACAGAGGTTGTGGACTATGGGTTATGGAATAGTGTATATACTAGCAGACATAGTAGGTGTTCCTTATTTTTGCAGAACTCCTTTGTTTTCTCTTTCTTTTTAAAATCTCTGTCACAAGAGAAGGTTTGCTGGGTAAAGAAGGGTGACATATTTGGAAAGGAATGATATAATGACAAAAGAAATTTTTAAAAAATTTAAAAGCATTACAATAACACACAAACTTCCATGTGCAAAAAGATTGAAATGCACTTAATTTTTGTAAAATTATAGCAAAAATGGAAGGAGAAAGCATTTATAAGCATCCACTATGTTCCAGACATTGCACTAACTGCTCTTGCAAATATTATTTCATTTGATCCTCACAACCCTGAAAGGCAAGTGCTTTTATTATCCCCATTTTATAGTGGAGGAAACCAAAGCAAACAGAGGTTAAGTGACCTGCCCAGAGTTACACAGCTAGGAAGTGTCGGAGGCTGCATTTGAACTCAGTTCTTCCTGACTCCAGGTCCAGCACTCCATCCACTATGTCACCAGGTGCCTCTAAAATAATACCTACCCAAACCAGACTATAGGGCACCAGTTGTTAAGTACCACCTTTGATTATTTAATTGGTAACGATGAATTTAATATAGCATTACTTCATTTAATTCTTTAACAATAAAAAAATGCAAATAATTATGTCTCTATACTAAAAAAGTTGCATCTAGTCCACTGGAATACAACTAGAAAGATATCTCAGGACCCCAAATATGTAAAAATCATAATTACAGACAAAGGTCAATCACCTTGTCTTTTGTCTAACACAATTAACTTTTTCATGTTACTTCACTATAACCCAGTAAGGGTTTTTATAACTCAGATTCATACTCTCATGAGTCAGATATAAAAGGAAAGCAGGTATGTTAGGGTGAGGGATGGGGGTGGGAAGAGAAGGAAGGTAGATGGTAAAGGAAAATTGTAAATTCCACCTCTTCCCTAGACATTTATAAAGCTTTAATTTATTTTCCAAGTTTAGAATCATCCAAGAGCTGCAAGTTTGGGGCCTTTAAAGTTGGCAAAGTCCAATTAGACCTTTAGTAAATTTTACTTTGTCCTAATTTTTATGGAGTGTAGGTAGAGTTTTCTCAATTCACAAATAATTTTGTCCTATGTATATACATAATATTCCACTGAAATAAAAAAAGCCTGGCCAAGGCTTCCTACGTCCCAGATACACTAGAGGGGGAAATGCTTCAACTGTTATAGCACTTAGAAAAATTAAAAGAGAAAAACAACTCAAGAATGCAATGAAATTTCTAAGAAACAATATAATTAATAGATATTTCACTTATTAATAACCACTTAAAACAAGTTTTGAAAAGCCACTTACTGTTCACATATAAACTATGAAAGTACTGGCTGAAAGTGAGAAAATAGGATCATTCTATGACAATTAGAGAAATAAAAAGTTGCCAAATCAAAATAGAAAACTAAAATTACCTGCTCAGTTGGGCAGGTACATGGGATCAACCAGAGGTGATATAGGCAGTTAGGCGGCACAGTGCATTAAATGTTGGTCCTGGAATCAAGAAGTGGCAGTGTTCAATTGATTCCAGTTGTGTCCAATTCTTTGTGACCAAATTTGGGGTTTTCTTAGCAAAGATGCTGGATTGGTTTGCCACTTCCTTCTCCAGTTCATTTTACAGGTGAGAATCCAGACTCGAATACTTACTACCTATGTGACCCTGGGCAAGTCACTTAATTGCTACTTTCCTCATTGACTAAATGGGGATAACATCCCAGTGCTGCTGTGAGGGATAAAGTAAGATAATATTTGTAAAGCACTTTGCAAACTTTAAAGTGCTAAGTGTCATAATTATTGTTGTTGTTACTAGGACCATCCTAAGCTAACAGAAAACTTTGGAAACACAGAGAAAGCTCTTTCTCCAGAAAGCCATTTAAAGGAAGCCATTCAAAGCAGCCCTAGACCCTTGTCAATGGTGCTGAGCAACAATATTGTAAAGCCAAATATCTAGAGGCCTCCTAAATCAGAAAGAGGTCATGAGGGACAACCCTGCTTGGCGCTGAAGGAGTGTTTCTTTTTCTTCTTCCATGCCATGACATATAGCTCTATTGTTTATTTTTTACAGTCATTAAAGTAAACTGAAATTCAGCACTAAGTTGTAATATGAAAAATTTAGTTGAAAATTATGTATAGGATGACTTTTCAAACACTAAAAAAAGATGCCTTAAGAGCTCTCAAAAGGGACTATACATTTGAGGCTTTACTAAGTTAATTTTCCTGCATGTGAGGATGCCTATTCATGTTTAAACTTGAACAAGCAAAATTTCACTGGCATTAAAGAATACTGAAACATTCAATCTTCAACACCCCCACCCCACTTCCTTTTGTAAAAAAAAAAAAAAAGCTGCTTCAATTCAGACAACCTGAATTCAGAATTCCTGGTAATTCAGACAGTCTCCCAAACCTGAAGTAAGGACAGAATTTCACAAGGAGACAATCCTCAGTGGTACAGAGGATGTCGTTTATTTACCTTGATCTTTCATTGCAGCCACTACCAAAGACCTCGCCCACCTCTGAAGGCCAGGACTGGTAATGCTATATCCAGACTATGTGTAAAGGCTGTGGTACAGCTTCAGCAACAGATGACAGACAGTCTTCCTCACTCTGAGTATGGCTGTCACTTATTACCACAGTCTAGACACAGGGCTCGCCTCCACTGGGAGGTTAGCCAACCCTCAATCTTGCTGTCAGTGCCACAGCTGGAGCTGCTGCCTCCCTCTACCTTCAAACCTTTCCATCTGGAAGGGAAGGCCCTCCATAATTGAGATGCAGTTTTCCTATCTAATCTTACTTCCCACTACTCCCCACCATTCGAACCAGTCTTTCTATTGATTCACACACAAGTTTTGTTCATTGTTGTCTTTGTGGATGTTCTCCTCCTTTACAATACACTTTCCCTCTAAGAACACAAATCTTTCAAGGCTCAGTTTAAGTTTCAATTTCTATATGAAAACTTCCCCAGCTACTCCGGCCCACCATGATCTTTCTCTTCGATGTAGTGTAGATGAATGCGGAATACTTATGTTTTGCTCCACACAATTTTTAGTTAGTTGTACTGTTTTCTATTTGTTTAAGTTGGTTATTTTTCTCCCCAGTGATATTTTGCAAGCAACTAGAGGTCAAGGACTGCTTTTTCCTTCTTTTTTTTTTTTTGAGAGGAAACAGCAGGTGCTTGATGAATACCTGTTGATTTGTTTCTAACTTCTGTGTCCTCCTCTGCTACTAGAGGCACAGACCATATGCCTGAACAGTTATGGTAGCTCCAAGGAGTAAAAGCAAGCAGTGGCAAAAATATTCAAAGTGAGGTCTTGTTCATTCCCTAGCTGCACTAATAGTCCTTTTGGGCATGTCCTACTCTCCCCAAGGCATTACAGCCATAGCTTTGGGGGCTGCTGCCAAAGGAAGTCTCTCAGAATAAAGCAACTATGGCCCCACCAACAAATGACTGTTAGCAAGAAGCTGAATGCCTCCTCTATAACAGCAGGAAATGTAGCTTGAAACTGAGTCATTTCAGAAATTTAGACAAAGTTTCCTCTGGTTGCAAATTCATCTGAATTAGTCAATACTTCCCACATCATATTTAAAAGTCTTAATTCAATTCAATTGTACATAGTGTTGATTAGATGTTATGAAGGCTAGAGAGACTGATAAGACAAAAATCACTGGCCTCAAGTGTTTTATAATCTCTTTATAGGGAGACAAAACATACAAACATAAATATGAAATAACTGTAAAAGAACCTGCAGGACCCTAATTAAAATGTCAATATATGTAAATATAGGCAAAAGGGATTTAGGGGTTAAATGATATTGTGCTCCCCACTTTTGCCTTAACAAACTTGATTGTATATTGGGTATTACACATTCTTACCTTCCATCACAGTAAATGTACCTTCACTGTTAGCAAAGCATCCTTTTCCCCAGCTGACTAGACAAGGACATTATAATAAATGTTATCTAAAACTATACTGAGTTTTACCAAGTAGCAACAGGTTGAACTATATTACTTGTAACATTCTAGACTTTGTTCTTAGATGATACTTCTTAGATGCTTTCAAGTTAAGCCAAGAAAAAATCCTGTAATTCAGTTTTATGTTAAAACCAACAGTACTTATGTTTGGTATGTTTTGCTAATGGCATCACCCTCTGATGTCATGGTCTTCTTAGAGAATGAAAGACAAACAACAGCAGCAGCAACAGAAGTAGTACTGACAGTCAAACATCACACTAATTAATATAAAAGATAATAAGTACAAATAATTAAGACAACTTATGATAAACTTATAAAAAAAGTTGATAAATACAAATAATTAAGATAGGTACAGTAAAAAGTCTATGTGGATAGGAAGAAGCTGTCAAGAAGAAATCACTGTGAAGAATTTCAAGTTAAGAAAACATTCTTTAAAAAACACAAGAAAATAAAATATATGACTAAGAGCAAATCGTACTTCACACATTTTGGGTACATACTTTTGAATTACTTAATTTCTTGAATAAATTGAAAATGCACATTTAGAGGAAGTAAATTGGCAGCCTCAATTTATATAACACTTAAAAACTGCTTTTGTTTCAGAAAAAAGGACATCTTAGTAGAAACAAGAACACCTGTAGGTACATAATTCAAGAATGTTTAAATTTGATAAGTTTTGAAATAAATGGCCAAATAAATTCCACCAATTCCAAAATACAAAGCAGACAAATTCATAGTCAACTAAATTACATATTGGTGAACAGATATAACCAGATATAGAAAAAAAGGCATCTGGTTTTTCCTCAAATTATCTGTGGATCTATGAAAATTAGAATGAAAAGATTAAAGAGTTATTAAAAATTGTACTATTAAATACAAATATAAATAAAATCACAAATATTACATACATAGCAATCTAAAAATTAAAGGAAAAAAATCTGAGTCACAAACTTTAACACTCATCTAAGTATATCAAATAGAATATCTTTTAGGCTAAAATGTTTAACAAGATACTATGCAATGCACATGTATACTTAATATCCTGTGATGAAGTTTATAAGTATCTTATAATAATATGCTTATTTGCTTTAAAACATATTCAAAAAAGAATTCCCCCAAAGCCCACCAAAAATAAAAATATTATAGCTAGTAACAGTGCTTTATGAATACTTTTCATTTTATCCTCACAATAACCTTGGGAAATATGTCCTATTATTATCCCAATTTTACAGATGAAGAAATTGAGGCAGGTAAAGGTTATATGATTTGTCTGGGGTCATATAACTACTAAGCACCTAAGGCTGGATTTGAACTCAGATCTTCCTGACTCTTAAGTCCAGTGCTCTACCTACTGCCACCACTTTATTGTTATTCTCCTGTTAAATATAAAAACATTTCAGATGATGCAGGTTTAAAATTTATAGGAATCATAAATGAGCAGGAATGTGATTATTCTCCTTCCCTAACACACATTGGTCTCACAATATCCCAAAGTGCTTTGAAGTATCTGAAAAGATGCCATGAAAGGGATTTTTAAAAATAAAGATACATGCAGAGAGAACTTCCTCACTCAGGATTTCCAAATACCAATGAAATCATAGGTCCAGTCTCTACCCCCCACCCCATCCCTAAATCAAGAAGTACTTTAAAAGAATAAAGAGAGCGAGAAAGCCAGAATGGACACATAAGGTGTTACAATTACAAATAATCTGGAAATAGTGGACTCCATGAGACCCTTTTCTAATGTGAGAGCTTAGGAATATGCCATATTTAGAATGTGAGATTCATCGCCCTTTTACTGACCCCATAAGCTCACAAACTCCAAACAGCTTTCAAACACGAACAATCCCTGGCAATTTCCAGAAATTTATATTTGGAGGAGGGGGTAAGAGGAGAAAGGGAAGAGTACGGTGTTGCTACTGCTCTTCTTGAGATTAGTAAATACTTAGCTATTCTATTATTTATAACCTTCATAAATATCTGGAGATAGTTACTTATTTTCAAACACTGGCCATCTGGAAAAATGGCCATTTCCCCTTATTTAACATAGTAAAAGAAAAAAATGAAAAGCGACACACCCTGAACAAACCTTTTTTTTAATGGAATAAGATTAATAAGTTCAATTGCTTCCTCCCCACCCTCCATAGAGAATAATTGGCTATGAGAAAGGATGAACCCATGACCTACACATAAAAAGTGGGTATCAGGTACACAGGGGATTGGTAGGCCCCAAAAGAGCCCCCAAAGGAGAACTGTCAGGTAAGTATCCATGTTTTCTGGAACCTTGCCTGTGGAATCAGAGAAAGTTCCAAGTGACAAGGGACCAGTTTGTGTCTTGCCACAGTCAGGCAGTCTTTGGTTGTATCACCACCACCAAAGCCACCCTTCCAAATAAAGCTTTATACTTTTCAAAGTGCTTTCCTATTTAAAAAGTCAGATGCTTCTAGTTTAAGGGACAACAAGGGAGGAACTAGAGTTTAAGAGCTGAGTGGATAGCAAAAAGAATGAAAAGGGAGACTCAGGCTTAGTAAACAGTCACCTGTTGACCTACAGAAGGGGACACTCATTACAAATGCAACATAAACAAAAATAAGACTAATAGTTCTGGATCTAAGAAATTAAAGATAATAGTAAGATGGAGTTATTTATTATACTACTGAGTAAGTGAGGGTGGGGTATGAGGTCTATGATTTTAACAGTGTTGAGAATACTCAACTCCTTCCATCAATATTTGTCAGTGACTTTTCTGTAACTTAAGTGAGATTTGCAAAGAGCTGCCTGGAACACTGAGAGGTTAAGTAATTTGCCCATCACACAGCTAGTGTGTGTGTCCTGAGGCAGAACTTGTACTTTACAATCCTACCTCTCCAACATAATGCTTGATATTCAGTCAGGAACCAGGCTAAGCCCTAGGGATTTAAAAACACAACCGAAACAGTACTTCCCTGCCCTCTAGGAAGTGACATCCTATTGAGGGAAACGACAAGTATGCAACTGAATACATATAGAATATATACCAAATTTTTAAAAAGGTTATTTTCAGAGAGAGGGCAACAGGAGCTGGGTACAATCTAAAAAGAGTTAGTGTACAAGGCGATGTCTCAATTGATCCTTGAAAGAAACTCAGGCTTCTAAGAGAATAACTCATAACAGAGGACATTCCACAGCCAGAGGCAGAAATCTCGTGTTATTTGTGAACAAAAACAAGAGAGTCGGTTTGGCAGAACTATAAAGTGCAGGTAAAAGAGTAATACATAAAAAGGCTGGAAAAGTAGGCTTGGGTTAGGCTACGAAGGGCTTTAAAAGACTAAAAGAGGAGTTTATTTTTGATCCTACAGGGGATGGGGATTCTCTGGGGTTTACTGATATGGGAATGACGTGGTCAGTTCTGTGCTTTAGGAAAACCATTTTGACACTTGCATGGAGAATGAATCAGAGAGAGGAGAAACTTGAGGCCAGGAGACCAGTTAGGATCCCTGACATCTAGAAGTCTGAGGGCATGGGATAGAACAGGGCAGATAAGATTTAACAAAAAGGTCTGGGGAAATAGACAGCTCAAGTACTCACTACTTTTTTTCCCCCTAATCTAGCTCCTCTGGTACCTTAAAACTATCTAATGAGGTCTTTGCCTTCAGAACCACCCAGTAGCACTATGGGCAAGCAGAAGGACCAGTCGTTTTACTTCACATGTTCGTTGCTGTCAGAAATCGAAATGCAAAGCACCTGGAAGAGTTAAAGCAAAGGTGTGCAGGAGTCCCAGACAAAGCTTACAAGATAGCCAACCCTTTCTTGTTTTGACAGAAAAATGGATGGGAAGCAGAACAGCCCTGGGTACCTGACAGAAGACAGGGAAGGTTACAGAGAAGGTAAAAGAAGCAGAGAGACTAGAGACACCAAAAATAAACATACTTCATCTGGCCTCAGCTTATCAGTTACGTCACCAAGAAGAAGCTACACATACTGGGTGGCCCAGGCAGGCATGAACACTTTATGCAGTAGCTAGTTTCAGGTGAAATTTACAATTGAATTCGCACAGTATACCAACAACCCAAGACTAATGCCTCAAACCAGGAACTATCCTAAAGGTAAAGTAACAATGAGCCTTTCACTTTAAAGAATTAAATTTCTCAAATATGACTGCTTCTTTCGGGGCAGATTACATTTAAGATGCAGAATGATTTTTTAAAAACCCTTTTTTAGTAGTAACGTGGGTGCTACAAGGGTATGATTTTGCTGTACATAATAATTACATCAGTTTAAGGTTTGGAAAGTGTTTTACATATGATATCTAATTCAATCTTCACAAAAACCATATTAAGTTAAACAGTATATTATAAATTTCAAAAAGTATCCAAATAAGCCTTCAGGGGAGTGGGAATAGGGAGCTATGATTTCATTGGTATACAGAATTTCCAATGAGGAAACTTATTTAAAAAAAGGAGATCTACAACCATTCCATTGATTAGTCTTAAGAGTAATGGAGGCATTCGAGGAGTAAAAAGTGACCTGCTTTAGAATATATAGCCAAAATGTGTCCAAGATGGACCTTGAGCCAGGGGCTTCTAACTCAAGGGCCCACTCCCTATTCACTTGGCCACACTGCCTTCTCAAAGACATTATACACAAATTAAAACAATTCCTTCTAGATTTCTATATGGATTTTTTCCCCATGTACATTCCTGTTTATTCTACCTGAAATACAAAATTTAATGACAAAAAATAACTGCTACCATATTTGCTCACTCTATACACACTGTTTGAAGTATGAATGAAGCTTAAAGCTTCTTGCTTTTGAAATGCCAACCCTCACCCTTGGATATTTCTTCAGCTTGTGAATGGGCTGAGATTCATAAACTAAAAAAGTAATGCTACATGTTACATGGCCTGAGAAACCACATTGCACAAAATGTCTACACACAAGAAATATGCTGTCAAGACTAAAATGGAAGAAAACTGAAAACTTGACATAAGAATAATATGAATTTATATTGTGAGTTCTCCTCTTCCCACATCTAACTATCAAAAGCAAAGGCATGAAAATTGACCATGTCTATTCTTCTATTTTTGGATATTTTGCAGGTCTAATTTTAAAAAAAGTACTCATAGTAAACACTACTGAACTGATACTAGAAGCCTGCTTCTAAGCAAATAGTCACCCCACAGAACTGTTTCTTTTACTAGTACACAGGAATTTTTCATTAGCATTTTGATTTTTTTTAGAAGAAAAAAACTTTAGTTATTTAAAAACCTAAGTTAAAATAAATTCTAAGTTAAAATTCATAGGGCAAAATGATATTATAAATTAAAATGAATTTTCATGACAGTTTAGCAAACAAGTTTCATCAAAAAAAGAACTGTACAATATTTGTATTTTAAGCTCAAATATCAAGCTAGAAAACAAACAAAACACCAACAGGTTGGAATGCATCCCCATACTCAAAAAACAATTACAATCCAATTTTCAGTATTCAAAGGTAAATAGCCCAGTGTGTAGATTATGCATATACTTTCTCTTACTTTTTACTAACTACTTGAATTATTTTACTGTCAATATATTTTCTAATGCTCAGAGAATGGATGGAAGGAAGTTAAGGCTTTTTTTCAGATTGAGTCATTCGCCTAGTCCATCTCATCCCTCAAATCCAAAGGCAAGCCTGGTGTGGTAGTAGATAGAGTGCTAGACTTGGAAGTCAGGAAGACCTGAGTTCAAATCCTTTGTCAAATACTTATTAGCTATGTGGCTCTGGGCCGGTCACTCAGTCTCTCTCAGTTTCAATATCCTCATGTGTAAAATGGAAATAATGGAACTTAGCTCATAGGGTTATGAGAATACAAAAAGATAATATATGTAAAATGCTTTGCAAACCTTAAACTATAAATGTTAGTTATTATTATTATATCCAATTAGTTGCCACCTCTGTATTTCCACCACATTTATAGCAACCAACCTCTTCTCTTCAATCACACAGCCACAACAACCCTAGTTCAGGCCACTCATTACCTCTCAGCTGGACTACTGCAAGTGCTTCCTAATTAGTCCAAAGCTCTTCTCTTCTCCAGCTACATTCTGTCTTGGTGTTTGATCACCATATCTCTGTATCTCCACAATACCTCTCTTATATGTTCCCTTCTGTCCACTCAGTGGTCCCCACCTTGATTCAGATCCTCATCAGCACTCACCTGAACTAATGACAATGGACTCTTAACTGGTCTCCCTACCCAAGTACAGATGCCAAAGCGGTATTCTTAAAACACACATCTGAACCAAGTTGCCTGTCTTCTCAAACTGCAGCAGCTCCTTATCACTAAGATAAAATACCAACTCCTCTGTTTAGCATTTAAATCCTTCACAATTCAGGTCCAACCTACTTTTCCAACCTCATTTTACATTACCTTCATTCACACACTTTATGGTCCAATGAAACTGGCCTTCCTCCTGATTATCAAACATTATATTTTCCACCTTCATGTCTTTGCAGAAGCTCTTCTTTAGTCCTTTTCACCTCTTAAAATCCCTAATTTCTTGCAAAGCTCAGCTCAAGTGCTGCCTCCTACACAAGTCTCTTCTTGATATTCTCAGCTTCTCCCCATTACCTTGTCTGTTTCTCTCTCTCTCTCTCTCTCTCTCTCTCTCTCTCTCTCTCTCTCTCTCACTCACACACACACCCAAAGTCTTCCCCAATAGAAGTTTGTTGAGGTCAAAAATGGTCTTGTTTTTGTCTAGTATACCCTGCATCTAAGACAGCGCCTGGCATATAGCAGAAAGACCCATAATCAGTGCTTACTGATTGACCAATAATACTCTTCTGCTCAAGAAGCTTTAATAGCTCCCTATTGCTACTTCTCTGTTTGACATTTAATGCCCTTCAGAATCCGGCTCCAGCCTATCTTTCCAGCCTGATTACACATTACTCCCCTTCACAGGCTCTATTTTCTGGCCAAACTGGCTTCTTTACTGTTCCTCCCACACAACATTTCATCTCTCACCTCCACGACACTGCGCAAGCTGTCCCCATGCCTGGAAAGCTCTTCTTTCTCACTTCTGCCTCTTGGAACCCCTAGCTCCCTTTCATATCTGGTTTGTATTTATCCATTTGCTTATGTATCATTTCCTCACAGTAGAATATAAACTTCTAGAGGGTAAGGACTGGTTCCCTTTGAATAGCAGCGTCTGGTACATAGCAGGTACTTTAAAAAAAATACTTTGTGAAATGAATGGTCAACTCATTTCTTCATTTCTAATTCTAGTTTTGTGAGTTTGCATGGGGATCTGGGAGGAATTGGAAGAAAAGGGGGTGATGATTCTAATGAGTAAAATTAGTTTGAAAGTTTATGGATTTCACTCTTCTGCACAAACTACCCTAATCTCCACAATCACAGAGAGTTTGTAGTTTCAGATACATCTTTACTTCTTAAGTCTGATGATGAAGTGAGGACAATTATAAAAGAAAGCACCACGTGAGGGTCTATTCTCTTTTCTGAGAAAGCCAAGAAAGCACCAGAAGTCTTGCAAGAAACCCTGTTCTCATATTTCACATCCAAAGTAGGCAGACTTAAGAGGTTAAAATTAGCAACAGCATTTCTGGGTGCTTATCCAAGCCTCTGGAGGTATGAAAACATTACTTATGGCTATTTATTATTTCTTGCTTCATAATTTTAGGTTCAATCCAATTTTTTGGGAGATCTTAACCTCTACTTCAATGCCCATATTTTATAACAATACTGCTTTCCAGATTCCTGGAATAACCACTCCAGTAAGTCATTTTGCACTTGTTGGTCAGTCTAAAATAATTCATATGTGGTTGAAAATACAAATTCCATTAAACAGTGTCAACCAACAGAACTGGTCCAAACAAGAAATAAACAGTGTTATATCCAACTGAAAATGACAGGAAGAAAACGACCCCTGGGCAGAATATAATTATAACCACATTGGAAGCTGTCCAAGACTCCAGGGTTCATATCTTTGCCATTACAAGATTACTACCAAATATTTAATGATTAGAAGGTTAAAGTCTCTTTGATTTTCAGTGGATTTTGAAGAAAACAAAAGAGAAGTCACAAGTGAGAAAAAAAAATCTGTTGAAATCTCACTTGAAATCAAAGGGCTACTTCTTGCTGTTCTTCTGAAAAATGTTTTAAATGTAACAGAAATTAACTTCTCCTGGCACTGATGATGAGACAGACAAAGAATGCTCCCATAATATTTTTGTCCATCACAGTATTTTATACGTTCTTACTATCTATTCTGTCATTAGAGCATCTTGACACATCTTGCTGCCCAGTAAAGTATCTGGCAAATACCTAAATACGAAGACAAAGATAAAAGAGGCAGGGAAGGAATTGGAATTGATTTACTTCTTAAAAAAATTATAGCAGATGAGCTCCACCTACAGGATAAAAAAAAATGATAGTTTTCTTTAAGAATTTTAAAAGATTTAGTACATTCAGAAATGGCTGCAAAAAAACAAGTTGCAATTCCCAAACTAATAAGGAGTAATCTATTTAAATATCTACTACTAAGACTCTGACACCTTACACAGAAGGAAATCTAATGCAAATTTTCTCTTCCCTCCCCTCCCACAAATTACCTAACTCGTATTACACAGAACAGAAAAGATTTCCTGTCTCTTAAGGATATTTAAATATGACTAAATTCTTCTTTTACATATAGTACATTTCTCAGACCCTATTAAAAAAAAAAGACAGATTCAATGAATTAAGAAAGAGTAATTAGGGAAAAAGTCACAAAACAGAAAAAGTTGTCTGTCACTTGTAGGTTTTTATACCCAACTTACTATGTAACCTTCAGTAGGAAAAAGAAAAAGCTATTGAGGATAAGTTATGAGAGGAAAACTTGACTTGTCTATAAATTTATTGAAAAATTACATTGTTAATACCACTCCCCATTTCAATCATGTAAACGCTCATTTAGTCTACTTGTAGATTTAAACATCATCCTGAGTGAACAGTTGTAATGGATTCCAGATGTTTCTTCACCAATTGGAAGAGTACCACAGACTATCAGTGAAGATAAACTTTGCATGGCCCCCTGCCCAAAGTGATGGAAAGTTAGTAAGGTCCCCACCTGTTCTATTCAAAATAGACAATACTATAGTAACAAGAAGAAAATAACCAAAGAAGAAAGAATACTTCAAATATACCTAAATGAGAAATATGTGACACATGCACTCATCTGGAACATATACTCGTTTCACATGGCTAATTTATTTGACTGGCATCAATAGCTATTTTAATTCATTTTGGAATGGCCAAATTACTTACTCCTTTATAACATTCTCATATATTCCCTTTTTTCCCCTCTCTCATATTTTTGAAACCAAGTATGTCTGCAGATTGAGGTAGGAGAGGGAGGGAAAAAGAAAAGAGAGATTTAATTTTACCAAAGGTGGATTCCAGAAGCTAAAACTGTCATAAAGTAAGCATACTTGAAAAAAAAACCTAATTATTGATATTACTGAAAAATAAATGATGAAAGACATTAGATGATAAATTAATATGATGAAGAGACAAGAACATTATCTTCCCTTTGAAACTTATTGCTTTCCCCATAATCCTCAAATACTGTTTTGTTTTTCCTTTGTTTAAATAGCAGGAAGAAAGGGAGTGAAGAAAAGCTTTGAAATACTTAAAAGGAGAATAAATGTTAAGTTCCTTCACCATTTACATATATGAGTGGGATCTGACAATTTGTCTTAAAAGAATCCAATAATGAAGACAGTTCTGAACACAATCTCAAACTTAAAAGCCACCCATGGAGCAAATTAAGCAAGAAGGAAGAGCTGACAAGAGAATTTCCCCTTTGAAGCTTAGCCTTGCATAAAACAAAGTGCTCTTAAATTCAGGAGTCTCTTTAAAAAATGAAACTACAATACAAAAATGAGTAAAGCTTACTGCTTATAAAATAGGAAAAAGAGAACCATTAATGTAGAGAAAAAGCCTAAATACATACTTGAGCATGTGTGTATGTTTGTGTGTATCACATACATGCAATTACCATCCAAGAAAATATTAAGCAACACATATTTTATATCACTTAAACTGTTCACCCAAGTAGAAAGAATTTCAAAAGAACTGGTCTGCTAAGAAGTTTGGATGTTATAAGTTACACAATGAAAAATATCAATTGAAAGTTATACAGACCTACTTTTATTTATTCAAACAACTATCAAAGGATAGTTTTGTTGTTCAGTTGTTTCAGTTGTGCCAGGTTCCTCGTGACCCCATTTGGGGTTTTCTTGGCAAAGATATGGGAATGGTTTGCCATTTCTTTCTCCAGCTCATTTTGCAGATAAAGAACTGAGGCAAACAGAGTTAAGTGACTTGCCTGGGGTAACACAACTAGTTAATGTCTTGAGGCCAGAGTTGAACTTAAAAAGATAAGTCTTTCTGAATTCAGTCCTGGCACTCTATTCACTGTGTAACCTAGCTGCCCCGAAATAATCTTGTAGGGATGAATTTTTTAATATTTGGTTTTACATCAAAGGTGAACTAGTTTTGAAGAAGTTTCAGTATGATCTATTTGGGCATCTATTTTCATTGAACAAAATGCACTTTGTCTTTAAGAAACTGCAGAATCACAGAATGTTAGGACTGAAAACAATCATCCGCTCCAATGACCTCGTTTTATAACACGAGGAAAAGGAAGTACAGTAAGATGAAGAGACTTGCTCCTCCTAGAAGGGAGTGATCCTTTCCTAAAATTATTATATTGTAAAGAAAGGTCTTTGTAGGTTATCTAGGACAAAGCCCTTATTTTACATGGGGAAACTGGAGGTGAAGTGATTTGCCTAAGGTTTTGCAAAACCAGTAAATGGCAGAGCTGGTAAACTTTTCTAAGAGGAGTGATACTGAATTAAGATGGCAACAAGAAAGGTCACAGAGAAGCCAAGTTCTCCCACACAAACTACAGTAAGCATTTGAAAAAGGTACCAAAAAGAAATCTGAAAGGAAGTAGAAATAAACTTCTACATCTAATCCAGGAGTGCCTAAAAAAGGTACAAAAAAGCCAAGGGTGGCAGGTGGAGGGGCTTTACCAGAAAAGTCAGGGAGAATACAGGTAAGAGAAACCAGCTCAGGAAGAGAGATGGTTCTACTCAGGAAACCAACATGAATGCCTGTAATGCGGCTGGAAGAAATAAGATATGGTGAGAGAAAAAGGAATATACTAGAAAACAAATGAGGGAGATCTTACTATTTTGTAGAAATCAGGAATGAAAGAAGAAAAGCACACAAACATGGAGGAAAAAGTCAGAAGAATGGGCATCTCATGATCTCCCTCTTATGTGAACCAGATAAAGGAGGAATGAACACACACACACACACACACACACACACACACACACACACACACACACACCCTCAATGAAGATACAAGTGGGATAGGGAAAGAAGACAGATAGGGTTAGGGAGGAAAAAAAGAAAGTACAAGAGACTGGGGTTGGGGCTTGGTGAAGAGGAATAGTAACGACCACTTCCATTGCAAATTTCTAGTGATGATCAGATTCATTCTCTTAATCTATCCCCTTCTTTGTTGTAAATAAGGGGCTAGAAGGGAAAAAGGAAAATGTGTAAGAAAATAGTATGTCAGGCTAGGGCATTTTCAACTCCTCTTCTCCCAGATCTATCTTCCATCCCCATCCCATCCCCACCCCCTAATTACTTCCAAAAAGCATTAACTAAATGGCTAGGATGTTCCAGATCTTATGCATATGCAAAATACATGCAAAACTAAAAAGCAAATTCAGAAATGAGGAATAAGCAGCTGGTTGGGGGTAGGGGAGAGTTGAAGGGGATCAGGGAAGACCTCATGTGAGAAGGAGCATTTCAGTTGATCTTTGAAGAAAGCAAGGGATTCTAAGAAGCAGGCATGAGGAAGGAATTCGTTCTGGGCATGGAGCATGGTGTGCCCTAGTATAGTATAAATTGAGGAATTCCTGAAGTTTAAGTCCACTCTCCCCCCAATCTTGGCACATGTAAGAGCGGGTATAAAACAACCACCCAGAGATTGCAATGTTGAATCCTGGAGCTGAGGAGCTATACAGATCTACCATTTCAAAGATGTGGTAATAAGTACTCTTAATTTGTAGACTTCATGCACTCTCACTTTAAGTAAAATAACTTTTACTTTTATCTAAATTTGCATATGTTCTAAGTCTCCTGCAAAATCAGGAGTTCAGTCAGAGCACTTGTTGTCAGAAGTGGAATTTCACAACCAGATGACTCTATATGGGGGGTGGGGGGTGGGAGGGGGAAGTGGGAGACAGAGAGATACAGAAAGAGAACAGAGAGAGAGAGAAGTACAAGAGGATTCTGACTTTTTTCACGAGCTAATTAATAGCTGTGTCTAGTCAATGAGCTTTCCCAGGCCACTGGGCCTATGCACTGAAACAAAGGACAAGGTCCCAGAGATTCTGATGGAATCAGTAAGTGAATTAGTTGTGCACTGGAGTTTTAGAAAATGTGAACAGCAGGCAGCTGGCCCTGGTTGGTGTGCAATATAATTGAGAAACTGGTTACACAAATGTACACAATCAAGTGGAACTGCCAAGATACAGGAACTCAAATGGCAGAAATTACCAAATAGATTTAAGAAAGCTTTTTGGATTATTAGAAATTCAGAACCATGACCTTTTCCTAGAGAAATGAATATTATAAATATGGGATGTCTTGATCCCAAAAGAAGGTAAATTCAGTCAATGGTCAGGGCTCACAATAAATTGTGAATAAGTACATCTAGAACAAAGGAGTCAAATGGATATTGGTGAGAGAATCTAGAACAGATAAGAACAGTTTTATGTACTGACGACGGGAAACGAAATCTAAAACTCAATTATCTAAGAAAGTAAACTATCTATGAAAAGCCAATTTCTCCCTATAGAGCTCAAGAGACAACTAATTATTTGATTGCTTAGATGCTACAGTTTGGATGCAGACTTGGAAAAAGTAGCTGGAATAGCCCTGTTAGAACAAATTTATTATGGATTTCTACAGTTCTGTACAGTTGTGCGTGTGTGTGTGTGTGTGTGTGTTGCATGCTCATGCATGTGTATCATGGCATATGTACGGGAGACATCTCAGCATATGCTGAGAGACAGCAGAAACTCAACAGAAATTAAACTCAACAACAAACTCAATGAATGATTTTTATTGATATATGATCTTTCCCTTTAAGCCCACCCCCTTTCCATACTCTGATATCAAAACAAACTGGCCTGTCTGTTCGTCACACATGATATTCCTTCTCCTGTCACTCATGCCTACAATGCATGACCTCCTTACCTCTTGCTTTATAGTCCCCCTTCCTTGACTCAGCTCAAGCACCATCTTTTCCATAAAGCTTGCCCTCATTTCCCCAACTGCTAGTGCCCACCCTCCAAAGCTACCTTGCATTTAAGTGCTCTGTACTTACTTATACTTGTTTTCTTTCTATTTATTCTATATATACTTATACACTTCTTGTTCCCCTCTCTCTACCTGCAGGAAAATATAAGCACTTTCTGGGCAGGGATTGTTTTATTCTTTGTATCTGTATCCCCAGAACTCAGCAGTATGACTGAAACAAGCCTAATAAATATTTGCTGATGTCAACATTTTAAGAGTTTTGGTTAAGAAGTTACCGTTTCTTTCCTTACTCAAGTGCCAAAAGTCAAAAACCTTAAAAAAATATAACTGACTCTGACTGGGATGGTGGTGGGGAGCTGGGGAAAGCAGTTAACTACTTCATTGGAAGAAAAGTTGCATAAAGTCCAGACAACTAAGATTTGGGACTCAAAAGTTCTCTGAATTTAGCACAGTTTACTAAATTTCAGATCTCATATCAATAGCTAGTTTTTCTCCCTCCTGGCTAATATGAAGGAGTAAATTTGAGCATAAGATTGTCAAGAGTTACATAGATTCTTGTGAATTTCTGCAGAGTATATGATTAAGTCTATGTGGAGGATATGCTTTCAGGCAAAGGGACTAGAGCTATTTCACCACTGCTTGGGACTTCCATTTCTATTTATGCCTACCCCCAAGGATTCAAAAACCAGCTAACTCAGACCGAGACTGAATGGGATATATGGAATGGAATGGAAGAACATTTATCAAGCTGATGATGTTTCCAGGTACCATGTTAAACACCAGCGCCACAAATACAAGTAAACAAGACAGTCCCAGTACTCAAGATTTCAGTCTAATAAAAGAATATAACACATATAGGAGTGGTGACAAGGGAGGAAATGTTTTAGAAATGTTAATCTGATTATTTCTTAGAGTTAATGTAGGAAAGCGAATGGAGAAAGGGTGTCGGGAGGAGGGAAGGGTTTGCATGGTCTGTCTGGCTCCATGCTATTACATATGGTGAATACTCACAAAAGCACTGTAAATTTTATGGTTCTCAATCAATGTAAAATATTATTGTTGTTTCATGATTACCCCTTTGCTTGAAAAATTACTTCTATAATTATTATGATACTGCAAGTGTTTAACCAAGGTGCTCTTCCAGTTAACTTGATGGTATGTAATCAATGGCAGGAGGAAGCCATTCCATCACAAGGGACCACAGTCAGAGATATGGGACTAGGAGAACATCCCTTGGAAACAATATAGATCACAAGAACTGGGGATGTTTGGAATACAACGAAAATCTAAAAACTGAAGAATTTCAATATTTAGAAAAAGTTTTGGCATTAGCAATAAAACTGGACTGAGACAGATGACTGTCATCTGCAGTAGTTTTGCCTTCCAGAAGAACCCATCTGCACTGTGGGCTGAAATGTGAACTAGTATTAATTTTGTGACTTGCTTCCTAGAAACCTGAATGCTTACTGGAAAATGCCTGGGCCTTTTTGGAACTCATACAAGGTAGGCTCATAACAGTGAGTAAATAAATTTCTTTTATTATTCTAACAATTAAAATCTGTTTCGAGTTCTTTTGACCATTCTACTTTAGTGTCTGCCACTGTTTTACTTATCAATGTTATTAATTTAATTACATGGTACATAGCCTACATTAATGAGATACGGTGCTGGAAGCTTCTTAATACTGATGTAAAAACATGCTATGTAAACTATAAAGATAATTTTATACTTCTTGCAATGATTGTAACAATGGAAAGACCAGCCTCACAAAGGCAATGACGGGTTCTAGCCAAGAAGGCCACCTGAACAAAGGCAGACCTCCCAGTTCTCTTCCATAGACCTATTTCAGCAAAAAGCCTGAAATTCAAACCAGCCAGAAGATAAATCAAGAAATCCGATGACACACTAGAACAAGTTATTCTTCCAGAACTTCACAAAATTAGCCTGAAGCTCATCAACTGCAAGAAAGGGAGCCACCAGCAAAACCAATATGAGTACAGGCAAACAATTAAGTAGCCTCCAGCACAGATAAAGACGGGCTAGAAACATGTAAAATTTGCAAAGTTCGGTGTCTGGAGGCAGAAAAAAACCCAGAAGACGGACCCCAAGGAAACCACAGGGTGAGGATCTTGGAAGTCCGAGGGAATGGCAGAGACCAGAGTAGCTGAACAGCATTCAGAACAAGGCCATAGAAAGTGGTGAAGGTCCAGTGCTCTGAACCTCAAAGATCCTGGGGAGCCTAACCCCAGGTAGTGGAGGTAGAGACCCAGGGAGACCCAGGATGAGAGTGAACATAGCCTACCAAAAGAGCAGCCCTAGTACAAAACCCCAGTTCAAGAAAAAGCTGGAGATACTATTAAATCAAAGAAAACACTAACCAGGATATTATTGCAGAACTAGAGATACCAAAAAAAAAGAAAAGAAAAAGAACACGTAACTTTGAAAAAAGAAAAAAAATACTATCTTATGTAGTTATTAATTGCCAGCACTAGTATTTGTCTTGCTATGAAGGAAGTAAGGGATAAAAATCAAATAAAATCTGTTGAAGAAGGAACTGGAAGGAGGAAAAAGTAGCTTTGAAAAGAAACTGGCAAACCTTACCCAAGAAATGGACTCCCTGAAAACTAGAATAGACAAACAGAAATTAATGACTCCATAAGATAGCAAAAAATATTAGAACATTGTCAGAACACTGAAAAAAATTAGAAGAAAACATAAGATGCTTTAAACCAAAAACAACTGACCTGGAAAACTAGTCAAGAGGAAATAATTTAAGAATCACTAGGCTACCTGACAATCATGACCAAAAAGAAAAGCCTGAATAATATATTTTAAGAATTCATGAAAACTGCCCATACTAGAATCTTAGAACAAAGTCAAAATAGAAATAATTTACCTATTTTCTCTTGAATGCAGCCCCAAAATGAAAACTCCAAGGAAGGTCCTAGCCAAAATCCAGAGCTCCTATATCAAAGAAAAAGTACCACAAGCATCCAAAAAGAAGCAGTTCGAGTACCAAGGGACTACAGTCAGGTTCACACCAGACCTGACAGCTTCTACTAAAAATCAGAGGAGAACTGGGAATACAATATTCCAAAAGGCAAAAAATATACTCATAACAAGAATAACTTACTTTATACAACTTGGTATAAACCTACAAAGGGGAAAACGGAATAGAGAACTTTCAAGCCTTTCTGATGTAAAGATAAAAGCCAAACAGGATTTTGAAATACAAACACAACAGTCTAGAGAAATCTAGAAAGCTAAATTCATTTGGTTGTATGATGATATAGTTAGTTAACTATCATTTATTAAGTACCTACTATGTGACAGGCACTGTAAGAAGTACAAGGGATACAAAGAAAGATAAGACAGTCCTTGCTGTGAAGAAGCTTTAGTCTAATGAGAAATGCACAAAATACACACGGTATAAATTGAAGATAATCAACAAAGGGAAGGTATTATAAAATAGGAGGATTCGGAAAGGCTTCTTGCAGAAGGTGAAACTTTGGCTGAGACTAAAAAGAACCCATGGACACTGGAAAGGGAGTTAAGGAGGGAGAGACTTTCAGATATGTAGGATAGTCAATGAAAATACATAGAGTGTCATGTGCAAAGAACAGCTAGAAGGCCAGTGTCCCTAGAATGAAGTATATGTGGAAAGATATAAGGTGTAAGAGAACTGGAAAGGTAGGGTGGGAAGTAACAACTGTCCCTTCAGAACCTTAATGTCTTCAAAGGGTATTTAGGGAGTTAAATAAGGAAAACAGAGGACCTGATGACAGACTGGTTCTGTTTTGAGGGTTTTCAAAGGGAAAAAAAGAAACACTGGAAGGAGTAAAAAGAGTACTGTAGAAGGGAGAAAATGGGAGTAGAACTTGCTATTTAGAAGAATATACAAACATGGAAAGAGTTGAGGGAATGGTCATTAAATGAGACTCACTCTTATCTGAAATGAAAAAAGTCTTGAAAACACACATACAAATATTTTAATGTAAACAAACAAGACTAGGAGAAATAGGGCAATATGGAAGATAATACTTGGGAAACAAAGTCATAAGCAAAACAAACTTCTTGATCTTGAAGCGGGGAGTTAAAAGAGAAAAAAAAGAAAAAATTAGAATCTGAAGTAGTACCCATCAATTTTGGAATGGATGAAGATATCTTGGTATGTGAATGTAACTGGAGTATCACTGAGTGGTAAAATGACAAAAGAGATGATTTCAGAGAATCCTGGATACTATGAAATAACGCAGAGTGAAGTGCAGTAAACAAAAGAGCAATGCATACGACTACAATAACATTGTAAAGAAAACCAACTCTAAAAGATTTAAGATATCTCCCCAATGCAGTATTACCAACTATGTCTCCAGAGAATACAGGATAAAGCATGCTCCTTTCTGACAGAGGGCTGTTGCACCCAAAGTGCATAAAGAGACATATTTTTGGACAAGGTCATTGGTTGGCTTTATTTTGCTCAGATATTCTTATTTGTAACAAGGGTTGTTTTTTTTTTTTTGGCGGGGGGGGCGGGGTTGGTCTTGGTCTTTGGTGTTAACTTTTCATTGTGTGGAGTAAAGTGTTTAATAAATATTTATTGACTGACTGACATGTAGTGCATGAGCACTAAATTAACACAACACATATAAATTCTCATTGAGATTATGCAGAGGGCCAGCTCTGAGAAAGTCCATTCTGGGATAAGATATAGGCCAGAGGCCTATTCTTGCCCTTGGGCTGATAACTCAGCACACGGGGGCTCTCCATCTCCCACCTTGGCATGCACGTGCTGCCCAGGATGAAGGCTCTTCAAGCCTCTTCAGTACACACATGCTCTCTCCAAAACCCCCAGGGCACACATGTGCTAAATACCACCTCTGAGCTATTAACACAATATTGTTTACAGCAAAAGGGGAACAAAAGCAGGAGGAAGTCACGCATTATGCAAATGCCTCCCATGTGGATTTGTTGATTCTGCTTCCCTAACAGGTATATAAGCCCTGTCCCTCAGTTAAATAAATGGAGCTGTTCTTTACTCTCTCCTCTGGCCCCAGTTTTGTGTTTTTCTTTTCACTTTCCTGGGCATTCGGCCATCTCCGGCCATTTCTGCCATTTTGGCACCACAGCCGCAGGCGGCAAGATTATACACACATGTAAACAGGCAAATCAAAGAATGACCAATCATTAAAATAAGATTTTTCATTACAGCTGCAATGTATTCAGCTTTATTTTAAAATGTTATCAGCGAAAAAGAGAGAAGTTTTTAAAAAATATACTGAAATCATAAACATGTTTGACTCACCTGCGGCTAGCTGATTTCTTCTCTATTTCTTTATCTATTCCTTTAGCAGATTTAACAGTTTCACTTCTATCTTTTTTCAATTTTTTGGCAATTCGTTCTTTCATTAGATTCTTTTCATCACTATCATCTTCATCTTCTTCATATTCATCTTCATTCTAGAGAATAAAATTTAAAAAATGGCTAGGTAACAATTATCTCAACAATCATTCCTATACATATTATATAACATTTCTCCAGGAATCCTGTAATCCAGTAATGAATACAGGCTTATGGTGTTTCATTGGTGGCCACAAAACACATGTTCATTCATTTAACAAATATTCACTGATCTATTATGATGGCATCACTGTGCCAGGAACTGTGGATGAATGATACAAAAGAAAAAAAAGACATAGATTTTGCCTTCCAAGAATATATAATTTATACTTTCTGCTCAGGTACATAAGAATTCTCTACTTGTTAAACAGCTGCATTTCATTGATTTAAAGTGCCTTGCCTATTCACATATTAAAAGAAAAATGGAAGCATGAAAAGGTAATCAAGAAAAAGAAATTGCAAGGGACTTACTAAAGTTGAACTGTTTTGTTTACATTTCTACATGGAAAGATGATGTGTATGATTCATGAGACCTCAATATTTGGGTGGCTGAAGGGAATATGCATGTGTGTA
>CM053622.1:348325531-348352206 GCA_028646595.1 Phalanger gymnotis | reverse complement strand
AAAAAAAAAAAGAAAAGAAAAATGACCTTTAAAGGTTTTTAGTCATGTAGTCATCTCCAACCTATTTTTAAAATTTAAATCTTAATACACTCCTGAGTGACAAACCTATAATACAAACCTATGTGTATTCAAGTGGAATAATAGCTTAAAGAAAAAACACTGAAGCTATTATTTCTCACATATATTTTTCAAATACTTTATGTAAAACATCTAACCATGGACACTTAATTTAATATTACAAAATTAATTACATTTGAAATTTAAACCATCTACAAATAGTGCAAAACTATTTATATAAAAGTTATTACTCACGTCATCTGAATCTCCTGTCATTGAATCTGCACCCTTTTCACTAAAAGGAAACAGAAGACCCACATAAATTTCAAATTCTCCCCAAAATTAATAAAAACACTAAACAAGAGAAAAAAATACAGCCTACTTTCCAAACACATCAGCTCAACTACGCTCATTTTACTTGGGTCTTCTTTTTGAACATGCATGCCAAAACTGATATATAATTTAAAAAGCTGCATTAAGTTATTACTGTTCAATGATAGTCACTCTTTGCTCACACAAATGAGAATAAAGAGAAACATAATGTCAAACAGATTTATTATGTTGGGGCTGTCCAACCTTAGGTTTTTATTGAAACAATAGACAATATATTTTGATCGGCCATTTTAGTGAGAGTTCTGCAGTAGCTCGGCTTCATTTACTAAAGCATTTATGGAAATTTCTATGCTTGTAGGTGGTCCACATAAATCACACTGCGGGCTGCATTTTGGACAGCGCTGTATAATGTCACTGAACTAGATTAAGGGTCCAGGACACTTCTAATGTTAACATATTGAAAAATCTTTGGAAAGAAGTTCCTATTGTATCAGTTGTAGTTAAAAAAATATTCTTTCTATTCATATATTCTTGAATGTTTTACTCCAAGTAGAACTTCTTAAAATGTACTGACCCTAAGAAACTAACATTTTACTCTCTCTCTCCCAACAGTAACTCTCCACCATGTCACATATTATTGTTCATGAAATTCACTGACAGCGTGCAAATAGATATGTCGAGCTACTCCTATGCCTAAGTCCCAGAATTTCTTGGACTACAACCCAATGAATGGGCTGAATAAAAGCACAGTACCTATTAGGGAAGACTGCATTTAACAGGGTCACCAAAGTAAGAAGTGAAAAGAATTTGAAAAAATAATTCTATTCATAGGAAAATAGACTGAATAGTCATTCAACTAATCAAGTACCAAATAATCAGCGAGAACCTAATCAAAAGCTATCCTTCACTCCCAAAAGGGAAGCAACACAGACCACAATTTGTTGTGCTCCAGAGAGCAAAAAATAAAATTCAATAGTTTAGACCAAAACATAACTGCTCATTCTTAGAAGAGAGATTTAAGCGTTATACTTCAATGAAAACAATAATATAGCTGAAACAATTTTTATGAAAAATTTAGTCCAAGTACATCACCATTGTGGCAAACCAGATTTTAATTAAACATCAAATTTCTGAAGAAAACTGAACAAAAAGACATTTTCAACCTACAAATCTTTAAAATTAAAATGACTTTTTAAAAAAAGTTCAGTAGCAATAATAAAACAGGGAGCACAGAAGGTTTTTCTCTCTAATTTTAAACTCAAACATGAGCCTGATGAGCTGTCATATTTGCTGATAAGTGAAGAAAACTAAATTTAAGATTACATGCACTTGAGAAATCAACAACACTACAAAAAGGTATTAAAATATTATGAGCAACACCTGCCCCCCCAAAAAAAAACCCAAACCCATGAACTTGAGATTGCGATAATGTGATAACTAACCTTTCAACAACTGGAACTGAACTGAGATGTGGATCATCCTTAAGCAAGTCATGACTACTTTTGCTTTTTCCCTTCATGCTCTGAAAAATAACATTTAATAAATATTATATTATGAATGTGGAAGCAGAGTTTACCACCAAAAGTATAGCATGGTATGATACCAAAACTACTGGACTTTTCATCAAAAGAGAGCTGGTTTCAAATTCTAGTTCTGTCACTTATTAGTTGGATGACCTTGAACATCTCTAGGATAACATAAAGTCCTCTGGCTTTGAAAGCTATTCACAATCTGGCTCCAACCTCTTTCCAGCCTCATTATACATTATTCCCCTTCCCACATTCTATGATGCAACCAAATTGGCCTCTCCCCTATTCCTCATGCACGGCATGCCACCTCCATCGCTATGCTTTTGCACTGGCCATGCCCCATGCTTGGAGTACACTACATCTTCATCTCCGAAGCAAAGAATTACCTTCTTTCAAGATGCAGTTCAAGTACCATTTTCTAAATGAAACTTTTCCCAATCCCCCCCATACCTCTAAGGTAACAAGACTGATTATTAAATATATTCATAACAGAGCCTATAAATCCAAATAAATTTTGCCCTTCCTGATAGCTTCTCTGAAAAAAATAATTTATCCTAGGATTCTTATTGCTTTGTAGCAATCATACTCTTCTTCTTTCACATTATCAATTCTTTTTAAAGATGCTCTGGCCAGCAGAACCAATACTGTACTGAAGCTGTACCCATTAGGAAAATAATTTCCTGCTTCTTTGGATTCCTGAAGGCACCTGCAACCCCAAAACATCAACCCAGAGTCAGAGAAATGCATGCTAATTTGACAGAGTCTTCCTTGCCTCACCATACTGAAGGCATTCACAAAACTGTGCCACAAAAATTATTCTGCACTCTAATCAGCAAGAACAAGAGTGATGAAGTCCAGTTGATGATTCCTATCTTTACCCTGTTTTCCCAGAGCACAGTATTGGGGAAATTTCTAACCAGAATTAAATCTCATTTTCCATTTTCATAAATCCCTCTCAGAATGGCTGAAAGGAAGGAGTAGGAGACAGAGAAAGAGGTGACACAGCCTTCAATACCTTGTTGAAATGTTTATTTGTATTTCTAAATTATCTGAGCTTGCTAATAAATTACACAGACACTAACAGTCATCTTATCTAAAAGTATGTTTGTGGTTCAAGAGTGAGAGAAGAGAAACTATTCCATGGAGGGAAAAAAAGAATTTCCCTTATTTTACTCTAGGGGACCACAATCCTTAGAGAGTTTGGGAAATTTTGGTAATTAACCGAGAGTATTACAGAGCAACCCACTATACTGCCTTTGAACCCAGAAAGAGATAAATGAGTAAGGAGATAAGCCAGTAACAGAAAGGGGTTACAGTTAGCATAGCTATCCAAGTATACAGTGTCTGATATATATTAGGTGTTTAATAAATACCTGATGAGTAATATTAATTTTAAATGTGAAAGTTAAATTCTTTGTGACAATAAATTCTGGGTATTTTACTGAGCTAATCAACAACTGCTTATGTTGCAATAATTTCAAAAGAATTACTTCATTTTACACAGTTATTTGAAAATATGTCATTAGTCCTTAATACTTATTTCAATTCATTAGTACATGCACTCCCTACACTAACATATCTATATCTATTACCACGTTTTTATGCCTTAGTAAGTTATCTTAGAATTATTATAATCATTGGATCATATATTTAGAACTAGAAGACTTTAGAGATCATAAAGCCCAACTTCATTATAGATGAGGAAACTAAGGTACAGAACAGTTGGATGATCTGCCCAAAGTCACAGAGGTAGTAGGTGGCAGAGCCAGAAGTTGAACCAGGTTCTGTGAATCCAAATCTGGTATTCCACTCTTATGAGGAAAGCAAACCAGTATGCAGTGGCCAACTTCTTGGTGCCATGTCTCTGACTTTATCCTGGCTGTTCTGCAGTCAACAGACATGGTCTGATCAATGGTAAGAAAATAAGTCTTGGCTAACATTAGAAGAGAAATTGAAAAATACAATGGATGTAGATATAAATCATAATTTTAAAACCATGCTTAGTCTTGGCAGTGATGAATAGACAAATTATCATTGAATTATTTTCTAATTACATTTATACAATACTAAACAATGGAAAAAATGGAAAAATGTTCATTAAAATGCAGCATGGCACAGTGGACAGTACTTCAGCAGTCACTACTCCCAGCTCTATCAGCAGTCAAGTGACTTTCAGGAAAGACACTTAATCTTTCAAAGTCTGTTTCCAAGTTTGCAAAAAAAAAAAAAAAGAATCCACTATTATTTCCCTGTTACTTCAGGGGTCACTGTAAGGGCCAAGTGAGATGAATGATATGAAAGCAAATTTGCAAATTATAAGGTGATATAGAAATACAATAAATAAAATACTCATAGTTGTAAATATATACATGCACATTGGTGTATATATGTAATATATGCTATTTAAAACATATACAATATAGCCATGCCTAAGAGATACTGCAGGCTCGGTTCAAGAGCACTACAATAAAGTAAATATCACAATAAAGTGAGTCACACAAATTTTTTGGCTTCCCAGTGCATATAAAAGTTATGTTTACCCTCTATTATAGTCTATTAAGTGTGCAATAATATTATACCTAAAAAAAACAATGTACATATCTTAATTAAAAAATACTTTATTGCCAAAAAATGCTAACCATCATTTAAGCCGTCAGCAAATCATAATCATTTTGCTGGTTGAGGTCTTGCCTCAATTTGATGGTTACTGACTATCAGGTTGCTGAAGGCTGAGATGACTGTGGCAATTTCTTAAAATAAGACAGTAAAAAAGTTTGCTCCATGGATTGACTCTTCCTTTCAACCTTAAGTGTTATTAATTAATTAATGTAGTGTTATTAATTGGCCTGATTTCAATATTGTTGAATGTCAGGGAATAGAGAGGCCTGAAAAGAGGTAGAAAGATGGGGGAATGGCAGGTTGGTGGAGTGCTTAGAACACATACAACATTTATCAATTACATCTGCCTCTAACTTCGCATCTGCTCTCTCCTAATTGGTGGAAGCTGAGCTCGTTGATGACAGCAACTTAGTATTTTTTTTCTTTGTGTTCCCAGTGTCTAGCACAAAGCCTTACATCAATAACAGGGAGTTCCTACACTAAGAAGTTCCTTTTCTGGGAATTCCCTGGACCAAAGCGGATCATAACCCATCTATGATTTAGTCGTTGTCTGTGGGAATTGCCTAAGGTACACAGGTTAAGTGACCTGTCCAGGGTCATATATTTAATAATGTCAGAGAAGATTTGAACCTGGATCTTCTTGGTTCTAAAGACTGCATTTTATCTATTATAATAAAAAAAAAAATACCTCTTAATTATACATGTAGGATATCTAATAAATGTTTGAATAGAAATGATAGTTCATATTTACAGCTAATGTAAATATTACCAACTCCATTTTACAAATGAGGGACCGGAAGCTCAGAAAGTATAAAAGATTGATTCTTAGCCACCTAGCTAATGATTTTCTGATCCCAATTCATTGTGCTTCAAGCCTGGTGTTGCTGTTTTATAGAAACCACACCAAGCTTCCTCTGTGTGCCACATTGCCTCCTGCTAATAAAAGCAAGCTAATCTTATTTTTCAGGCACTTTTCTCTTTTTTTCATAAGACTACTGTGAAAAACATTGCCAAAAGCTTTGTGAAGTCAAGTATATGTTTACTGTATTCCTGTAATATACTTGTTTAGTAAGACTATTTAAAAAAAATGGAAATCAGGTTTGTTTGACAAATCATGTCTTAGAACTTCAGTTTTCTCACTAGTAAAATGATGAGGTTGGATGAAATGATCTCTAAAGTCCCTTCCAGCTCTAATGCTCTATATAAAAATTGTGTAAGGCAGTAAAGCAGAAGTGGGTAAAGAATGGAAAAAACTCAGGGAACCCAGAGGAAGGCAAACCATGATTTGTCAGAATCAGATGAGTAAGTCCCTGCAACAAAATGCCAAATTATTCCTATATCATCTTTCTTATTTTTATACAGTAAAGTCTAGTTCAAGCTTCACTCATTCTTAATTTGTGATTATTCAGACAGGGTCTGTGGGCAGAGGTTTACCACTGAATCACTGATGAAAAAATGAACTTCTCAAGCAAAAGAATGAAATAAACTCATCTCAAATTGTTCTGAAATATCCATTTACATCCAAACAATGTAATTCTTAATGTCAGCAAAGAACTTTAAATGAGATTAATTTAAAAATTTTTAACCAATTCCAAAACATTAAGTAATAATGTATAACAAATCTACTTTATGAGAAACACTGTAAGTACAAAAACAAAAATGATTCATTAAGGCTAACACTTAGTTTAGTGTAGATATCTTTACCATAACTACCTGAAAAAGAATATAGCTGAATTTCTTTTAAAACATTCCTAAGACTTTTCACAAATTCAGGCAGAACTTCTCTCCAACTGGTGATCTTTTACCACACACATACACACACACTCACACATGTATCCACAAAAACCCATGTTTCTGTGATAGTCAAAGAGAAAATACACACTATTATATTAATTCCTCCCATCATCCATCCCTTAAGAAAATAATGAACCAAGAATAGTTTCCTTCTCTTACACTACATACTTTCTAGCTGCTACCGCTAGCTTTCCATTAAATTTTTATTGTGACTAGTAATAAAATGATTAATAATAATGCTTTCCCTTGCACAGTGCCTTCCCACCAGTATTCATGAGAATGAAAGATTACATATAACATGAGGAGTTGTCATGCCAATTATTTGCAAGAACACTGGCTTTTAATATCCTCAGTGAAAAAGAACAATTGTATTCAATCTTTCAATACATTAGAGTGGTTTTTCATATTTTTAAGAAAGAGAGTAATATTTTAGGGTTTGGAAGTAACATGTCATACATAGTAGTATTCTTATCCCCTTTAAGCTTAGTTGGGACAGATTGCTTTTGTAACACATTATGTACAATATGCAGTAGATCTTAAGTATGTATTTTTTTTTCCATTTCATGGAACAGTAACCATGAGCAGCAGGAAAAACGGAGATTAAGTTCCATCTCCAAAATACATGCTATTACAGCAACATAAAAGAAATATGAAGTAATATTTTAGTGAGGTCAATTCTGAAAACTAATTGCCTACAAAATTTTTTATATTAAAAGTATTTTTAAATGAATAAAATTAACTCATACTTGAAGTTATTAAATTTCAAATGTGTTATTTAAGCTTACAGAAGTGATTTTTTTTTTAAAAGAGCAATGGATTAGTAAACTTTCATGTAAAAATTCCTTCCTACTTCATGTTATTATGCCTCAGTATCTCAATGGATCAAAGATCTCATCACAAATCCAAAGGTGAAGATCTAACCACACTTCATCATTCAGTGGGACTCTGATAAAGTTCTCTTCCACAGGAAATATGCCTAATGTGGCCTTTTAAAATTTCATGTGCACTAGTACAAACATTAAGGTTGCAAATCCATTATCCTGTCCACAATAGATGTACTGATAGATTAACTCACGTCATAGTCTGAGCCCTAAGCTTGGACTGGAAGGTCAGTCTCTTTTGAGTGGACAAGAATTTGCCTGAAGAGATTCTACATTATTCAAGAACTTAATGCAGTGAATGAAGTATCCTCCAGGAGCAGATAAGCTCATCAAGGAAGAAAAAAGAACAAGAGACATGGACAGAACCCTAGAGAACATCCACACTTAGGGGAAGCAGTGAGTACAATATCATCGAAGATCAGGAGTATATAGGAGCAGATGAGATCATTGAGAGAGAGAAGAGAGACCAGGATAAAGCCCTTGGGGACAACCACAATTAAAAGACAGGAAGCAGGTGATGACCCAATAGTCAGGGAGGAAGGAGAACTGGAAGAGAATAGTGTGACAAATGACAAGAGCACATAGGAGAAGGATCAAAAGAAGCATCAAAAACTGCAGGAAAGTCAATGAGAATGGATTCTAAGAAAAGGTCCTTGAATTTAGCCATAAAACGTTAGCTAATCATTTTTGAGAGAGCAGTTTCAGAGCTGAAAGCCAGATCTCAAGGGATAATTAGAGAATGAGAGTAAAGAAGTTGAGGCAGCTAGTGAAGATTATTTTTTCTAGGAGTGCTGATCTTAGAGTGATGGGACCTGAGTTCAAATCAAAGCTTTGTCACTCACTACTTTGTGTGACTCTTGGCAAGGCACTTCAGGGCACAACTAAGGCCTCAGTTTCCTCAGCTGTAAAATGATGAGACTGGAATAGATAACTCTCCAAGTCTGCTTCCAGCTTGAAATCTATGATCCTCTAAACAGAGAAAGCAAATAGAAACACAGGGCAATAGCTTGGGTGCACATTAGGCTGAAGGGAAAATTCTTTTAAGGGTTGGGAGGTCTGAGTATAGAAAGAATAGAGTCTGAAAACTGAGAAATACAGGAAAGCATTCATTAATAATGGGGTCTGTTCCACAAGGGAGAGACACTGGGATCAATTAGACTGAGGTGACAGGGAGATGTTAAGTCTTGGCAAGAAGAGCTATTTCATCCTGAGCCTACAGCAAAAGAGAAGACAATTAGGGAAGAGGTTAGAAGGGGGAAGAGCAGAAGAGATGAGAAATGATATGGATTTTCTCAGCAAAGTACGAGTGAGATTATTTGCTGAGAGAGGGGGCAGATGGCACATGTTGACAAATATGGACGTTATCTTTGATGGTAGAAAGGAGAAATTATAAATGGCACTGATAAAAAATTTAAACATTGGTACCAATTGTTATTATTTTAAAAGTGGATGGAGTTTTAAATTAGTTAGACCTTGGGAGGAGACAAAAATCAAGGTAGCTATGTTTCTAGCAACTGCCTAAAAGTTAAACAATTCATAAGAAAGGTTCTGCCACCTGTTCACTGAGAGAACACCCAAACACACACACAGAAGGTCTACCCTGTGGTAACAGAAAAACCAATTAAGCAAAGGAACAAATCATTCCCATATTTAATTTGTAGAAGTTAAAATTCTGAAGGAAGGAATCTGAGATATACCTTAAGGTTTTCTATTACAATAAAGATACCAAGATAAAATACCTAAGGAAAAAACAGGATAGAGTACAGAAATCTTATCAAGTACAAATCAATGCTATCTACTTAAGAAGTCTAGCTTTAAGAAACTCCCTTAGATAGAAAAGAAAAAAGAAAAATGACAGACTTCACAGATTTTAAATTTTCCAAAAGGTAACAAAAGAAATATCTCACGAGTCAAAAGAAAAACCAAATTGCAATTTCACCTGACTAACTCGGTTTACTTCTTCTTCTTCCTCTTCAGCTTCTTCTCCAAATGAAAGTAAACTAAAATTTCTAGTGAAAGAAAAAGATTCATAAAACAGCATTCAAAAGTATCTTGTTTTTGTCACCAAGAAACAGACCTAAATTTTCAAGAGCAAATATGTACTTGCCATTTGACAAAAATAAAAGTTACACCTTATTTTGATGAAACACACTATTATCTGAATTTGCTTTACTAAGTATTTCCTAAATGAAAACAAAAAAGTAAGGCCTTTTGCCACAGAGCACAGACGTTCTCAAGCTGTTAGTTCGACTTGCAAAAATCAAACCAAAATTCACCCTAGAATCTACATATTCAGATATTTTGACATAATCATCACTCCAAAAGAGAGTTAAAAATCTCTCAACTTGCCAAATGGCTAGTTATGTAACTGTAATTTCTGAAAATCTTGCAAATTTCTACCCTGAATGGATAAAACAATGCATCATCTACCAAAATAATCTGTAACATCTCATTTTACTCATTAAAATCTGCTATGCAAAAATTACATATGAACAGAAACACTATGCAAAAATGGATATTGGAAAAAATTAGGTAAACTGTCTTATTCTTCCTTAATTCCTCAACCTAAAATGAGAGGCAATTAGGCTTAATGGAATAAACCCTGGAAAAGTCAGAAGATGCAGTTTTCAGTCTAAACTTTGCTTCTTACTGGCTTTCTAACCTGAAACAACCTATTTCACTCTCTAGCCCTCAGTTCACTTTGGGAATTAAAGGGGCTGAATTCACTCAGAGGTTCTTGACTGGGATCCACAGCCCCCAAAGAGATTTGTAGATAGATTTTGGGAGGTCTGTGAACTCAGACAGGAAAAAAAAAATTACATGCTTATTTTACTCTAATTGGTTTCCTTTGTAATCCTATGTATTTTACTATATGCATTTTAAAACATGATTCTGAAAGGGGTTCATAGCTTTCATCAGACTGCTAAAGGGGTGCATGACACAAAACACAGTTAAGAAACCCCGGATTAGATAATCTCAAAAGTCCTTTTTAATGTTAATGCTTTGTAATTCAAAGCCCAAGCAAAATAAGTGGCAAATTATCGTTCTTTTCTCTCAACTTGTTTTACTCAACTATTAGAGAAAAATGATTTAAAGAAGTAAGATGGAGAAGGCTTGACAGATCATCAGCATTAGAAATGGATGCTTCTGTAAGATGCAGATGCAGTGAAAGCATCAATTCTGTAACTTATAGGTTGATTGATTGATTTAGTCTGGGCCTGTAATTTCCCTGACATACGGTAGCTTCCAGTAAGGAAATGCCCTCTACCAGCTACAGCTTGGCAACCATGAAGCAACATACAATCTAAGAGAGTTGCCTTTGGCAATGGGTGGTTAAGTGACTTCTCTAGAATCTGGGCCTTGAACTGAGTTCTTCCTGGCTGTGAGATTGGTCTGTTATCTCCTACATCAGAAGGCTTCTCTTGTTTATTGTCAGAAAAAAATTACTTACAATTATTTTCACATCCCCTGAAAAATCAATCTAGATGTCAATGATAGTGATACATCATACAAATATCACTAGCCAGAATGAAGTAAAGAAATAAGTTAAATTCTGAGCTAGGTGAAAAGTTATCTTGCAATAAGGATTCATTTTTATAATTTGATCCCTATTAATACCTGCAAGATTATTAACTTGTTTTACAATAGGCAGAGAAGAATAAAACCTAAAAATTTAGAATCCATTAATTCTGAATTTGTGATAGGGCCTAGAAGGGAGTTTACCTTTTTTATCAATTAAACAAACTCAAAAGATTTGCTAAGTAAATTAAGGATACAGAGAACACTGTGTAAGAAATTTTGAAGCCAATTAAAAGCACAAACTGTTTTCAGTCAACTTGCCTGCATCCCTTTACATATAGTTTGTCTTAAACCATAAATTTTTATCACCTACTCACTACAGCAAATTCTTTAAGAATGTCTGTTAGGCAACTTTATAAGCTTGGATTTTAACTATATATTTAAAAGCATTCAACCTACACTTAAAAACACTCTATAATTCAGACTTTTAAGTAATTCAAACTGGTCTTCCATCAACTACATCAAATTAGGAAAGTTGAGGAATTAGTGGTACTTTTCACATTTGAATAAAATCCTTATATTGTGATTACTTTGTGCCTTTAGTTGTTAATTTCTTTACTTCATCCTCTGGTTTGTCCTTTTTTGGCTTCTTATTCTCTCTTGGTATGATGTCATCAAAAGGATTAAACAAAACCTAGGAAAAGTAATATTTAAAACATTATTTAACAATTTAAAAATATTTCCACATCGAAACCTCATTTAGTAATTTCTCAGCTTGTCCCTAATGTAATATTTTTCCATTATCCAGTCATCTGTCCAATATCTCTTTAAATCATTTTTTTCACATTTATGTAAACTCAAGAAGTAAACAGAGCAATAATCTGAATAAGACTGAACATAGCTAAGATAATCCAAAGTTCTCATATACTTCACACTTTCAATAGGTCACATACAAGCATTTATGTGGATTTCTTTTGCTTGACTACACTTAATCATTATAAGGTTTCTTTTCTTTCCACTTTCTCTTAGCTAATGGAGAGAGTGTAGGTCAGCAAGAAAGGTGTTAGCAATAGTGATGCCAAAGGGAAAAAAAAGAGAGAGAACCATTGAAACATTTCTTTAAATGCACAGAAGACAACAGGAGAGAAGTTCAGAAGGAAGCATAGACTAGCAGGATAATTCTAAAAGTAATGTGCAGAATTGCTTTTTCTAAAGCAAACTGAACAAGATGGAGACTCAGAGTTTCACGAAGAATCCTTATTTTGCATATGTATATGTTGCTATATGGAAACAAGATGTGGTAAACCACTACCTCTGAAGAACTAAAGATGAGTATTACAGAGGGTAGTTGCGAGGCGTATGGTAGGAGTGAGAAAGATGCAACGTATAACCACTGCGGATCTCTAAAGGAGTAAAGAACATCATTAAGGTATACTATGACAGGAAGAATATTATGACAGGGCTAATCACTAGCAAGAGCATGGAATGACAAGTGGACAGCCAGGGTGCTCTACTGGTACCCTCATGATGAGAGGAGAAAGTGCTAACAGCCCCCATCACACCAGGCAGACTGGGCTCCCTGTAGAAAACTGTTGGGAGAACATGGAAAGATTAACACAGGATAGGCGCACATGGACAGGCTGCAATATGCATAATTGAAAGGAACTCTCTAAATGATGACATCAGAGACCCATTTCAGTATTTAAATATTTTGTAGTGGAAACTAAAGTAACCATCACAATATGATGATTTATGTTTCATTAATAGATCATTATAGAAATGTTGGCAAACCTTTTCCATTTTATATCTATTTGTTATCCCTCAATCAGTTGCATCTAAGAATTCTCTTAAAGAATGATGTGGCTTATGTGGGTCTCATGCCAAACTTTATGTGGATTTGTATTTGCTTCTATGTTAGAGCCAGGGGATTTAAAGATCATGTGATTCTTAGCCCTCCTTCACCTTTGTTCTGCCAATCTACCACTATCACTGAAGAAGCAGAGGGGCATAGGACTAAGAGGTATTACTCTTTTTCTTGGATTTGGCCAGACCAAAGAATTCATCACCTAGTTGTCAAACTCAATATATGTATGTGTGTGCGTATGTATACACATGCATGCATATACGTATATATGGTATCTGGAAATATCACAAATGTATATAGATATATAATATGTATACATATATATCTATTATTTCAAACAAAGGTTTTAAAGAATTGATGATTATTTATTCAAGCTACAAACTTCATCAAAAATATCCTGAATACCCACCTCACAATTTCTTATTTTATGTGGATTAAGTGGCCTTTCTTCTTCATTAATGTCCACTTCTGTCAATCTCAGCATATTGTATACTGTGTCTCCTGTTACCTATAAAATGGAAATGTTTAAAATATAAACAATAATGATTAGGTTTTTTCAAATATTTAAAGTAAAAGGATATAGTTAACATTAGAACATTGAAGTATATGCATATTTAATACAGCAAAATTATTTCCTTAAAAGAAAAAATAAATGGAATAACTTAATAGAAATTACCTCCTCAATATGACCTTTTCCTAACTAACTCAAAGAAGCAGAGACATCTCAGACATCCCCTCATTTCCCACCCAACAGCACTTGCTTTGGATCTCTCTGAGTTCTCCAGCAGCACTTACTTTGGACCTCTCTGGGTTCTCCAGCAACACTTGCTTTGGGCCTCTCTAAGTTCTCCGGCAGCACTTCCTTTGGGTCTCTCTGAGTTCCCTGGCAGCACTTGCTTTGGGCCTCTCTGGGTTCCCCATGCTTTGGGTCTATCTGGGTTCCCTGGCAGCACTTGCTTTGGGCCTCTCTGGGTTCCCTGGAAACACTTGCTTTGGGCCTCTTTGACTTCCCCACCAGACTCCCATACCAGGTAGGTTCTTCTCCACCTCCTTGGCTTTCTTCTGTGTACAGTCTTTCCCTATTAGACTGTGAGTGCCTTGAGATCACAGAATGTCTTTCTTTTTTTAATTTATATCCCAGTGTTTAGCATAGGGCCAGGTACCTAGTAGGTACCTGATAAATGTTTCCTGACTAGAAGAGCATTTGTGTTGCAAAATTAGTCAAAAAATTATGCTTAAGAATCTGAGAAAAACCCATCCCACAAAGCAGATTTAGAGCAGTCAATTTATAAAAGTATATACAAGATGTTCAAGTGTATAACAATGACCTCATATTCACCACTGAAATCCCAATTATTCCAATAGGATTAGCAAGTAATAGGCATTTTTTTAAAATAAAAAAAAAACAAGCAAAATCTATAATCCCGAGCCCCTCTTCAACAGAGTGTTCAGAGCAGGAGATTCTAATTGCTTATTTTCTAGGCCACCTAGCAGTATTCACAAGGACTGATAACTTTATTTTAAGCTTTCATGTTCTTTGGTTTAAAAACATTTGGAATTTGTCCTGAGTTTCTAATTTAATTTTAATAACTGTATTTATTTATATGGCTTTCCTCCACTACGATCACAAATTCCAGTTTTGATCAAAGGATGGGCAAGTGGATCATAATAAACCAGCAGAGGGAGCTATAGACCTATGTATCTAAAATGCCAGGTTTTTGGTTTGTTTTTGTTTTTTTAATTCTTGTGGTAAAACAGGAGATGGAAGTTAACATGGTGGTTCAGAGACTATATTCAAAGAAAAGTTTACTGAAAATTCAGTCAAAGAATATAGAAATTAATAAATTCCAAATAAGAATTCATTTTGGAGCAGAATCCAAACATTGAAAAAAAGCTATATCAATCAACTTAAATAAGTACTTTCCATTTTAAACAATAGTAATATTATCAGTAAAATTAATTATAAACAGCCAATTCCTATTAGTCAATAAACGCTTATTAAGTACCTACTATAAGCCAAGCAGTACGTAAAATCCTGGGGATGCAAAAAGAGGCAAAAGATAGTCCTGTCCTCAAGGAACTCACAATCTAATAAGGGAGACAACAAGCAAACAAATATGTCCATAGAAGCTATATGTAGGATAAATAGGGGAAAAAAATTAATACATTGAAGGCACTAGAATTAAGAGGGGTTAGGAGAAGCTTCCTGAAGACAGGATTTTAGCTGAGACTTTAATTTCATTACTAAAAATTCATGTAGGAAAAGAGATTAAATTATATCATAAGTACTATATGATGACAATTGTTTTGAAAAAAAAATTTTTAGATTCCAAACCCCTTAGAAGCAAAAAGCCTTGAAGTCCTGGCCACTTGTCTATCTCATTTGCTACAACAAAACATCCCTATAGTCAAAAGAATTGAGCAGTTCTGTGGAGTTCATTGTTACAGGATTTGATCCTTTGATAAACACTGAAAAAAAAGTGAATAAAAGAAAACAATAACCAATTTACAAATGTTGGAAAGCCAAAAATTTTGGAGATTAAAACTTGAGAAACAAAAGTGGATCTTTGAAATGATAACTGAACACTGACCTTTCCAAAAATGGTATGTTTATTGTTAAGCTCATCTGCACGACCCAAGGTAAAGAAAAACTGGCTGCCATTATCATGAGGTCCAGCATTTGCCATGGCAACCAGTCCCCTCCGATTAAAACGCAATCGTGAGTGAAATTCATCCTGTAGCATAACAAAAGAAAGGTTAAGTGTGTAAGGTCTGTTTAGTCAATGTTCACTTGGTGGGCAAAATCCTACACATATTTTATTTTCCATTCAAAATTTTTTTTTTAATAACTGATTTTCATGTATAATGAAAGTCCATATTTACTTATCATTAGTAACAACATCTTTTGGAAAGGTAGGAAGGGACCAGGTTAACAAGAGTTTTAAATGCCAAAAAGGGTGGTAAACAGTAGTCACTGGAGTTTACTAAGTTGGGGAGTGGGGGGAGAGATGACATGATCAGACTCATACTTTAGGAAAATCACTTTGACAACTGAGTAGTGATATTTTGGAGTAGAAAGAGTATTTGAGGCAGGAAGACCAATCAGAAGACTATTGCTATAATCCAGGAAAGATATGACAAGGGCCTGAGCTAGTGTGGTGGCTGTATGAGTAAAGAGAAGAGGCCATATTTGAGAAATGTTGAGAATACAGAAATTACGTTATCTGTCAACAGATAAGAAATACGGTGTGAATTAGAGTAAGGAATCTAGAATGACACTGAGGTTGCAAGACTGAGTGACTGAGAAGATGGTATCCTTGATAGTAACAGGAAAGTTTAGAAGAGGGAAAGGTTTGAGAAGAAAAATAATGAGTTCTGTTAGGAATATTTTGAGGTGCCTAGAGAACATCCAGTTCAAGATGGTAATATCAGGTGAAAGACATCAGCTGGATGAACAGCTCTAGGAATCATCACCACAGAGATGATAACTGACATGATGGGAGCTGATGAGATTACCAAACAAGAGAGAATATGAGGGGGAAAAGTAGAAGGTCCAGGACAGGAAACTGAGGAGTGGCTGGACAAGTAGAAAGGAGAAAAGTGATCAACAGTGTCAAGTGCTGCAAAGAGATCGAGAAGGATGAGGACTGAAACTAGGTCATTAGATCTGGTAGTAAGAAAACACTAAAAAATTTGGAGAAGGCAATTTCTGGTGACATCAGAAATCAGACTATAAAGGGTTTAGAGTGAGAGAAGAGGAATTAGAAACGCTTAAGATACATGGCTTTCTCAAGGAGTTTAGCAAAGAAGGGGAAGAGAGATACAGCAAGATACCTAGCGGAAATGGCCATATCAAGAAAGCTTTTTTAAGAACAGGAAAGTCATGGACAAGCTTATAGGAAGAAGGAAAGGAGTCAATAGGTAAAAAGAGATTGAAAATTGGACAGAGAGTAGAGATAAGATAGTGAGAGTAATCTGATGGAGAAGGTAAGAGGGGATAGTATTAAGGATCTCTATAGAGGAGTTTGCCAAGCAAGAAAGATCTTGCCTTTTAGGGTCCTCTCATTAACAAATACACACTTGTGTCAATATACTTTTAGGGAACCTATGCAACATCAGCATGTTATATATTTAGGACGCTCATAGGTCCACAGCGAATGCAAAAGTATCTGAATACATTTACCAAATCATTCTGTCATCCAAGTACAGCATTTGTTTCTACCATATCCCATTCCATCCCCATTACTCTTTGGGGACCCAAGAAACTGTCTCTTCTTCCCTTCTCTTCTATCTACAGTGGCAAATGAGTAGTTGTCTTGGTTTTTAAATACATGTATAACATTTTATTTGTTTAAACCTTTCTATACACTTGTTATGATCTCATCCACCAATATTCAGATGAGCCACTTTGTCTAAAATTGTGTCTCTTTTCTCTACATATGTATTGGTAATTAAGGAGGGCATTTAGCACTTATTCAGTCAAGTGCCCTTGAAAAGTTTGGCCTTTGTTTCCTTGATTAAATTAGGAGTCCTTGATGACCTCCTTGCCTCAAGGGAAAGCCTAGTTTACATGGGTTTGAGTAACATGTTTGTGACATCAGAGGCTTTTAGACCACGTGGGTTTAAGTTGCATTTTTGTGCCACTTTTAGGTCACTCGGGTGAGCTGCATGTGTGACTCACCTTTGACTCTGAACAAGATATATAAACCCAGAGGATGGCGTTCTCCCTGGGGCTCTCACTCTTGGAGATGTGTTGATGTGGAGACTCTGGGCAGCTGTAGTTAAGAGCACTCAAGCTTGTAAACCTGGATGTTGGAACTTTGTGAAACCCTGGTAACTATGCATTGAGATTTGAATCAGACAAGGTCTGTCTGTTGATGTTTGTAATTTGTTTATGTTTGCTCTGAAGTTCAGAGTGTTGGCTTTTTCCCCTGAACTAAGTGAATGATATTTGTATGTTGGATTGAAATAAGATTGTTAACCCTCTTAACACTACTCTCCTTAGTAAAGCAGATCAAAAGAACCTGTGTTGGCAGCTTTCTGTGTGCTGGTTGTTGGTGGGTCTTACACCCTTACAGCAGCTGCTAGCCGAATTGTTGCAACATGTTATATAACATTTCATTTATTCATTAACCTAACACTTAATAGGCAATTGACTGAAATTCAATATTACAAAAGTGTTAAGTAGTATATGCAAAATCTAGCTGGGGTTACAAAAACAAAAACAAAGCAGCCCCTCTTCTTAAGGAATTTACATTTTTTCTGGGGGGTAGGAGCAAAGGCTGAGATTCATTAATAGCAAGTGTTTCTTCAAAGTGAAGTTCCCTTTTAAAAATTAAATAATTTTCAATCTACCTCAATAATTTTCAATTTCACAACTCTGTCTGAAATACATCATATACTACACAAGATGTTACCATTTGTATAGTCTGACAATATAAATAATCACCTATAAATAGTAAACTAAAAATCAAATATGATGTCAATCAGATGGGTTACACTAATTCACGTCAGAAGAACAGAGGAATACTCCCTTCTGTACAACACATTCTAAAAACGTGAAACATCTCACAACCTGTGTTTAAGAGAAGTCTGAGGTTTTGTCATATCTATTCCACATTTTTAAGAGCCTTATTACTAGAAACTGTGGCAGAATTTAAATATTTTTTAGAGATTTAAAAAATGAATGACAGCATGAGAAAGAAAACTACTTGAGAACACTAACAATGCTGCTCACATTTCTACAGCGCTTCCTTTAAGAGGCATTAATAAGAGCTAACTCGATATAACATTTTGTACTTGATCACTTTTTGTCTTCACAACTATCCTCTTAGGTAGTTAGTAAAAGTACTATTGTCCTTGTTTTGCAGGTAGAGTGAGAATAAATGATTTCCCACATTCATCTGGCTTCTGAGGACTGGAGGCCTTTAAGGCCCTAGGAATCTAAGTGTAATTACTGGTGCATAAAACTCTCAATACAAGGATCTCTGGGTTTAAAAAAAAATGCTGATCTTTCCTCATTCAAAGGAGAACTATGAGAATTCTATTCTATGGGAATAGAATAAACTTTTAAGGAAATTTGACATTGTCATTCCCATAAATACAAACATCATCAACTTTTTTCTCTTTTAAATTTATATTAGTGGCATTAAAAAAAGATGACTAGTCTATTCTTGATCATTATTTTGGTTTTTCTTTCAGATCCAAGGTTGGAGCTTATTCCTGCTATAGGCTTTATTTTTCTTATTTGATTTCTTTTTTTGGCATGTGTTCTGTGCTATGGTACACTATCATACAAAATTAGCAGCGTGGAATAGATGCACTTTAAAGCTTAAAACTGCTGAAAATAAAATGTCACATGCAATATCCTAAAAACTTTCCATTTTTCTTTATTTGAAGAGATCAAATGAAGCCAGATTTCAATGCGATTGATACATTCTTCATTTCTGAACCATCATCATTTCCTATTATCACCTTATACCTGGGCTCAATTCCATCTAACCTGAAAAAATCAAATAATTTGCCTCTGCTAAGAACAGAAAAGCTTTGTCAGTTTAAGTGCTGCCATTTATGAAATTTTGACTAAACGAATGCTTCTTGCACAGCCTACCTTACATCATTAATTGGTTCAAAGAAAACACTTTGGTAAAACAAAGTTGCAAAGGTGGAAGTTAATTCCACAGCAACAATATTACAAATGGAAAATTTGTTTCCTAGTAGTCTAAGCACCATCTATAAAGCCAAAATTGGCCTGTACCTGAGACCAAAACAAGCCTGAGCATGGTATGGATGCCTGAGATCAGAGAGACCTCTGAGGTTTAAAGCTATGGAATAAGGATTCTGGGGCAAACTGACTTTAAAACCAAAGCTAAATATACACCAAGAGACCTGAAGTGAAACAGAAAGAGAGGTTATCTCTTTCTTCCTCTGGACTCCCCAGACCTCTAGTTTAAAGGCCAGGTACTTAAATCAATATTCATTTAAGACCCTACTATGTGCCAGGCAAATGATAGTCCTTGCTCTCAAAGAGCTCACAGTCTAATGGAGGAGATAATGACAATGAGAAAACAAGTGCATACAAGCAAGCTATTGACAACATAAGTATAAAATAATGAAAAGAGGTTTCTTACAGAGGGTGGGATTTGAGGTGGGACTTGGAGGAAGCCAGGGGGTGAAGGTAAAGAGAGAGGGAGACTCTCGAACATGAAACAGGGCCAGTGAAAATGTCCAGTGTCTGGAGATAGAGTGTTTTGTGTCAAAGAACAGCAAGAAGGCCGGTGTCACTGAATCACAGCACGTGGTGGGGAGTGAGGTGTAATTAGACTGGAAAGATAGGAAGAAAGCAGGTTGTGAAGAGTTTTGAATGCAGATAGAGGTTTAGATGACAATATTCTGATAACTTGGCATTATCCTCCCTTCCTCAAAGAGGAAAGAAAAAGAAAAGAAAAAGAGAAAAACCTACTGTCTATAGCTGGAGAAAGTCCAATCCATTTCCATACAGAAACAGAAAAATCCTGAGCTTTAGAGCAACATAGGGTGGGGGTGGCTAACTGATTAAATCTGGAGATTATAAACTTCTTGAAGGTAGAATCTGCATATCCTTAGCAAATAAACAAAGTACAGTGCCTTCTAAACAATAAACACCTAATAAACATTACTGAATTGAACTGAGTCAGAATAGTAAGAACAATGGACCGAAGCTCAAATTCTACTTTCGATACATTCTAGCTAAATGTACACTGATAAATCATTTAACCCCTCAGAGTCTCAATTTTCTCATCTGAAAAATAGGGATAATACTTGAACTAACTACTTCATAAAGTTATTGTGAGTTACTCTGCAAATCTTAAAGTACTATATTGATATTATTGTAATTAATTTTTCCAAATATCTTTTCAGTCTTTCAAAGTATTTCACCTCCAGAAATACCAGTGAGCCTTGGATTACAGACTTCAGTCATACTCACTGGGAATCAAGAGGAGTGCCAAACTAGCAGTAACATAACCTAGTAACTAACTGATGCTTATATAAGCATAGCAAGATTATCACCAGGTCAACAAAAATAGTCATTACCCTACACAAATCTTGAGCTGGATATGTGCAAGACTACGCCAATGAAACTTAATGAGAATATAAAACAAAGGGGTGGGATATCCTGCACAACTGTTTGATTATCTGGAGAGAGCTGATGAAGGAGAGATGTATATGAGCTTCATAATGATGGGAGATGTGTCTTAATGACTATGAAATCACATATTTGGGGGAATTTTAGTTATGACACTGGATGTTTGTTCCCTGTAGCTCCTAGCTCTAGCTATATAAAGCACTTAGAAAAATCCAAGTTTCCTCTATAATACTTGTGACCTTAAAGACATGACAGAGGGAGAGAAGAATGACATTCTTTTACCTGACACCACTCTATCACATAAACAGATATGTTTATCAGAGACTAGTTTGCATAAAGTGGTTAACATCCACAGCCGGGGAAGGAATACCTTTACAAATCACCACCTCTTTGGCTCTCAGTTCTTACATCTGTAAAATGAAGGGACTAAAGGGACTTCTGGCTGAGACAATGACTGAAGAGAGGCAGTTGTGCTCTCCCACACCTACTCCAACAAAAGCCTGAAAATTGTACCAGACTAAATAAAGATCAAGAAATCCAATGAGAAAATATAGTGACTTCTTTTGTCCCAGAACTATACATGTGTGCAACACACACACACACACACACACACACACACAGCCAGCCAGCAGCCCAAAGGCAATGGGAAAAGGGGGTAAGAACAAAGCCAGTGTGTCAGTCAGGGAAAGAAGCCCATAGCCTCCCAGGGTGACCAAAGAATGGATTAAATATAGCCTGCAGGGTTTTCACTTAGAAGGCAACAAGAGCAGAGAATTCATCCAAGAAACCCCCACAGTGCTTACAAACAAAGGGCAAGGACAGGGTGGTGCTTAGAAAAGATTATTCCAGGCCAAAGAAGTACAAAGTTCCTAGCATTCTGTCCTGAGATGCAAGAGATGGCCCTGAAGATTCACTGCCAGATTCTGATGGGACCAAACCTTGAGAACTAGAGGTCAGCACTGGAGACCAAGGCACAGAGTACTCAAGGTCAACTACGCCACTCAAATGAGCAGCTACAGGTGAGGCCTGGCCTATATAAAGTCCTAATTAAGCCAAAATCAGAGAGATGAGTAAACCAAAGCAAATGTTGATGGGTATTTAAAAAAAAAAACAACTATCGTCACCCTAGAGATCCACAAAAAGGAGAGAGCAACTGCAAGCAATGACTCAGAGGGAAAAAAAATGAATTTTCAACAAAGATTACATGAATACCTAGAAAAAATGAAGCAACAGATAAAAATGAAATAAAAACTATGGGCAATTTCAAAACAAGAAATGTGAAGTATTCACCCAAATGAAAGAATGCTCCAAATCATTAATAATAAGATAAATGAAACTCAAAACAACCCTGAGGTTTCAGCTCATACCTGGCAAATTGGCAAAGATGTCAAACAAGGGCGACAGTTCATGTTGGATGGGTTGTAGAAGGTTAGGCACACTAATATATTGATAGTGGAGCTATAAAATAGTACAGCCATTTTGGAAGGCAATTCAGAATTATGTAAATAAAAAAATAAAATGTCCCTTCTCTTTGGACCAGAGACCCCATTACTGGGCTTATACCCCAAGGAAGTCACTGGTAATAAGAAAGTCCCTAAATACATTAAGATATTAATGGCAGCACTTTTTGTGATAGCAAAGAATAGGAAACAAGCTTACGTCCATCAAACGGGAAAGTGGCTAAACACAATTTGGTATATGAATGTAAAGGAATATTATTGTGCTATAAGAAATGATGAATGTGATGAATGCAGAGAAACACGGAAAGGTCTGTATGAACTGATATAGAATGAAATAAGCAGATAAGAAACAATATACACAACATTATGGGAAATAACAATGATACACCCAAAAATCAAGAGACAAAATTATAAAAATTAAGCAGGACTCAAAAGAAGTTATAAGACATATCCACCCTACCACTTCATAGAGATGGGAGGTCCACAAGTGTTATTACACATTGCACATTTTCAATTTTTTTAATATATTGATTAGTTGTATTGATTTTTTGCCCTTCTTTTAATCTCTTTTTTAATCTTTAACAAATACTATTTGTTATATGAGATGACTCTGTGAGAAGAGGAGGGATCCTGAGGATAACTCTGGTGAGATGTAAATATATATGCAATCAATAAAAACTTATTTTAAAAAAGATAACATGGAAAGACAGGCATGAACTGATGCAGAGTGAAGTAAGTGGTGCCAACAGAAAAATATGCATAATGATGACAACAATGTAAACAGAAAGAACCAGATATATCTGCACAAAATCAAAAGAGGATGTTGCAAAATTATACAGAGCAAGCAAAGGTGGGAGGCCCACAAATGTTGCATACTGATTGCACATATTTTTGGATTTTTTTTCTATGTATTGATCAATGAAGTTGACATTTTCCTCTTTTTTCCCTAAAAATATTATTTGTAATATAGTATTGCTTTCTGAGAGAGGTAGGGGGAGCTACACTGAGGGAAAAATATAGTGATGTTAAAAAAGAATACAATAACACATTTTTAAATTAAGAGGGGGAAAGCTATTGATGAAAGAGTCAGGAGGAGAGTAAGTAGTTTATAAAGGCAGTTAGGTGGTGCAGAGGATAGAGCGCATGGCCTGAAGTCAGGAAGACTGATATTCCTGTGTTCAAATCTGACCTCAGACTGTATTAACCTGGGCAAGTCATTTAACCCTATTTGCCTCAGTTCCTCATTAATAAAATGAGCTGGAGAAGGAAATGGCAAATCACTGCAGTATCTTTGCCAAGAAAACCACAAAGGGATCATGAAAAGTCAGACATGACTAAAAACTGAACAACAACAAGTAGTTTATAAGAGAAAGGGGTAAATCTTACCCAAGTAATGGACTTCATGAAAACTACAACAGACCAAAAAGAAATCAATGATTACATGAAATATCAAAAAATATAAGAACAAAATGAAAAGATTGGAAAAATAAAAGAAAATGTAAGATATCTAATTTTAGACACAACTGACCTAAACACAGGTCAAAGAGAAATAATTTAAGAATCATTGGATTCTCTAAAACCCAATTTTTTTAAAAAGTCTTTATACTATAGTTTAAGAAATTGTAAATGAAAGAGAAGAGAACTTAGAATGTAAATTGCGAAAGGGCTTTGCCTTTTTGGAAAAGATAAAGGCTTACAACCAAAAATAACTTGCCCTACAAAGTTAAATACAATCCAGGGGATGGGGTGGGGGGGGTGGGGGGAAATTAGGCCTTTAATGCAATAGATCAGGGCTATCCAACCATAGGTTTTTATTTAAACAATAGACAATATATTTTGATTTGCCCTTTTAGTGAGAGCTCTGTGGTAGCTTGGCTTCATTTACTAAAGTATTTATGTAAATTTCTATGCTTGTAGTTGGGCCACATAAACCACACTCGGGCCTCATGTGGCCTGCAGGCTTCATTTTGGACAGCCCTTTCAAACATTTCTAATGAAAAGACCAAAGCCAAGTAGGCACTCTGAAATAGAAATACAACAGTCCAGAGAAACCTAAAAAGCCAAATTCATCTGACATTTGGAAGGTGCTGTAATGATACAGTGTTAATATTCTAACAAGGGAAAAGAAACAACTATCCCTTTAGAACTTCAATGTCTTGAACTGATATTAAGGGAGTTAAATAAGAAAAAGAAATGACCTGGAGGTAGATTGGTTTAGTTCTAAGGGTTTGCAGAGGAGAAAGAGAAAGGAGAGTAAACAAATATCGCTATATAGAAAGGAGGGGAAAGGGAGTGGAACTTGCTAACTCTCATAATTGGGGTGCTTGACAAGATTACACAGTATGAAAGGAGTGGGGATAATAGGCATCAGAAACACTCTTATCCGAAATGGAAAAAGGAGGGTTCAAAACAGAGACACTCATACACACAAAATTTGGAGTTGAAATACATCAAACTCAACAGGGAAACAAGTGAGGACTGGGGATGGGAGGGCCCAAAGTAGAAGATAACAAAATATCAGAGGGGGAATATCTATCTACAAGCACTACAAACTTCCTGGTCCTAATGGGGAGATTAAAAGGGAAAAAAAGAGAAAAGAATCTAAGGGGATATCAATTAAATAGGAAATGATTGAGCAAATGGTGGCATGTGTATGTAATGGAATATTGTTATACTATAAGAAGCAATGAAAGAGATAATTTCCGAAAATTCAGGTTAAGATAACCTGATGACAAGTGAAGTAACAAGGGGAACAATGGTAGAAGCCCTTAACTCTCATATTGAAAAGGTAATAAATAAATGATGCTCTAGAAAATAATAAGCAAAATAAGTAAATCAAAGCTCACCTTGAAAGGGGCTCCATAGATAGATTCTCCACCAGTTCCAGTACCAGTAGGATCTCCTCCTTGGATTATAAAACCAGGTACAACTCTATGAAATATTGTGTTGTCATAATAACCTGAAAAGAAATCATTTGAGATTTTACCAGGATGGCCCATGAGATTGTTTCTCTCTTGTCAAGTGTGGTTGCAGAGGTGATTCTTGTTCAGTTATTGATGGGACTAAAAAGCTTCTGAAGCCCCCTTCCAACTCAGTTGGAATGTGGCTTTGCTTCCACATTTGATCCTCTTCTCAGAAAATACCATATTAAGTTGGTCCTTCTACCTTAAAATATTCTTGGGCCTTCCTTTTCTTAAAAAGGTTACCTTCTCTAGATACCATCCAAATTATCATGATCATTTCAGTGATGAACTCATCAAACATCTCCTGTACTTCTTTCATTTCCTATCCAACTGCTTCCTTTTTAACCTCTACAATCTAGTGTCTGTTTCTACTGCTTCAAGTAATAACGTAAGTGAAAATCCAAGCTCTGCAATTTACTACCTGTGTTAAAACTAAGGCAAGTCATTTAAGCTCCCTGAGTCTCATAACCAATTAGTTGCTATGTCACTATTTTACCTCATCAATCTGTCCTCTCCTTTCTATCCCCACTGGAAAAACTCTACTTCAGACCTTTGTTCTTTCTTAACTACCTCATTTCTTAATTATTACAATAATTTATCCCACTTCTAGTGTTTACATCTTTTAATTATCCATAATCCATCCTAACACACTGCTCTCCAATTTTATGCAGGTATAATCACATCATACTTATTTTTAAGGTTTAAGGTGAATCAATCTCCTGATTACACCTCAAGTAAACAGATGATAAACTAAATTTCCTGCACCTACAAAGTAGATGACCAGATATTAGAGAAGAGGTGACCACATCAAAGTATTTCCAGCCAAAGAGACCCTGACCAAGCAACCAAACAGCCTATCTCTGTCAGGCTTTACCCCAATTATGACAGTTACCAATTTAAATTCTACAAAGTTTGTATTTTTTTTTCAATTAACAAGCATTTCTTTTCCCTCCTTTTCACCTCTCCCCATCAAAAAATAAGGAAAAGAAAACCCTTATAACAAATATGTATAGCCAAGCAAAATAAGTTCCTCTACTGACCATGTCCAAAAATGCACGTTTCATTATGCATGCTTAGGCCATCACCTCTCTGTCAGGAGGAGGGGAGTATGGGAATCAGGGTTGGTTACTGCATTCATCAGAGTTCTGAAGTATTTAAAAATGGTTCATTTTCACAATGATACTATGTACATTTATCTTTTTTTTTATAAATTTTATTTAATATATTTAGTTTTCAGCAATGATTTTCACAGGAGTTTGAATTACAAATGTTCTCCCCATTTCTACCCTCCCCCCAACTCCAAGATGGTGTATATTCTGGTTGCTCTGTTCCCCAGTCTGCCCTCCCATCTGTCACTCCACTACCCTCCCATCCCCTTTTCCTTTCCTTTCTTGTAGGGCAAGATAAATTTCTATGCCTCACTGCCTGTGTATCTTATTTTCTTGTTGCATGCAAAAACTTTTTTGTTTTTGTTTTTGAACATCTATTTTTTAAAACTTTGAGTTCCAAATTCTCTCTTCCCTTCCCACCC
>CM053622.1:348309809-348325031 GCA_028646595.1 Phalanger gymnotis | reverse complement strand
GAGGACTCTCTCTCCACAGCCACCACAAACTCCGCCACACCAGCGCTCCTCCTCCCCCAAGGACCACCAACCAAGACTATGACCCAGATCCAAGCAGGGCAAAGCACAAGAATCCTGCCTCAGTGCCAGCAAAGAGATCCCTGCACTCCTGCTCTGATCAGCCACTTGATTCCCCCCACCACCTGTGGGCTTGGAGTTCCAGAAGCAGCTGCCAAGCTAGGCTGCTCTCTGCTGCCAGAACAGTGTGATAGACCCTTCCCAGAAACCATCCAGGCCGTCTTGGGCTGGAGACTTATTTCACTGTCATTTTGTGGGTTCTGTAGCTCTAGAATTTGTTTCAAGTCCTTTTTTACAGGTATTTGGAGGGATTTGGGGGAGCACTCAAGCAAGTCCCTGTTTTCACGCTGCCATCTTGATCAATTTATTGTTAAAATAGTTCAGGGTTGGGTTGTTTCAATTATGCACTATGTATTTTCCTATTAATAGGTTTTAAAAATTAATTCTGACCTTAGCTCTGATGAATCAGTAATCTGGCTATACACTAAAAGCTAACTTAAGGATAACTCACATCAATATCAAAACTTTTGTTGTCTATTAAAATATAATGTATTTAGTTTTCAATGATGTTATTTAGTGTTCACCGTGAGCAATAACTACCCGTCCTTCTTGGAGGATGTGTTCCTGTTTTATAAGGCAGGAGGCTTCTGTGTAAACTAAGAATCTTTGACATCTCTCATGCATTCTTCATGAACCATGCTTTCCCATCTATTTCTCCCCTCTTTGCGTTGAAGTCACCAAGTACCATTGACTTAAGTGGGAGGGTCTTAACAAGTTCTACATAGAATTTCTCTATATCTTAATCCTTAGTACCTAACGGTATATAAAGGGTAGTTATTCTTGTGGTGATATTTTTATAAATCTTGTCATTAATACTCGTGCTATATAGTGATCAAATATCCCATGAAATAATGCTTCTAGTTGTCTTCAGGTGTATGATAAAACCCGCTCCACCAATTCTTTTCTTGGCCTCTCCTAGGAGTACCTGTGAGCCATCTTTCTATTTAGTTTCAACTTCCTTCTTCTGATTTCACTTATAGCAAGCATGTCAAGATTGGAGTGATTCAGCTTCTCAGCTAATACAAAGATAAACAGTGACACAGACCCTGAGCCTGAAGCACTGTGCTAAATACTATGCACAAACAGAATGCTTCTATTGTTCAGTAATATTAGCATGGACACCTTTCTTTAGGACTTGCTTTGTATCAGTCTAAAATATCTGTTCTCAAATTGGAGTTTTAGGGAGGAATTTAACATATGAGAAGTTTGAGGGGAAAAGGAAACTTTCTCAGCTTTACTTGCTTTCATATTTTCAGAATGGCTTTATTATTTTCTTTGACATAAGTCCCTAAAAAATCAAAGAACTCAGTAGAAAGATAAATCCCTGTGCTAAATATATGCAAAAATATTCCATATCTCTGCTGCCCTTTATATGTGCTAGTAACTGAAAATTATCTGTAATTCCAGGTTAAGACTACAGGATAATGAAACTGAAATTCACTTAAAAATATATTGTGTGGTAGACAATCCCCTTTCATTCAAAAATTGGCTGTTCATTTTTAGACAGATATTCACCTCTAGAACATAAACACTTATATTCAGTATTTACTAAAAGTAAGAGGAAGGTAAGATGAGTGATTCAGTGTCCTTAGTCATGAATATTTTCAATTGGTAACAGAATAATATATGCCAAGGCAATACTATTTTGTATCTATTATATTTTTTACAGTCCGTTATGGGTAGCAGTAATCATGCATTAGTGCACTTTTTTCCTACTTTTATTCAGATCAGTAATTTACATAGAGATAGATTTACCATTGACTTTGATTTATTTGGAGCTTTTAAAAATTTTTATGTAATATACAATTTTTCAAATTGCAAAGAGCCTGTAGATTTTATTCAAGTTCAAGTGTGACACATTTTTGTTGCAGATAAAACTCACGTTATTTATGTTGTATGACTGTGGTTAAGGAATATATATTAGATTATTTGAAATTCTGATGTCATGCAAATTGTAATGTATATCAAATTAGAGTAATCATTGTAGTCAGGGAAGGGGGGGGAAGGAGGGAAGAAAATTTGGAACTCAAAATTATGTAGAATCGTGTGTTGTAAACTAAAAATAAAAATTAAAAAAAAGTGTAACCCAGTAAAAAATAAGATGGAGGGAAATAAATAGTAATCAAAACTATTAAAAAAAATATGTCAATAGAAATACCCTAAGTGAGTAAACCTTTTGATTCCCAGACGATATAAGAATTAGCTTGTGTTTATAAGTTTATTGGCAAAGATACTGGAATGGTTTGCCATTTCCTTCTTCAGCTCATTTTACAGATGAGGAAACTGAGGCAAGCAAAGGTAAGTGACTTGCCCAGGGTCACACAGCTAGTAGGTATCTGAGGCCAGATTTGACTGACTCCACTGTATCCACTCTGCCACCTAGTTTATAAGTTAGGTTAAAGGTTTTCTCTTTACTCTTTTTTTCCTTTTTTGTCTGGGTAGTAAAGGGATTCCATAGTAATTGATATATTATCAGAATATCAATAACCACACAGAACACATCTTGTCTAGAATGTAATAGTACATTTTAGCAAGTTGTTTGAGGCTTAGAAAGAGTAAGTGTCTTGCTCATACTATCCAACCATTAGTTAGTGTTTGAAGCAAGACTTGACCCTAACTCTTTCTGATTCTATCTGCTATGGCACACTGCTTGTCTATAAAAGCATTTTTTTTTACTTTTTTCATTTTCAGATATTCTTGGGTTCTGTACATCTTTATACATCTTCTGTCTAATTTTATTTCAGGTGGCAACAAGGACAATATCAGAGCTGGATGTAAAAAATGTGGCTATCGTAAGTATGACATGCTATAGTAAGACTCTGTACTATAATATTTCATATTGCTGCTCTTAGAACTGTTATGGTACACCTCTCTTTTTTTTTTTTAAATTTTGGAGGGGGGAAGGCAGGGCAATTGGGGTTAAGTGACTTGCCCAAGGTCACACAGCTTGTGAATGTGTTAAGTGTCTGAGGTTGGATTTGAACTCAGGTCCTCCAAACTTCAGGGCCAGTGCGCTACTCACTGCACCGCCTAGCTGCCCCACACTTCTCTTTTAATTAGCATCTTGGAATATGATGAAAAGCCTGAAGTCCCAAAAAGCATTTATAGGTTCAGAGATTCCAATATTGGAACAAAGAGAATTCGCCATTACTGCCTGCTGTGAATCAATGAGAAATCTTATGACTATACAAGAATTGAATAAGCAGGATTCTAGTGCTTAGTTATAGAATGTAGTTTCATGGAAACTGTGTTCCAAAAAAGGAATTTTTGTGTGCATTTCCTTACTTCTTAGCTTTACTGTAAGAATAGATAAAATGAAGCCCAGCTATGCAATAAATGGCTACTGTTTATTGCCATTGACTGATTGACTGCTATCTGATTACTTTTTTTTACGTTTTTATCTATATTCTAAACCATCTTCTTGGCATAACTTCTTTTGTTTCTGTAAGTTTATAAATCATTGCTAATTTGTTTGTATCATTCATCAAGTTTGATTAAACACCTGGCATTTGCAGAGCCCTTTACTTGAAAACTGTCTTTGTTTTCAAAATTGCATTTAATTTTCTAGCTTGTGTGCTAATTTCTTCATTTATCACAGATAGGTTAGGTCATGAAAATTTTCTTTAGACATTAAGACTATTAACATATTGATAAAGTCACCAAAAAGTTTTTCAGTCTTCTATCAGAAATTAAAACGGCAGTTTGAGAAGCATGGTGGTGTATTAGGAAAACCAGTGATTTTGAAGCCCAATATCATGGATTCCATTCAATTGGACAATGGCTAAACAAGTTATGCTTCATGAATATAATTGAGTACCACTGTGCTATAAGAAATTATAAATATGATAACTGCAGAGAACAAGAGTAGTCTTATATGAACTGATCCAAAGTGAAATAAGAGTTAAGTCAGCAAATATTTATTAAACACCTATGGCATCATACTATAAGCACTAGGGAGACAAAGAAAGACAAAAACCATCCCCCCTTTTGGGGAGCTAATGGCCAAGTTTAGCTTTAAAGAAGAGGTTACTCACTTCCCTCTTTACAAAATTAAGGTATTATTGTTGTAGAATACTTCACATATTATCAGACTGTTTCAATATGTTAGTTTTGGTGAGCTATTTATTTTTGTTTTTCGTTTGTTTTTAGGGATTGCTATCTGGGAGGGGGAAGAAGAATTCATTGGGGAATGTAGGTGATATAAAAACAAAAGAAAAATTATTTAAAATTTTTTTTGAGTTCTGTTCCCAGCTCTGACACTTCCCAAATGTTTCTGAGCAAACTAATTAACTTATCTGCACTTCATTTTCTTCACTTCACAGCACTATATAAATGAGTTGTTATTGTCCAATAAATATTGTTTAGTATATTTGATAATGAGAATATTTTCAGAGTAGTCAAGACCATTGTTTTTACCTTCAAATAATCTCTTCAGAATTAGTTGATTTAGACCTCCTTTGAAGTGAATAACTCAGGTTTATTCATTTCTATCATATCCATATGAAGTGTTTCAGTAAAATTTGTTAGTATCCCAGTTGAAAAAATGTTAACAATAAGTAACGCAGAAGTGGTGATGGCCTACTCGTTCAGGCAATGTAACCTGAGGGCATGGCACCCACTTTCTGTATCTCTAGGCTGTGTAGGCAGCTGCCTGGCAGGTCTGGGGAGTTTTCTTAGAGTGGGAGGTGAGACTGGTTGTAGTCATGTCTGTGCTGTTACAACTCAGATTCTCTCAAGTAGGTCCTGGGGATAGTAGCCCTGTTGTGTGATGATTCATTGCTACTACTTCCGCCTTTAGCTCCTGAGCTCCCACCAGTGTTTCCCATTATACAAGTCCCAATGACCCCACTGACTCTTAAGCATGAAAATGATGACAAGAGAAAGAATAATCAAGACATTTTCTTACTAAAAGAAGAGCAGCAATAATCTTAACCATTATTTAATTGAAGGCAAGAGTAAGATTAATCAAAACAATAGTCTACCTATAAATCGATGTGCCTGGTCTCTTTACGGAGTGTCACCTGCTGGGGATAACTTCTCCTGTTCCATCTGTTCCCTTTCATGGCCTCACAGCTATCCTATTGAGAGGAGCTATTTCTCTGCTCCTCTCTGACCACTGAAGCAGTGTCAGGCTCTTTTAGGATTCAGCCTCCCTTGGAACTAAGAAATTGTTAACTTCTTTCAGTGACAAACAGTGCCCATAAGGGAGTCTCTGAGGAGTTTCTCACAGACTGTCTGTAGCAGGAGAGCCATATGGCCTACTCCCCACTAGCTCTGCAAACAGCAGGGGATTTCTTTTTTATCGGGTTAGCTTTCAGTAAAGCTGCTCTTCTCATAGCAAAACAGATGCAAAGACTCCTTCCGCTTGTTTGTCATTAGCATGTCAGAGAGACTCTTGATGTACAGCATTGATAAACCACTGAGTTTTCCCCTCTATCATACTTTAATAGTAATAGAGACAGTCCTTCCTTTTGCCAAATAATCAGCTCCCAGCAAAGCAGTGTCTCCTTCCCATATGTCCCAGCACAATAGGTGCAGATCCTGCATGTCAGCTTTTCAGCTCTTCGTAGCTCCTGTGTCTGTCTTTCATTAGCATTTCCTTTAAATTATCTCCCAATACTCTGATTGCCTCAGCTTGGTCTCCTGATACTTTTTTTTTTTTAACATTTTTATTTAAAGTTTTGAGTTCCAAATTCGATTCCTCTTTCCTTTCCTTTCCTCCCCTCCCTCCTCCCTGAGATGGTAAGCAATCATATTTGTGTTATACATGTGCAATTATGTAAAACATTTCCATATTAGTCATTTTGTACAAGAATACTCGAATAAAAGAAAAAATAAAAGAAAGTGAAAAATAGCATGCTTCAGTCTGTTCACACAATATCAGTTCTTTTTCTGGAAGCAGTTAGTGTGCTTCATCAGTAGTCATTTGGGCTTGTCTTGGATCATTGTATTGCTGAGAATAGCTAAGTCATTCACAATTCTTCATCAAACAGTATTGCTGTTACTGTGTACAATGTGCTGTTTCTGTTCACTTCACTATGTATCAGTTTATGGAATCATCTTGCTTCTCATTTCTTATAGCACAATACAATCATATACCACAGCTTGTTTAGCCATTTTCCAGTTGACGGGCATCCCTTCGATTTCTATTTCTTAGCCACTACAAAAAGAGCTGCTATAAATATTTTTGTACAAATAGATCCTTTTCCCTTTTTATTATATGTCGTTGGGATAGAGACCTAGCAGTGGTATTTAGCTGAATCAAAGGGTATGCATAGTTTTATAGCCCTTTGGGCATAGTTCTGAATTGCTCTCCAGAATGGTTGAAACAGTTCACAACTCCATCAACAGTGCATTAGTGTTCCAGTTTTCCCACATCCCTTCCAACATCCACAATTTTCCTTTTTTGTCATATTAGCCAATCTGATAGGTGTGAAGGGTTACCTCAGAGTTGTTTTAATTTGTATTTCTCTAATCAGTGGTGATTTAGAGCATTTTCTTCCTATGACTATAGATACTTTGATTTCTTTGTCCGAAAACTGATTCTTCATATCCTTTGACCATTTATCAATTGGGAAATGACTTGTAATTTTATAAATTTGACTCGTTTCTCTATATATTTGCGAAATGAGGCCTCAATCAGAGATACTTGTTGCAAAAGTTTTTTTTTCCTCCCAGTGTTCTGCTTTCCTTTTAATTTTGGTTGCATTGGTTTTGTTTGTGCAAAAACTTTTTAATTTTATATAATCTTTTTATTTTATATTTTGTAATACTCTCTCATTTTTGGTCCTAAATTCTTCCCTTATCCATAAATCTGACAGATAAAATATTCTGTGCCCTCTTAATTTGCTTATAGTATTACCTTTTAAGGGTAAATCATGTACCCATTTTGACCTTATCTTGGTATATGGTGTGAGATATTGGTTTATACCTAGTTTCTGCCAGTTTTCCAGTTTTCCCAGCAGTTTTTGTCAAATAATGAGATTTGTTCCAAAAGCTTGGATCTTTAGGCTTATCACATAATAGATTACTGTGGTCATTTACTATAACATAATTTATATCTAATTTATTCCACTGATTCACCACTCTATTTCTTAGCCAGTTTGAGATATGGTACCACTAGATCAACTCTTTTCACATTTTGTTTCTCATTCATTTCCTTGATATCCTTGAGCTTTTGTTGTTCTTCTAGATGAATTTTGTTATTATCTTTCTAGGTATAAAATAACTTTTTTAATAGTTTGATTGGTATGGCATTGAATAAATAGATTAATTTAGATAGTATTGTTATTTTCATTATATCGGCTGGGCCATGAGCAAATAATGTTTTTCCAGTTGTTTAGATCTGATTTATTTGTGCGAAAAGTGCTTTATAGTTGTGTTCATATAGTTCCTGGGTTTATCTTGGCAGGTAGACTCCCAAGTATTTTATATTGTCTACAACTATTTTAAATGGAATTTCTCTTTCTATCTTGTGCTACTGGACTTAGTTGGTAATATGTAGAAATGCTGGCAATTTACATGGGTTTATTTTGTATCCTGCAACTTAACTAAAATTGTTAATAATTTCAAGTAAGTTTTTAGTTGATTTTCTAGGATTTTCTAAGTATAACATTATATATCATCTGCCAAGAATGATAGTTTTATTTCCTCATTGCCTATTCTAATTCCTTCAATTTCTTTTCCTTGCCTTATTGGTGTAGCTAACATTTCTAGTACAATATTAAATAATAGAGAGTGATAATGGGCATTTTTGCTTCACCCATGATTGGAGTGTTGGGGTATCCCCATTGCAGCTTATTCCCATTACAGATAATGCTTGCTGGTAGTTTTAGATAAATATTACTTATCATTTTAAGGTAAGTTCCATTGTTCATATGCTCTCTAGTGTTTTTAATATGAATGGATGCTGTATTTTATCAGTCTTTTTCTGCATCTATTGAGATAATCATATGATTTCTGTTGGTTTTGTTATTGATGTGGTCAGTTATGCTCATAGTTTTCCTAATATTGAACCAGCCCTTCATTCATGGTACAAATTCTACTTGGCCATAGTGTATGATCCTTGAGATATATTGCTATAATCTCTTTGCTAGTATGTTATTTAAAATTTTTGCAGCAATATTCATTAGGGAAATTGGTCTGTAATTTTCTTTCTCTGTTTTGCCTTTCCCTGGTTTCAGTATCAATACCATATATGTGTCATAAAAGGAATTTGGTAGGAGTCCAACTATTGTTTCATATAATTTATATTTATATTTAAATTTATAAAATTTTATATAATTTTTTCATATAATTTATTGGATTAATTGGTTCTTTAAATGTTTGGTAGAATTTGCTTGTGAATCCATCTGGTCCTGGGGATTTTTTCCTTAGGAAGTTCATTGATGGCTTGTTCAATTTCTTTTTCTGATTGGGTTATTTAAGTATTTTATTTCTTCTGTTAATCTGGGTAATTTATATTTTTTCATCCATTTGATTTAGATTGTCAAATTTATTGGCATCTAATTAGGCAAAATGGCTTCTAAAAATTTTCTTAATTTCTTCTTCATTGGTGGTGAATTCACTCATTTCATTTTTAATACTGGTAATTTGGTTTTTTCTCTCTTTTTTTTTTAAATCAAGTTAACCAATAGTTTATCTGTTTTATTGGTTTTTTTTTTTCACAAAATTAGACTGTAGTTTTACTTACTAGTTCAATAGTTTTCTTTCAGTTTTATTAATCTCTCCTTTGATTTCCAACATGATGTTTAATTGGGAATTTTTTATTTGTTCTTTTTCTAGTTTTTTAATTGCATACCTAATTCATTGATCTGCATTTTTCTATTTTATTCATATAAGCAATTAAAGGTATAAATTTTCCCCCAAGTGCTGCTTTGGCTACATCTATAAATTTTGGTATATTGTCTCATTGTCATTTTCTTTAATGAAATTATCAATTGTTTCTATGATACATTCTTTGACCCACTTGTTTTTTAGGATTAGATTATTTAATTTCCAGTTAAATTTTAATTTCTTTCTATTGTCCACTATTGAATTTAATTTTCATTTCACTATGATCTGAAAAGGATATATTATTTTTCTTCTTTTCAGCATTTGGTTGTGAGGTTTTTATGTCCTGATACATGGTCAGATTTTTGTGTAGGTGTCATGTACTGCTGACAAAAAAGTATATTCCTTTGTATTCCATTTTCTCCTGACATTTATCTTACTTAACTTTTCCAGAATTTTATTCAATTCCTTAACTTCTTTCTTGTTTATATTTATCTAGCTCTAAGAGGGGAAAGTTGAGGTCTCCCCCTTGTATAGTTTTATTATCTATTTCCTCCTGTAATTCATTCAACTTTTCCTTCAAAAATTTATATGCTATACCATTTGGTGCATATGTGTTTAGTATTGATATGATTTCATTATCTATGTTACTTTCAGGCATATATAATTTCCTTCCTTATCTCTTTTAATTAGATCTATTTTTGCTTTTTGCTTTGTCTGAGATCATGATTGCTACCTCCGCTTTCTTTGCTTCAGCTGAAGCATAATAGATTCTTCTCCAGCCCCTTACCTTTACCTTGTGTGTATCTCTCAGTTTCAGACATATTTCTTGTAAACAACATACTGTAAGATTCTGGTTTTTAATCTGTTCTATCCACTTCCATTTTATGAGTGAGTTCATCCTATTCACATTTATAGTTATAGTAACTGTGTATTTCCCTCCATGCTGTTTTCTCTCTTATTCCCCACCCTTTCCTTTCTCACAAATGTTTTACTTTTGATCACCACCTTCCCCAATCTACTCTCCCTTTTATTAGTCTCTCTTCCCCCTTCTATTATCCCCATGCCTTTTTACTTCTTTATACGGTAAGATAGATTTCTATATCCAGCTGAGTGTGTATATTATCCCCTATTTGAGTCCATTTTGATCAGAGTAAAGTTTAAGCTTTACCTGCCACCCACCCTCCCATTATCTCTTTCATGCCTTTTTTATGCAGGATAATGTACCCCATTCAATCTCTGTCCCACCCTGGCCTCTTCTTCCAGTGTAGTTTTTTTTGTTACCCCTTTATTTTGTTTTTGGGGGAATCGTCCATCAAAGTCACTTTATATCTATACCTTCTGTCTATATATATACATCTTCTAATTGCTGTTATAGGAATAAAGTTCTGTTACACATATTATCTTGCCAAATAGAAATATAAATAGTTAAACCTTATTGAATTTATTATATTTTCTCTTTCTTGTTTCTTTTTTATCTTTTATGTTTCCCTTGAGTCTTATATTTGGAGGTCAAATTTTTTATTCAGCTCTGAAAGTCCTCTTTCATTAAATGTCCATTTTTTTTTCTCCTGAAAGATTATATTCAGTTTTGCTGGATAGGTGATTCTTGGTTGTAATCCTAACTCCTTTGCCTTATAATATATCATATTCCAAGCTCTCTGATTCTTTAATGTAGAAGCTGCCAGATCGTGTGTAATCCAACTGTGGCTCCATGATATTTGAATTGTTTCTTTTTGGCTGCTTGCAGTACTTACCACTCTTTGATCTGTGAGATTTGGAATTTGGCTCTGATTTTCCTCAGAGTTTTTATTTTGGGATCTCTTTCAGGCAGTGATCAGTGGATTCTTTCAATTTCTCTTTTGCTGTCTGGTTCTCATATATCAGGGCAATTTTCTTTAATAATTTCTTGAAAGTTGTTGTCCAGGCCTTTTATTTATTTTTTTTTTAATCATGGATTTCAAGTAGTCCAATAATTCTTATATTATCTCTCCTGGACCTTTTTTCTAGGTCAGTTGATTTTCCACTGAAAATTTCATGTTTTCTTTTTTTTTTTTTAACTTGATTTATTTTGTTTTATTGTATCTTAATGTCTGTAAGAGTCATTAGCCTCCACTTGCTCAATTCTAATTTTTATGGAATTATTTTCTTCAGTGAGCTTTTGTACTTCCTTTTCCATTTGGCCAATTCTATTTTTTCAGGGAGTTATTTTCCTCATTAAATTTTTGTATAAGTTTTCTCATGCTGCTGGCTCCTTTTTCATGATTCTCTTGTATTACTTTCATTTCTTTTCCCAGTTTTTCTTCTACTTCTCTAATTTGCTTTTTAAAACCCTTTTTAAGTTCCTCTGTCAATTCTTTTTGAACCTGAGACCAATTTACATTTTTTTTAAGGCTTTACATGTAGCCATTTTGACACTATTGTCCTCTTCTGAGTTTATGCCTTGAGCCTCCCTGTTTCCATAGTAACTTTCTGTAGTCAAGTTCTTTTTTTGTCTTCCGCTCATTTTTTGGCCTTTTTTGTGATGGCGGTTTTATGTAAGAGTTGGGCTCTCACATAAATTTAGATCCCAAAATGAAAACTCTCAGGAAAATCAGAGCCAAATTCCAAATCTCACAGATCAAGTAGGAAGTATTGCAAGCAGCCAAAAAGAAACAATTCAAATATCATGGAGCTATAGTTGGATTACACAGGATCTGGCAGTTTCCTCATTAAAGAATCAGAGAGCTTGGAATATGATATACCATAAGGCAAAGGAGTTAGGATTACAACCAGGAATCACCTATCCAGCAAAACTGAATATAATCTTTCAGGAGAAAAAACTGGATATTTAATGAAATAGAGGACTTTCAGACATTCCTGATTAAAAAGACCAGAGTTGAATTAAAAAAAATGACCTCTAAATATAAGACTCAAGGGAAACATAAAAGGTAAGGAAGAAACAAGAAAGAAAAATATAAGAAATTCAATAAGGTTTAACTATTTATATTTCTATATGGCAAGATAATATTTGTAACAGAACTTTATTCCTATAACAGCAATTAGAAGATGTATATATTGACTGAAGGTGTAGATATAAGGTGACTTTGATGGATGATACCCCAAAAAAAAAACAAAATAAAAGGGGTAAGAAAACTGGAAGAAGAAGCCGGGGTTGGGGGTGGGGACAGAGATTGAATGGGATAAATTATGTACTGTCCCAGACTTTTTGTGCCCCTGCTCAGGGTCATGCTGCTGACTTTCACTGGGTTTCAGGGCTTAGTTTCTTGCTTTCACTGGAGGGTTCGTTGGGGTGAAGTCTACCTGTTGTCTTCCCCTAGATGTGGGGTTTAGCTGCTGGCCTGCGCTACCAGTGGAACTTTTCTACTGGGTTGTTATCCTAACAGAGTCTTTCTGGTGTCTGGCCCTAGAGGAGACTTCTTGTTGCTGGTCAGCCCACTGGGTGGGACCCTGTTCCTGGGTTGCTATGGAAACAGGGCCTGTCTTCCAGAAGGCCCTAGAAGATTCTTGTTGCTGGTAGAACCTAGGGGCAGGGTTTCATTATTGGTTAGTAGTGAGGTCAAAACCTTGCTGATGGCTTTTGCTGGGGGGTGGGGTTGCTGGAGTGGAGGGGCCTTCCTGAGCTTCACCGACTGTTTACCAGGAGGGTGGGGCCTTGCTGATGGATTGCCCCAGGCTTGGAGCCTTGCTGCAGTCCCCCTGTGCTGAGCCTGGCTGCTGTTGCTGCTGCTCTTGGACCTTGCTTCCCTCCTACCCCAGTAAGACAGACCTTTCCCACCGTACTGGTAAGCTGCTTCCCTGTACCTAAATCAATTTGAGGGTGGTTTTCTAGTTGTGTGGAATAGAATTTGGGAGAGCTTCACAGGGTTACATTCTCACTTTGCCATCTTGTCACCCAAAGCCCTTTCCTGATTCGTTCATCTTTTTATCACCTACCCTTCCTGTGTTTTCCTCTTTGTCTTCTGATGGCTCAAATCAGGTAATGATCCACCCCTACACATAATGGAACTCAAAAATTCTACCTTTCTGTCAGGAATCACCCTCAAATCTTCTCATAGTCTTCAAAAAGTTATTTATTTACAATTTCTCAGTTACAGCCTTCAAAACTGAAAATAATTACAAGCAAATGAGCTTATGGACTATACAGTACCCTGCAACTGTTGTTGTTTCAGTTAACTATCTGTCTTCAAATGGGTCCTATAGTGTTTTCTCCTCAGGTCCTAAAAACAGTCTTTATCCTCAACAGTTTAGCTGAGAGAACATGTTTACTCTTAAGCTGATTTTGTCAGTTTTCCTTACTTAAATGTTCTTTTTTTCTCCCCCTTTCAACAAGCAAAATGTTTGCATATTAAAGGAGCAGAATCCTGCAAATAGATTCGATATTCAGGTTCCCTTCCTTTCACATCATTTTTTCAGGCTCTAATCTTCAGATGATAGGAAGCTTTTGTTATTATTGTTGCCTAGCTACCAACATAGCATGCTGAACCTTTCTTATTGTTAGGTTTACATCTTTACAGATGTTACTGATGAAGCCCTTTTCAGTGAACAAGTGTTTTTCAATATGGACTACATTTTTAAAAACACAATCAGTCGGCTCATTATTTCTGGACCATAACCTTTTTCTTTTGTTTATAGTAGTAACAGAAGGAGCTTCATAAATCCATTTGTTTTGCTTTCATGCCTGAAATGTGGGTGTCCTTGAATTGATCTCACAGGAAAATTATCTTTCTTTAGCTATAAAAATAAAGAGCAACACATATTAAGCAGTTTACATTTAAAGTATTTAATGCTTTATTGAAGACGCTTGTGGTGATTGATGTAATAATGTATTTCATTGTCTGAAATAAATTGCCTTTTCAAGTTCAGGATGAGAGCTGTGCTTCTAAATAAATATTTTCTCTAGTAGAATTGTCAATGATAATTGAATCTTAAAGACTAAATTATATTTATTGTGAATTTTTAATTTATAAAATATTTATTGGTTTAAGATTTACAAATATTTAAAAAATTTTTTTTAATTAATAAAAATTTATTTTCTCTCCTTCTTGCTCCACATTGAGGGGAAAAAAAGAAAAAGAAAAAAATCCTTACAACAAACATGCATACTCATCAAGCAAAACAAATTCCCTCTGTGGCCGTAACTAAAAAATATGTCATATTATGTACCCTAAGCCCTTCACCTCTATCAGGAGGTGGGTAGCATGCTTCATTATGAGTTCTTTGGAATTATGATTAGTCATTGATCCGAGTTCATAACAGCTTTGTTTGTTTTTACAGTATTGCTATTGTATAAATTGTTCTCCTGGTTCTACTCACTTAATTTTTTATCGGTTCATTCAAGTCTTCCCAGGTTTCTTGGGAAACCCTCCCTTCAATCATTTCCTTTTTTTTTAAGTTCTTTTTTATTATTATTATTAATTTATTTATTTTTAGTTTTAGTTTACAACATTCAATTCCTCAAGTTTTTGAGTTTCAGATTTTCCTCCCCCTCTATCCTCCCCACCCAAGACTGCATGCAATTCAATTAGGCTTTACGTATACTTTCACACTAAACATATTTTCACAATAGTCAAGTTGCAAAGAAGAACTATAACCAATGGAATGACCTGCCAGAAAGAAAAACAAAACAGAAACAAAAAGAAACAAAAAAAAGAGAGAGAGAAAGCGCAAATAGTTTGCTTCAATCTGCATTCAGACTCCGTAGTTCTTTCTCTGGATGTGAGGTGGATGTGAGAATTTTTTTCCTCCATGAGTCTGTTGGAGTTGTCTTAAAACCTTGCATTGCTGAGAAGAGCCAAGTCTATCAAAGTTAGTCATCAGAGACACTGTGTAATTGTGTGTAATTTTCTCTTGGTTCTGCTCCCCTCACTCAGCATCAGATCACATAAGTCTTTCCAGGTTATTATGAAGTCTATCTGCTCCTCATTTCTTATAGCACAATAGTATTCCATTATATTCATATACCACAACTTGTTTAGCTATTCCCCAATTGATGGGCATCCCTTTGATTTCCTATTCTTTACCGCCCCAAAAAGAGCTGCTATAAATATTTTTGTACATACTGCTTCATTTCTCACTTGTGTGATCTCTGAAATATAGCTCTAGAAGTGGTATTGCTGGGTCAGAGAATGCACATTTTTTTAGGTTCCTTTCCATATTTTTATTATTACTTAACATTTTTAGTTTTCAGCATTGATTTCCACAAGATTTTGAGTTACAAATTTTCTGCCCATTTCTACCCTCTCCCCCACTCCAAGATGGTGTATCTTCTGATTGCCCCATTCCCCAGTCTGCCTTCCCTTCTGTCACTGCACCCCCCAATTCCCTTTCCCC
>CM053622.1:348289804-348309309 GCA_028646595.1 Phalanger gymnotis | reverse complement strand
GTTTTCGCTGCCTGGCCATATTCCCAGCCAACTTACTTGACCCTTGAGTTTTTCAGCAGGGTATGAATGCTTGTAGTGTAAAGAGTACTGTGTTCTAAGTTTGAGGGGATGCGCCATTGATTTCAAAGCAATTTCTATACAGTCAGCTGTGCCACACCAGCACTCCTCCTTCCTCAAGAACCACCAACCCAGACCTGATGAAAATCTTAAGCAGGCTTTGCACTCCTGCTCTGATCCGCCACTTAATTCCTTCCACCAGGTGGGCCTAGGGCCAGAAGTAACTGCAGCTATAGTTCTGTAGCTGCACCTCCCCCCGCTGCCCCCTGGCTGGTGGCCAGACTGCAAATTCTTTTCACTCTGTCCCCTGCAGCTTTTCCCGTTAACTTTCTCTGTTGTCTTTGGTGTTTGTGGGTTGAGAAGTCTGGTAACTGCCACAGCTCACTGATTCAGGGCGCTAGGGCTTGTTCCGCCCGCCTCCTGGTCTGGTTGGTCCTGCCGCCGCCGGCGCTGGGCTCTGCTCCCCTCCGCTCCGTGCGCGATAGACCTCATCCAGTGACCATCCAGGCTATCCTGGGCTGGATCCCTGCTTCCCTCTGCTATTTTGTGGGTTCTGCAGTTCTAGAATTTGTTCAGAGCCATTTTTTATAGGTTTTTGGAGGGACTTGGCAGAGAGCTTATGCAAGTCCCTGCTTTCCAGCTGCCATCTTGGCTCCCGGATTATTTCATTTTTATATTTGTATCCCATATCTAACACAATACTTGGTGCGGGATCAAAACCTATTAAATACTTGTTGTTTGAATTCTGAATGTTTTTCACTGTTTTTCTTTTTATTTAATAGGTCTTATAAACATTTTCTTTCCCTTTTTCCACTCTACTTACTTTTCTCTACCAGGTGTAAAAAACCTCCTCATTTAAAATGCTGTTAATATGCCTTAGATTAATGTGTGGTATGATGACCTGATATTTTTATTTCCACAGGTACAAATGAGGAAGAAGAAAAGAAAAAACAAAAAAGAAAAAACAAAGAGAAACTTAAATTGAAAAAGAAAAGAAAAAGGTACTCCTTAATCTTATAAATAAAACAGAAGAATAAGATTTTATGGAACTTATTTGAAAGTTTTACATTTATTTGTTTAAGTGGATTTGTCAGCTATGGGAATAGGGTCTAGGACAATAGTCACGCTCTCTTGAATTCTTAGCATTAGTTGTTAACAAAACCAGAATTGCCAGCAAGAGGGTTCAGGAATCAAAAATGATATAAAATATGTTATTCATTGGCATTCGGTAGCTGACTGACACACTTGACAGAATTGTGGGTGATAGCTACCCTTAAATTTTCTTAAATTAGTCTCTTGCCAGTTATACTCTGAAGTTACCTAAAGTTTTAAAAGTTATATAGACCTTTAATTGAACAAAACAATGTAACATCCCAAGTCTTTCTGATCATTTTTTCTCTCATATTTGTGTTAAAATAAATATCAAAATAATATGTCTACATCTTCAAAATGCCATTGTCTTAAAAGAGGCCATTGATTTTTCTGAAAGTCTGATACATCTCTCTTGTGCTTGAATGTTCAGTCATTTTCAATCGTGTCTGATTCTTCCTGACCCATTTGGGGTTTTCTTGACAGAGATACTGGAGGTTTGCCATTTCCTTCTCCAGCTCATTCTTCAGATGAGGAAACTGAAGCAAATAGGGTTAAGTGACTTGTCCAGGGTCACACAGCTAGTAAGTGTCTAAGGCCAGATTTGAACTCAAGAAGATGAGTCTTCTTGACTCTAGGCCTGGTGCTCTATCTACTGAGTCACCTAGCTGTCCTTGTGCTTGAATAGCATACCAAAATAAAAATAGTATACGTGTCTTTCAGGGCCTTTGTCATTGTTGATCCCTATATGGATTTTGACTGTCAATCATTTGGGGCATTTAATAGGCTATGTAGCTTGTTACCAATTTCCATTAAATAAATGATTTAAAAGACATTATTGAGGATTCATGCTTTGCCCCTCTTACCCCAACCTCCACCCCTTCCCTCCACCAAAAAAAAAAGTTACAGATTTGGAAGTGAAGGGGACTTTAAGAGATCATCCAATCTACTCCACTCATTTTATATTGGAGAAGGTTCAAGTCCAGAGAGCTAGTGACTTGCCCAGGGTCATAAAGGTAGCAAATAACAGTTGGTTTTCTTTTACTCTGAATCTAGCATTCTCTGTAATGAGCCATTCCTTAGAGTCCATATAAAAACAAGATAAGAATTACAGAAGCTGAGATGTTGGAGCTTGATATGTACCTACATCAGTGAAATAATGTCAGTAAGCTTAAGTGTCTGCTATGTGTCAGGCACTGTGCTAAGTACTGGGGATGCAAAGAAAGACAATAATTCTTGTTCTCAAGGAGCTCAGAGTCTAATGAGGGAGACAGTATGTACATCTGTAACATCTATGTACAAACAAGCTATATTCAGGATAAGTTGGAAATAACCAACATCAGGAAGGCACTAGCATTAAAGGGAATTGGAAAAGACTTCTCATAGAAGGTATGATTTTAGTTTGGACATAAAGGAAAACGAGGCTAGGAGGCAGAAGGAGAGAGTATTCAAGACATGAGGAATATAGTGAAAATGCCTAGAAGATGGGAGCGTATTGCATAAGAAACAGCAAGAAGACCAGTGTTACCGGATGGCAAAGAATATGGTTGGGGAGGAAGAGAGGGGGGCTTTATAGGGCTTTATAGTCAAGAAGACTGGAAGTTAGGAAGGGGCCAGGTTGCAAAGGGTTTTTTGCTTTTTCTAATGTGTTTCTTTTATTTTTTAAATTTTAAATGCATTAACATTTTATTTATGAGCATAGTACCTATGTATAATTGAGAAACATTAAAACAGATAGGTGAGATTTTTATTTAGTCTTCAGAGGGATTTTTTATTAATTTGTTTTAGTTTACAACACTCAATTCCTCAAGTTTTTGAGTCAAATTTTCCTCCCCTCCCTCTTCTCCCTACCCCCGCCCTCAAGGTGGCATGTAATCTGATATAGGTTCTACATATACTTTGTGAAGGATTTTGAATGCCAAGCAAGATTTTATATTTTATATAACACTAGAGGTGATTGAGAGTTTGTCGAAAGGGGAGGTAGGGTGACAGGGAGGTGGGGAGGTGACGTGGTTAAATCTGTGCTTTAGGAAGATTAATCTGACAGCAAAGTGGAGAATGTACTGAAGTTGGAGAGAGATTTGAGGCAAAGAGACTAACCAGTGAGCTATTGGAATAATCTAGGCCTGGGGTTATGAGAGCTTGCCCCAAAGTAGTAGTAATATTAGAGGAACGAAGGGGGCACGTGTAAGAGAAGACACAAAGATGAAAATGACACGACTTGGCCACTGATTGAATATTGGAGGGGGAAGAGGGGAGATAGTGAGAAATTAATGAGGACAGCTAGGTTATAAGCCTTGGTTACTGGGAGAATGGTAGTATTCTCACTTAAAAAGGAAGTTTGGGAGGGGAGGAGGTTTTGAGTGGGGGAAATAATGAGTTCTGTTTTGGACTTGTTGAGTTTAAGATGTCTTCAGGACATCCACTTAGAGATGACAGGCAATTGGAGATATGCATAGAGATCAGATGAGAGTTAGGGAAGATACAAGGGTCAAATGAAGCCTTTTCAAAGTAGTCAAGACTTGAAAATAAATTGAAGACAGAAGGGATGGAACCAGTAGAGCACAATCGAAAATGCTGTAGATAAAAGGGATAAATGAGGGAACAAGATCCCAGAGGAAAGATGTAAGAGGAAGAGATTGTGATCACCTGTGGTCTAAAAGTGGCCTTTTACCATCCTTTGCTTTTTCTTCTCATACGGCTGTTGTAGCAGAAGCAGTATAAAGAGAGTGAGAATGCTGAAGTTCATCTACAACAGAAGTATTAAGAGTTCCACAAAACTCCCCAGTGCAGCAGGAAACAGATTGAAATGTAATTGGGAAATGTTTAACAAAATAAATAAAAATACAACATAGATTATGTTAACTTGTGATTGCTAAGTCAAAATGCAGCCATCAGGGATCCTCTTCTATTTATGTTTGATACTGCTGATCTAGAATGGAAAGGTCCAGTGTAATGATCTCAAAGTAAAGGTGAAGAACCATCATAATCCTACACACACACACACACACACACACACACACACACCCCTACCCCTAGCCAAAAAATAATACTATTAATAATGTTGCTTACATCTAGGAGGAATTCTAAGATATCAAGCATTGTGCAAATAAAACATCTAGGTAGGACTGTCTGTTAAAAACACAAAAGTATGTTTTTCCATATAGAAAAAATTGCTGTCTTTCTCATGCAGGTTCCAGTTTCTAGTTACCTCTCAAACCTGAAACCTAAAGGTTTCTCCATCTCTGTTCAGGCTAAACAGAGAGAGCCTAGAACTTCTTCATTAGAGAACAGTATTTTCTTTACGTATCTAGGTTTTGTTTTATGTATTTTTATACTGGTTTTTGGGTTTGAGGTTGTTTTTTGTTGTGTTATTTGCCTCTTTCAATTTTTGTTCCATGTTTTGTTATAGTTCATTTTTTGTTCCATATTTTTTTATAGTTTATTAACTTGTTGATGTTTGTGTGGGGGCGTGGGTGTGTACAAAAGAGAGGAAGAGAGATTTGTTGCAGTCTTGTCTCGTGTCATTTGAGAGCCAGGGAAAGGTAGCACATTGCACAACTTTATATATAATTTTTATATGTATAATTTCGAAGCCTTGGTTTTGAGGTTAGGGTATAAATTTTAGGAAACCTGCTCTGATTATTATTTTCTACTAATTTGAAAATATTGGTAAAGAAAAAATAAAGCCAAGGGTTATATGATTTTGCTTCTTAAATACAGTTCTCTCTTTACATAAGCGGGCTGTTCTGCAGACCTCTACTTAAAGCTATTTTTACATAACATTAATTTGCCCATAGATGTGGGGAAGTAAGATAGAGGGAGAGGCAGGAAGGAGCCAGATATCCATGGAGGGAGGGGTCCATCACACAGTTCAAAGATATGTGGGGGCCAGGGATAGAAAAGTAAGAGCAGGAGGAACTCCCAAGACTAGGGCCAGCTAAGAACACATACAGGAGAGGATGGGAGCTGAGGAGAGAAACACAGTACCTGAGCATGGATAGAAGACAGACATGCTGGGGCTGGACACTCAGGAAGGTGGGCAGAACAGGGCAAAGGTCTCTTCTTTGAGCACTGGAGATCTCAAACTAAAGCGGCAGTGACAGTGGAGGTGGTGGTCTGTCCACTCTCCTGTTATTCTACTTTCACTCTGAGGGCTTTGATTTCTTTCAGAATTCTTTATGTAAAGTTGAATTTGCATAAAGCAGTAGCTGCCTGTGCAGAGTATTTAAGCAGGTAATGAAAATTGTATAGGAATGTGTTTGCTGTTTTACATCATCTCTAGCCAGAGAGATCCATACTTTTATTTAGCTTAAGGGAAATTTTTTTAAATTATCATTTATTTTCATCTTTCAGCTACCTTTATTCATGTAAAATTGTAACTGTTCATATAATTCCATTAGTGAGTCAGTCTCGAATCCAAAAAGACATGGGTTCAAGTTTTGCCTGCCTCTCACACATACTGGCTGTGTGATCCTGGGCAAATCCCTTAACTTCTCGATGCTTTAGACAACTCTGTGACATCATAATTTGCAGAGAAGGTGCCGAACAGCCTCAGTAAGAGAAAGTTTCCTCACTCAGGAATTCCGTAAACCAGCGATATCAGAAAATGCTCCCAAGTGCTGAAGCTCAGACCAGATTAAAATGTAATCGTGAAATATTTAACAAAATAAATAAAAAATACAATTTAAGATAGATAGTATTAATATGCAGTTTTCTAAGTCAACGTGCATCCACAGGAGCCTTAATTACGGTTTAGGATCCCCAGTTTATATGTAAGTTTGACACCATTGCCTTAGACCAGTGGAATCAGGTCCAATCCCCATGTCTGTCACTATTTCCCTGTCTCTTAGGGGAATATAGTAATTTTGTAATGAGTTTATTTTTGTGCAAATGAATTAGATAAATATATAGTGATAAATGATAATTGCTGCTTAAATTAAGCTTTTTAAGTTTTTATATCATAAGGTTAGTTATAGAATGAAAAATGAAAATTACAGCTAGATGATTTTACCTCAACAGGTTTAAAATACATTGATAAATTGGAGCTGAGACGTTTATATTTTGTCATTTTCTCTAAAATATAAATTCTTGTTCAAGTTTCTCTGACAGACAGATTTGATAACCTATACTTATATTATCCATAGGTCTTACTCATCTAGTTCTACTGAAGAAGACACTTCAAAACAAAAGAAACAGAAATCCCAGAAGAAAGAAAAGAAAAGGGAGAAAAAAAGCAAAACAAAAAAAGGGAAACATCACAAAAAAGAGAAAAAGAAGCGAAAAAAAGAAAAACATTCTTCATCTTCTGATAGTTCAGACTCCTCTAGTAGTAACTGAGACATCTACCCATTCTGCTGACATTTTATGTTTAAGAGATTTGAACTTGCTTCAGTAATTATGCTTTATATTAAACTCACACCTTCCAAGCAAGCATTCCTCCACTTAAGAGGCCAACACTGCTCTTGACCTACCCAGGTTGTGACTGTGAAGTAATAAGGATTATCATAAGGTTTAGGAGTCAGTCTTGTTAAAGATATTCATCTTATTCATTCTTCTTAATGTATTTTTCTTTGCTATTAGCATTGCTTTAGAAATTTATTGTAAAGTGTCATCACAATCGACAGAAAAATTATCTGTATAAGTAGCCTACCTGACTGTGGATGCTATTACCAAATGTCTGTCCACCTTCCCAGGGAGCAAAATCTGGGAAATGAAATATTTCCTTGGGAAGCAGATCCTTCCAGATATTCAACATCTTCCCACAAACACTGCAAAAATCAACTAGCCTTATATTCTATTATGTAAGGAATAGTATGTTGTTCTTATAGGACTAGGCTTTTTGAATGTTAGACAGGAATAACATTGCATTATGAGCCTTTTTTTTTCTTTAAATAAATGGAATATACAGAAAAGTACTAAATGCAAAAGCCTTGTTCTACGTTTTACTTAAGTAAAAACAGTTTTTAACAACTACCTAGTGTGGGGTTTTCCCCCAAGTAGTGGTAGTATTTTCTTTTCTCTTTAAAGAGCAGCCCATTTTAAGCATTTATTCCTAGCATTGGTGCTTTACTTAAGACTTAAAGATAATATTCTGTTAATCAGTATTTATAGCACTAACAGCTGTGTTGTTTTGTAAATGTGCCACATTGGCATATGTAAAAGTGATACCTCAGATATCAATATTTGTATTCTAGGGGATGATGGAACCCTCATTAGTGTTTTTTTTTATCATATGGAATATCAAAATTTTATGAAGCTTGTTTCTATTAGAGTAGTGTAAGAATTTTTTAAATTTGGGATTATACACTGTATTTTGTCAAATAATTTTTAAATGCTTTTAAACATTTGACATTAATTCTTGTGCTTTCTTAAGTGTCCAGTTGGCGCAGGAGAAGGGATTTGATTTTTACTTTGTCATAAACTGTAGCAAATGCATAAAATAGTTTTAGTTAAGTTGTTGATGAAGAAAGACTGAAGATCTTTACCCTGACATCTATTTAGAAAATGAAGAGCTACAGAGTGTTAGAAATAATTTCAATGTTTGAGCATTCTCAACCATAAACTAGCACACTTAGATAACCTATCCTCGATTTTTTTTCTTTAATAATGGCCAACGTTCTTTGTGGTTATGATCAATAAATTAAAGATTTGTCACATTGTATCAGCATCTGAAATGCCAACTTATTGGCCTGTTGCCAGCTAGCCTTTTATCCTGAGTATATGACCAGCATCCTGGAGCTGCCTCAGTGAAGCGTTCTGACTTCAGGTACGTTCAGTCAACAATACTGGAGATGAAAGGCTTTGTGGTGTAGAGGATATCTGATTGGCCCCTTTTCATTCACATGGCTTGAACGGAAGTAACTTTTGACGTTTCTTAGCCTTCTTTTTATGTTTGAAGATATTTTTACCTAATAGCCAATGTCCTAATTTTCATGATGCCACACTCCCATCTGTGTTTCTTCCAGTTTGGTGGCTATAGAGACTCAAGCACCTTCAGCTTCTCCAAGATCACTTTGACAATGATATTCAGCAGTTGTCAGGCCAAGTCAGTTTGTTGTGCAATCTTCATTGTTATGAATTAGTCATGCCCAGCCTCACTGAGAAAGAGATTCAGTTTTTAAAATAGTTCAGACATCCTTGGGAAAGATTAGCCAAGATGACAAAGTAAATTGGAAGTATTACAGCACAATTTCCCTCCACAGCTACTTCACAAAGACCTAGAAAATGCAGACTAAAGCCTGACTGAGATGTTTCTACTCCAGGTTCATATTGAGGGACAGAGGACTATGGCATTGGGATGGGATGTAGCCAGGAAAACACTGCATGGAGGAGTGTGGGGAGTGAAATGGGGCTCAGGACTATTCACAAGGGCAAGAAGAGGTCCTGGGTCCAGCTGTGCAAGGAGTAGGAACAGATACCTCCTGGTAGATCTAGGTGGACTCTAAAGATAGGTCACAGATCCAATGCAGTCTGAAGAGCCCTACACCTAGGGATGGCTAACCAGGGCAGAGTGAAGTCCTAAGCATGAAACTGGTCTGGGCATGGTGTAGGAATATAAGTGAGTAGCAGCCATGGGGCTCTGACTCCGGGAGTGGAGAAAGATCTCAGACCCAGTCCCTACCCCAGGTTGACTGCTATAGCAGGATAACCAATGTAGGGTGCTCAGACTAAGTGTTTGCAGTTTTGTTGCTCTGAACTAGTGTCTTTTGGCTAGCTAATGGTGTTTGTGTTTAGTAGTAGTCTGCTGGAGCTCCAACTAAAGGCAAGCCCACCTTTGTGTTACTCAGACTCAAACCTGGCTCAGTCCCTTGTAAAGCTTAGTCAGGAGGGCAGCAGTCAGGTCTCCATCATTTTGGGAGCACTGAAAACTGACAGGTTCCCAGCCTGAGCTGCCCATGGGCCCCTTGAAGAATGCAACATTCATTGCCTGGTAAAAGTAGCAATAAGACCCGAGAAAATATGAAACAGCCAAGCACCAGACATTCGCTCCAAAAGGAAACAGAGCCTGACCCTAATGCAAAGTCTATTTTGAGAAGTAAGACTGCAACAATGGGTAAACAAAAAGAATCCTATCATTAAAAAACTAGTTGAGTGACCAGAATACCTAAGACAAAAAGAGAATGACTCCAAAACAAGCAAAGCCTCAAAGAAAAAGTTTGTGCACAAGATTAATTAGAATTCCCAAAAGAAATAACTGTAACAACTAAAAAAAAAGTTTAAAATTATAAATAAAATGAAAATGCTAGATGAAAGAATTGGGAAAGAAATGAGAACTTTAAATGAATGATTTGGAAAGAATTAACACAAGCATTGCAAAAATCTTACCTAAACAAAAGACTCTAAAATTAGAATGCACCAAATACAAGTTAATGACTCCATGAGGCAACATATTAAAACAAAGTCAAAAGACTGAAAAAAAAAAATGTAAAATACCTCATATCAAAAACAGTGGCCTAAAAAACATCAAGGAGAGATACTTTAAGAACCATTTGTACTGCCTCAAAACCATGAATGTATTTCAACAAAGCATGAGGGGAAAATGCTCAAATCTCTTAGAAGCAGAGGGCAAAGTGGAAAAAGATAGAATCCAAGAATCATCTCCTAAAAGAAACCCTTAAATGATTGACAAAAGCACCAGAAAGAGAATTCAAAGCACCACAGTTAGTTTGGCACAGAGTTTAGTGGCCATCATTATATAAAAGAGCAGAGAGTTTGGGATATGGTATTCCAAAAGACAAAATATATAGGCTGTAATTACAACCAAGAATAACTTACCCAGCAAAACTAACTATAATGCTATTGGGATGGGGAGAGGCAGGAATAGACTTTTAATAAAATAGAGCATTCTCAGTGAAAATACCAGAGGTTAATACAAACGTGGGAGTTGAGAAACAGAATAAATCCAAATGAACAATCACAAAAGGATGAAATGTTTACATTCTAATAACGGGAAATGACATAAATGACCTTTCAAGACCTTGTTATCAAGGTTCATAGAGGGAGTCAAATAAGACAAAGGGCCTGGCAGTAGTTTTATTGGTTTTGATGATTATAAAAGGAGGAAGGGAGAGGAAAAGGAATACATTTGGGGAAAGGTGGGGAGAAATTATTTCACATAATCAGCGTGTGCTAGTAGAATATAAAGTTTGTTCAAGGAAGAAAGGGTGAAGGGAGTGGCTGGCCCAGGAGAGTCCCATCTAAATTGGTCAAAGGAGGGAAGAATATGCACATAATTGGGTGCAAAATACAGTTCACTAGTGGAAGAGAAGAAAGAAGAGGGTAGATTCTGGCAGGCACTATTCATAGGCAAAACAAATTCTTAACTGGAAGTTAGATCGCACAAGTTTTAAAGGGAAAGAAATGTGTATCCAGCTCTCAGAGACACTTGACTTTTTTCTTGTTTTACTCTTGCCTGAAATTTCTAGAATTATAAATTGAATGTAAGCTGCTACATATAAAAATATGGACTCATCACATTGAATCTCTGGCATGGTTGACATCTATAATAGTGATCTTAGAGCAAAGGAGAAAATGTACCCAATTATTGACATGATTACCTCAAACCTTCACTACAAACATATTCTTTATCTTATATTGTCACATCAAATAAATGAACAAATTAGACTCATTTTCTAATAAATGATCCCATATTGATCAAAATTCATATATAAAACAATAAGGGCTTTAGTCAGGTCAACCAAAACCATATGTAATACCTAATACCGCTTCTTCCCTGCACCATATTATTGTTGTTCAATCATTTCAGTTGTGTCCAACTTTTTGTGACTCCATTTGGGGTTTTCTTGGCAAAGATACTGTAGTGATTTGCCATTTCCTTCTCCAGCTCATTTTACAGATGAGGAAATTCAGACAAATAGGGTTAAGTGACTTGCCTAGGGTCACACCAGGAATAAGTGTCTGAGGCCAGATTTGAACTCAAGAAAATGAATCTTTCTGACTCCAGCCTGGCTCTCTGTCCACTGCACCACCTAGCTGCCCACAGCTTTTTTTTTAAATATTCTATAGAGCTTTAGTTAATCACTTCTAAGTCTCTGCTTTATCAATTTTTATTTATTTCATCAATAGGCAGTCCTTTACCAGGTTTCTGGTATAAATTCTGATTAAAGTAATTTTGTTCTATAGTGAACCCATGACTTGCTTTAGGAATTGAATGCCCATTCAACAGCAATACAAGTTGAGAATACAAATGAGAATGCTCATTTTTTTTTCAAATTTTAATTTTCTTTATTATTCAAAAAACATATCCTTTTTATTTACTTTTTTGACTCTGTGCTTGTGCCTTCAACACCTTCACAACAATTTTCTGCTCCTCAATCAGGAAAGCATGCTTGATCCTGTCACGGACACACTTAGCACACATGGAACCACCATGAGCCCTGCTGACATGCTTTTTTGTCTTTGATAGTCTCATAAGAACTTTAGGTCTCACTGCACGAACACCTCGAAGTCTTCCCGGGCGTGCGCTACAGGCTGATTTTGGTGCTTTTCCAACTTTCTTGGTATAAAGGTAAACAATTCTGTTACCTGGAGTTCGTGACAGCTGAGTTTTGTTGGAAGCTGTATTGTAGGACAGCTTATGGCGATGTGTCAGACGCGGAACCATTTTTAATTTCTGTCAGGTCTGTCACCGGAAGAGGGAAAAACTGTCATTCTCATTTCTACTTTTACGAGTTTATTACAAAAGAAAGTGAACAAATGTTATTTTTCTGCAGCGTAGTGTGGCAGAAAAGGCATTGAAAAAAGTGCCAGGAGACCTAGGTTCCGCTATTACTTAGCTTTATGACTTAGGGCAAATCACTTCATCTCACCGGTCTTCAGTTTCTTTATCAATAAAGGTTAGGGGGTTGGAGTTTGCAGTCCTTTCTGTCTCTAAAATATTAACTCATTTAACAGAATATAAATAAAATTATGTGCTATTTCAAATAAGCTACTATCATTCAGTGATAATAAATAAAATTCTGAAGATTATACAAATATGACTATCACCAAAATAGCATTTTATCCAATAAGTAGCTATTTTAGTACTCAACTAAAGTCACTTTGCAAATGTGTACAAACACATAGGCACACACACAAATTCACCTTCATCTAGATAGAAAAGGAGATATGGTCTTTTAAAGGGGGAACACATCAAGATTAACTCTTGAGGTCACTGAATTTGAGGTAAAGAATTTGCTTCTAGATAGGCAGACTTGCTGTCTACACAACCACCTCATACCTTTTCTCCCATCCCATCTGTTGGCTAAGAAGTCTCACTGGTTCTCCTTATACATTACACATTTTCATCACATGGAAATTCCATGATCTCAGATTTATTTGTGAATCTAATAGCTTCAACAACTGGGATTGAACAAAACAAGTAGATATGCATACTTGATTCAACAATACAGTGCATAAATCATTCTTAAAAAATACATCATTTAACAAAAAACTGAAAATACATATAGGAAATTTACCTCCCAAAATTAGATTTTTTTTTTAAAAAACATAATCACAAGATATTTGATTCCAATTTAGAAAGAGAAATTGCCCTAACTAAATAAGAGGATTTATGCCATATCAAATTTTATTTGCTTATTTCCATTTTCTCACTTTTTTCCCTTCTTTCTAAGACTTCTGTCTTATTACAAAATAATGAAAACAGTAAGAAACTTAATTGAAAACCATATGATGACTTCAGCAGATAAAAGCAACAAAACATATTGAATATTTATCACAGCTATGTGAAAAAATTGGAATTACACAGTTGTGCTTGAAATCACACAATTATTTGACATGGAATCTTTTCCACATCAGCTTTCAAAATGACTCTTAATTGACTCAAGCTGCCAGATCTTTAAGCTTTGTTCCAATAATCTATTTAACATAGTTACTACATACAAAATAAAACCATACCAGTATCTTAACTAACCTGTTCCTCAACCCAAATATCCATCAGAGGTAATATCTGGCTGTAACTGTTAAGATAACCACTTTTCTGGATTTTTATCCTAAAAGCTTAAAAATCAATTCACAGTATACCCACAGCAGTATTATGAATAACTGCCATAAACTTTTGCCCTTCACAAAAATGAATACCAAGTTCTTAGTACTCTACATTCACACAAAATGTCATTCTTATAACAGGAATTTTTCAACTTTCAGACTTCCGTGCACTACTATTAAAAAGCAATTTTGAATTTTAAACTGAAACAAATTTGAATTATTTCTTTGAACTTGATGTGTAGTTCAGTGCATTTATTTTAACTATAACTTTAGCCGATGTACTATTATTGTGTTAATGGCCTGTAAAATTTGCTCAGGTTTTTTATTAGGAATTTTGGCAGAGCCTGATAAATTATGCCCACCTATCTCTAGGTTTTGCCTATGCAGAGTAGTGAATCTTTTCTTTTGTAAACTGAGTCTTGGAGAAAAGGTCAAAATAAATGTCTACTTCACTTAAAAGAATAAACATGGCCCAAAAATTTGCTATAAATTGAATCCTATTACCCCATTTATTTCCATTATAAGTTCATAACTGGATATACTGAGATCACAATTCAGAAACAAAATCTTTTGAATCAGACAATTAAGGAAATATAGATAACTTTATGCTGATACTTTAACAACTTTATTAACAATATTCCAAAAATTAACTAACAGACTGTACTAAAAACAATTCACAAAGTAGAAATACTCTACTAACATGTCCTATTGCCTATAGAGTAGGATTACAGAATTATTTAATGAGCAGTGGAAAAATTTGTTGTACCAAATTAGGGTCAAAAAGCCAGCCCTCCTGTGACTCCAGAACTAGTCTCTCTCCGCTGAATAACATGAAACTCCTATTACTTTCCCCAGAGACCTTTGGAATTAGATCAAGGAAACAGGACTTTTGGTACATGGATCTCTTTATTGTAATGGGAAAATGGGTTAAGAAGAAAACCTTAATAAACATAGATTAGTCTGAGAATCCTCAAGGGACTGGAACCAGGAAATATGTAGCTTGTTTGTTTCTTTCACCTCATGTGTAATTATAAACAAAGTACCATTTCTTATTAAAAGAGGCTCTAAGGCTATTAAACTGGATTATCAAATACTCATAATATGGCATAAACCTTCTTATGCCTTTTTCATATGCTGCAGTAGACTAATAGATATTTTCCTCCATATGTGGAAATTTAACTGTATTTCTACCAAAGTACTTCATTAACTTAATTCTCTGTTATACAGTTAATGCAACTTCCTTGAGCGAGGCATTTGAGTCATGAAAATTTCAGTTGCTCAAAAAACAACTAGATTATTTGGGAAACGTGATGCAGGTGTGTGTGCGTGCGTGCGTGTGTGTGTGTGTGTGTGTGTGTAACTTTGTGTCACTGTTGCCTTGCTGAAAAATTGCATCTGAAATTGCGAAGATGTCTAAAATACATACTGTTTTCACTCTCATCCTTCCACCAAATTTCTAAAACGCAGTATTTTTAGCAAATGAGCAATGTTGATTTGTCATATCCATTAGCTTTTCTTGAATGATCTCATCTGCATCACATGATGTTTCATTTGTTGAATTTGAAACTGCACTTGAATTAGTAGCTTTGGCTTTTCTGCTTGAGTTACCTGTAAACAAATACACAAAACACAATTAAATAACCAGAGGGAAATTATTATATAAAGTTAAGTTTTTGAATTTTTGCTAAATTCAAATGGTGAAATCAATTTCCTGGAGGAGCAACATTTTATAAAGTAAAAGCATTATGCTAAAAATCACTTTCTATGCTGTGAATGAGATATAATTTATACTTTCTTGAAAGCAAAAAAACCCAAATCTGATGAAAGTAAAAAGAGACAGTGGCACAGTGAATAGAATGCTGGTCCTGAAGTCAGGAAGATTAGAGTTCAACTGCAGCCTCGCCTTAGCTGTGTGACCCTGGGCAAGTCATTTAACCACTGCCTACTTCAGTTTCTTTAACTGTAAAGTGAAAATAATAATAGTACCTATGTCCCAGGATTGTTGTGAAGATCATATGAGATAGTACTTGTAGGACACTTAGCACAATCCCTAGCACATAATAGATGCTTAATAAACTCTTGTTCCTTTCTTCTCTCTTTCCTTCCGTACCATCCAGCAGCAACACGGAATTCATTTTCATTCATACTTTGTGTCTCCATGATTCTATGACAAATACATGCTAGATCAGAAGGTATTAATAAATCACATTTCTGTAGCACTTTAGTTAACAAAACAGCCCTGTGTAGTAAACAGCACAAGTATGATTATCTCCATTTTATAGATGAGGTTAACAGGTTTAGAGAGGTTTTAAGCCGTTTGCTTGAAGTCACACAGTTGGAGGTGCCAGAGCTAGGATTCAAACCCAGGCTTTACTCTGAGTCCTGTACATTTTCTATTATGCCAATATACCTCTCATTCACAGTTCCCAGGCCTAATTGATATTTGACACTTCTAGTAAGGCTATGTCTCCATTGGGAGAAAAAAAAAAGTTACACAGTGTAACCAGTCTATTCATTTTGACCAGAGGCATAGTCAAGATGAGTGTTATTTATGAAGACCAGCAAAAAGAATGCATTGGTTGTACTATATACCATAATTTTTAGAATTTAGTGACTGTGGACTTCTTATAGTCCAATTGCTTCATTTTATAGATGAAACTAAGACCTAGAAAGATGAAACAGTAAAATAGTTAATAACGGAACCAAGTATTCCACATCTGGTATTCTTTCCAGTATATGTTACTTCTCCTTCAGTCACTGCATATAGACAAACTGAGACTACAGACCAAGGTAAGCAGAATAACATTAGCTATAATAGCTAACATTTCTATGATGCCATGGTCCTCTTCGAAAATGAAGGACAAGCAACAACAACAAATATTAGTCAGTACAGTGCAAAGCACTTTACAATTAGTCTCATTTGATCTTCACAACAACCATTGGAGGTAGGTTATTATCCCCATTTTATGGATGTGAAAACTGAGGCAAACGCGGTTAAGCGATTTGCCCAGAGTCCCACAGCTAGCAAGTGTCTGGGGTCAGATTTGCACTCAGTCTTCCTGAGTGCCCTGTCCACTGTGCCACAAAACTGGATCAGAAGCAGAAGACTCATGATGTGGATATTCACTCATTAGGAGTTGGGCTTGAAACTTTTTATTTTAACAAACATGCTTGATTGCTCCTTTTCTAATGAGAAAAAGTTTCTAAGTATAAAACCAATAATCTACAAGAAAGAATTCCAGTCCATTATTTTTCTTCTGAACTTTTCCAGTGGTGATAATAAATTACTGTCATCTTGTGCCTTTAACATCTCGTTTGCCAGTAAAAGCTTATTATATCTCATCATGGAACAGACGTCATCCTGACTTTCCTAATACAAAAGCATATGCTGTAGCAAATTCTACCAAGCTGGAAAGGTATTGAGTTCAGACCTTGGAAACTGATTGCGTGTCATCTGAGGACCAGTCAAACTCAGTTTGGAGAGGCTTATCTCCAGCAAGCTGCCCACCAGGCAATGGCATGGGGAATGGAGGAGAGAGCGAGTACAGTAACTCCCAAAGTAGGACTCTATCTGACAAGGCAGAACGTGTCCACTACCCTGACAAATAGCTTTTTGCCCACTCAGCCTCTATGGGTGTGAAAAATGGCTACTTTCGTTCATTTTGTTATCTTACATTATGAGGAATGGCTGGCAAGGAATTGGGGCAAACTGGCAAATTTTTCATTCTTATCAGAAAAATGGAATGAACATACTTTGATGTTAGATTAGAATTTAGCTGTTAAGTATTTTAATTCCTGAGATATGCACCCCCAGGCAGTAAAGTAGAGTACTAGATTTGAAACTGTGAGAGACTTCAATTATAGTCTCTTTCTCACTTATGTAATGTTGTATAAGTTATTTAATTTCTTTGAGCTTCAATTTCTTCATTTGGAAATATGAAGATATTAGACTAAACGAGCTCTATTGTCCCTTTCAGTTCTATATATGATCCTGTTTGTTGTTCAGTCGTTTCAGTCATGCCTTATTCTTTGTGACCCTATTTAGGGGTTCTCTTGGTTGGCAAAGATACTGGAGTGATTTGCCATTTCCTTCTCTAGCTCATTTTACAGATGAGGAAACAGATGAAGGAAACAGAGTTAAGTGACTTGCCCAGGGTCACACAGATAATAAGTGTCTGAGGCTGGATTTAAACTCATGAAGGCGAGTTTTCTTGATTTCAGGCCCAACCTTCTATCCGCTGAGTCACCTAGCTGACCTATATGATCCCATACAGGAGTTTTAAACTGTAGGTATTTTGTTTTATTTTAGCATGATTAAAGAGATGTAAAAATGTCTATGTTTTATGAAATGATATTGATTGTATCTTCTGCCATCCTCCCACCTAATATTATGCAGATGAGTTTATAAGTTAAATCATTGTTACCTTGGGCTGCCATGTTTCCATGCTTCACAAAGAGATTAAGTGCTTAGAAGAGACAATTTCTGTGTTCCTTTGACCAGTATTGTAGGAGCAGTATCTACCATGTAGGCTGAGCTAGTTTTTCCTTAAAAGTTATTAAAAGACACCTTTGAGGCTTAATTGACTTAGAAAACTGAGACTAAGGCTCAGACTATTAATTATTCTTCCCCTTAAGCTTCAATAGTGCTCCAGTAAAGTAAGGCTGCTGCATTCAACTGAATCAATGCTGTGTCCTTGCTGATTATCCTTTCCCTGCTATGGCTAAGTGACATTCATTGTATTAACTGTTAGATGGTTTGCAGACATTTCATTTTCTTTCAGTTCCAAAGACGAAACACCAGACCAGCCTGAATCAGCCCTGGACTATATATCACAGTCTCTTTATTGTACATATATATACATATATATTATAATGTGAATATTTTGTATGTGACTATGACTTCTGTGGTACACAATTGAGGAAAAAGTTTATGTTGCTTTATCATTTGTTTTGTTTCTCTGTTTGCGTTAATCAAGGAGGTTGCTGCTGCCGCTGTTTTTTCTTTGGTCTTGAAGAGGACCATGACATCAGGGAGGTGATGCCATGACAAGCAAATGAATTGGATTTAAGAGAGGAAAGGCTGTGCAAAGTCACCAACCTTACTTTCACTTCAGAGCCATCTGGGTCCAATAATTTTTAAAAAAATATATGTAGCTTTATTTGAAAGGCCAAGGAAACAAACTATAATCAAATGCTATTTTGGGCCTAGTGAAGTTTTCTTAAACCTTAATAAGCATCTGAAACACTCTTTTTTAAAAAAAATAAAGGTCTATACTTTAATTGCTTTAAATAGTGCCCCTCAGAAGTCACCAATTGGTTAAGTCTCCTATTTTGCTAATCCTAACATGTTTAGAGTCATGTATCCTTTGACTTTCAAAAAGCCACATTTTGCCCAATCATATTCAACTTTCCAGTAGATAATAACTATTAGCTATTCCCTAACTCAGTTAATTTGGATGTTCTCTGTAAGTTATCTACATTCCAACTACTCCAATTTCTGTTATGTTTATTCTAGAAGCAACTAAAATAATTTATTATTTAATCTGCCTCCTTCCCACTGAGCTCTATAGGTCTGCAAAATTTTGTTCTAATGCCGTGGCATTGGATTTTCTCTTTCTTTTGAAAATAGCAAGATCCAAAGATAGTGGCTGGAAAGCAGAGACTTGCCTAGGGCTCTCCCCCAGGACCCTCCAGACACATATAAAAAAATGGCTCTGAACAAATTCTAGAACTGCAGAACCCACAAAATAGCAGAGGGAAACAGGGCTCCAGCCCAGGACAACCTGGATGGTTGCTGGGTAAGGTCTATCGCGCACAGAGCTGGGAGCGGAGGGGAGCAGAGCCCAGTCTTGGCTGTGCCTGGAACAACCAGAGATGGGAGCCAGGTGGAACAGGCCCTAGCACCATGAATCAGTGAGCAGTGGCAATTACCAGACTTCTCAACCCACAAACACCAAAGACAACAGAGAAGGTTAGTGGGAAAAGCTGCTGGGACAGAGTGAAAGGAGTTTCCAGTTCAGCCACTGCCTCAGGGGCAGCAGGGGTGGTGCAGCTACAGAACTAAAGCTGCAGTTGCTTCTGGCCCCAGGCCCACCTGATCAGAGGAATTAAGTGGCAGATCAGGGTGGGAGTGCAGAGCCTGCTTAAGATCTGAGTCCTGTCAGGGTTGGTGGTTCTTGGGGGAGGAGTAGCGCTGGTGTGGCAGAGCTTGCTGTTTAGAAATAGGTCTGAAAAAACAGCGCATCCCCTCAAGCTTGGAACAAAGTACTCTCTACTCTACAAGCAGTCATACCCCGAAAAAAACTCAAGGGTCAAGTAGTTGGCTGGGAACATGGCCAGGCAGCAAAAAC
>CM053622.1:348261312-348289304 GCA_028646595.1 Phalanger gymnotis | reverse complement strand
TAGATATAGATATAGATATAGATATAGATATAGATATAGATATAGATATAGCTATGTTTGATTAAAGTGAGATCATTAATCCCTTAAAGTTGCTTTCCTTAGGAAAGCAGATAAAAGAACCTGTACTGGTAGCTCCTGTTGCTAGTTGGGTCTTACACCTCAGCAGCAGCTGCAAGCAGCATTGTTGTTATACGTATATGAGCTTTTTCTGAGTCAGTAAAATATATACATACCTTGGACAACTACTGCAGGTGGACAGTGAGCCAGGTTCACAATTGAATTGGAGGAAGAAGATGGAATAGATTGCATGTGGAAAATTTCATAGGACTTTCGAAGATCACAAGATGCTGTTGGCAACAAAATCCATCCTTTTAACTTTAATGTTCACTAAGTCCATTTTCAATTTTTGATTTTCAATTGCTTATTTAAACAATTGAGGGTTCAATCATTTTAATTGCACTCTATATTTTTTCTTCATTCTTCTTGTTTTGTTTTTTTTTGTTTGTTTGTTTTAATCTCATCTGAGTTCTGACAAATCACAAGTAGCCGATTCAGAGATAACTCCTAAAATAGTAATTAGTCTTTAATGATCAATGGAACTGACATCAATACGAACTATAATGATTTTATTTAGATGATTAGCTAATGTGAACATACCCCATGGTTCAAAAACAATTTGTATAAGATTCTCCTCATTGGGGGAGATTCAAACTCAGTACTTACATGAGGGGCAGAGTTGGTGAAAGCATGGGACAAACTCTAGTGTTCTGGCTTCCAGCTTTGAGGGAGAAGACATGGCATTTCACACTCTCTTCATAAACTAATTGTGGCAACAAGGAGAATGAAAAGTCCAAAAAAGCCTCAGTTAGCAAACATTTGACTTACTTCCAGATGGAGAAAGGTCAATGTCAAAGATAGCACCAGGTTGCAATATAAATTCATCTATAAAATCTTACAAAGAGGGATGGTAGGTAAAGTAGAACAAGTGGAACTTAAAACTGGTTTAAAGAAAAGTAGGGATAGAGGAAGGCAAGGCTAAGGTGGCAAAATAGAAAAGCATTCAGTTAAGCTTTGCCAAATTCCCTTCCAACTCTAAAATAACACCTCAAATCAAATTCTGTAGTGGCAGAACCAACAAAATGTTGGATGAAATGATTTTCCAGCCCAAGACAACTTAGAAAACAGGAACAGTACAGGCAGTAAAGGACACACCTTGGGGTTAGCTGAATTGATGGCAGCAGCAGCTTCCAGAGCTCTCAGCCCACAGATGGTGGGGTTAAGTGTTGGTCAAACAACTGGTCAGAAAAAAAGGTTTCAGGGGAACCTTTGCTGGTGCTGGGTTCAGTACTGTGTTGCATTGCTCACACACAGTTCAAGGTTGTAGTCCCAGGGCCAAAAGGAGCAATATCATTTTGTGTTGCAGGGCAACTAGGGCCCAGTCATGTTTCCAGAGATAGGAGAAGTGCTTATTGTCATTCACAGGGCAGTGGGAACCTTGATCTCAATTCCAAGACAGAGGTGAGCACTAGCAATTGTGGCTGTAGAAGAGAGGGGTACATGGTCAGAGTCTCAGGGCTAGAAAGACATCTAGTTCTGGTAGATACAAGGAAATAAGGTCCCTTTCTGGGTAAAGACCAGAGCACAGATCAGGAGAGTAGTGACCACACATCTCCTTAGATCATACCACCTTGGAAGCACTGAAAATCTACAGACCACAGAGCTAGCTCTAAAAACAGTAGCAAGAAAGACTAAGATTTGGAACAGTACCTCCTCTACCCCTGAAGCAGAGCTCAACTTTAATATAAAGTCCAAAGTCAATAAATAGGCTTGAAAAATGAGCAAACAACAAAGAAAGAACCTGACCATAACAAGTTAGGAAAGAATTAAGACACAAACCCAAAAGAAGATGATGATGTCAAAGCAACTACAAGCAAAACCTCAAAAAAAAAAACCATGTGAACTTACAAACCTGACAAGAATTCCTAGAAGAGCTCAGAAATGATTCTAAAAAATCAAATAAAAGAGGCAGAAGAGAAAGTGGGAAAAGAAATGAGAATAATGCAAGACAATTGTGAAAAGAGAGTCAATAGCTTGGTAGAGGCACAAAAATCCACTAAAGAAAAGAAGACCTCAAAAAGTAGAATTGGTCCAATAGAAAAAGAGATACAAAAGTTTACTGAAGAAAATAATTCCTCAAAAATTATAATTAAGCAAATGGAAGCTAATGAACCCAAGAGGCACCAAGAAACAATAAAACAAAACCAAAAGAATGAAAAAATATAAAAAAACATAAAATATCTCATTGGAAAAACAACTCACCTAGAACACAGACTGAGGAAAGATAATTTAATACATATTGGTCTACCAGAAAGCCATGATTAAAAAAAAGAGCCTGGACATCATATTTCAAGAAGTCGTCAAGGAAAACTGCCATGATATTATAAAACCAGAGGGTAAACTAAAAATTAAAAAGATCAACTGATCATCTCCTGAAAGAGTTCCCAAAATGAAAACTCTCAGGAATATTATAGCCAAATTCCGGAGCTCCCAGGTCATAGAGGAAATATTGCAAGCAGCCATATAAAGACAATTCAAATATCATGGAGCCACAGTCAGGATCACACAAGATTTAGCAGCTTCTACATTAAAGTATCGGAGGTCTTAAAATATGATATTCTGGAAGGCAGAGGAGCTAAGATTACAATCAAAAGTTACCTATCTGGCAAAACAGAGTATATTCCTCTGGAGGAAAAGTGCATATTTAATGAAATAGAGGACTTTCAAGCATTCATGATAAAAAGACCAAAGCTGATTATAAAATTTGACATCCAAACACAAGACTCAAGAGAAGCATAAAAATGTAAACATGAAAGAGAAATCATAAGGTATTCAATGAGATTTAAATGTTTATATGGCCTATAGGTAAAGATAGTAATTGTAAATCCTAAGAAATTTATTATTATTAGGCAGTTGGAAGGAGTACACATAGATAGAGGGAATGGATATGAGATGACTATGAAGGGATGATTTCAAAAAAATTAAATTAAGGGGTCAGAAAGAGGGATGCATTAGGAAAAGAGGGAAGGGAGAGGAAGAATGGAAAAAATTATCTCACATAACAGAGGCAGAAAAGGAAGAGCTTTTATAATGGAAGGGAAAATAGGAGGGTGGGTAGTGCTTGAACCTTACTCTCAGCTGAATTGGTTTAAAGAGGAATTATCATACACACTCAGTTAGGTATAGAAATCTAATTTACCCTATAGGAAAGTAGGAAAGAAAGGGGATAAGAGAAGAGAGGGTTACTGAAAAAAGGGAGAGTGTATGAAGGGACATAATAGTCATAAAGAAAACAGACCTTTCAGGAGAGAAAGTAAAAAGAGAGAGAAGGATAAATAGGGGGAAAATAGGATGGAGGAAAATACACAGTTAGTAATCATAACTGTGAATGTGAATGGGATGAACTCACTCATAAAATGGAAGTGGATAGCAGAATGGATTAAAAAAACAGCACCCAACAATTTGTTGTTTACAAAAAACATACTTAAAACAGAGACAGAGTAAAAATGAGTAGATGGAGCAGAAAATATTATACCTTAGTTGAGGTTAAAAAAAAGAAAACAGGGGTAGCAATCGTGAACTCAGACAAAGCAAAAGCAAAATAGACCTAATTAAAAGAGATAAGCAGGGAAACTGCATTTTGCCAAAAGGCACCATAGACAATAAAATAATATTAATTCTAAATGTTTATGCATCAAATGATATAGCATCCAAATTTTTAAAGGAAAAGTTAAATGAACTATAGGAGGAAACAGACAGTAAAACTATACTGGTGGAGGACCTCAACTTTCACCTCTCTAGCCAGATAAATCTAACCACAAAATAAACAAGAAAGAAGTTAAGGAGATTGGTTGTTGTGTTTGTCCTTCATTTTCGAAGAGGACCATGTCATCAGGGAAATGATAACATGACTTGCAGTTGACTTTGATTTGAGTAAGGGAGGGCTGTGCAAGGTCACCAGCCTCACTTTCTCCTCAGAGCCATCCGGATCCAATGATCAGACTTTCATCAGGATGACTGGAGATGAGCCAGGATGCAATGGGAGACCCTGGCCCTTTTGGGCTAAGGCTTTTTCATGTACTCACTTGGAGTGAAGTAATTCTCATTCAGTGAACAGGCCTCTTTAAGAGGTGGCTCAGTAGATACTGCACTGGACCTGGTGTCAGGAAGACTGCTTTTCCTGAGTTCAAATCTATCCTCAGACACTTACTAGCTGTGTGACCCTGGGCAAATCACTTAATCCTGTTTGCCTCAGTTTCCTCATCTGTAAAATGAGCTGGAGAAGTAAATGGCAAACCATTCTAGTATCTTTGCCAAGAAAACCCAAACAGAGTCATGAAGAGTTGGACACCACCAAAAAATGAGTGAATGACAACTAAAGAACAAAGAATGGACAAGGTAGCTAATTCCAAGGAGATAAATAGAATTTTAGAAAAGCTAAATATGATAGACTTCTGGAGAAAATTCAATGGGAATAGAAAAGAATATACCTTTTTCTTAGCTGTATGTGTCACTTTGACAAAAATTGACCATGTTTTAGGGCAGAAAAACCTCACAGCCAAATGCAGTAAAACAGAAATATTACATGCATCCTTTCCAGACCATTATGCAATGAAAATTATATTCAAAATGATGTGAAAAACATAGATTAAAATCAATTGGAAACTAAATAATCTAATCCTAAAGAATGAGTAGGTCAAAGAACAAATCATAGAAACAACTTAAAATTTCATTGAAGTGAATTACAACAATGAGAAAACATATTAAAATTTATGGGACACAGCCAAAGCAGTACTTAGGGGAAAACTTATATCTTTAAATGCATACATCAATAAAATAGAGAAAGAACAAATCAATGAATTAGGCAAGCAACTAAGGAAAAAAAACCAAATTAAAAATCTCCACTTAAACACCAAAATGGAAATCCTAAAAACAAAAGGAGATATCATAAAATTGAAATGAAGAAAAAACCATTGAACTAATAAATAAAACTAGGTGCTGGTTTTATGGAGAGAAAACCCAATAAAACAGAAAACTACTGGTTAATGTGATTTTTTAAAAAATGAAAAGACCCAAGTACTCATATCAAAAATGAAAAGGGTGAATTCACCACCAAAGAATTCACCACCCATTTTGCCCAGTTATATACCAACAAATCTAATAATCTAAGTGAAATGAATGAATATTTACAAAAATATAAATTTCCCAGATTAACAAAAGAGAAAATAGAATACTTAAATAACCCTTTCTTGGAAGAAGAAATTGAACAAGCCATCCATGAGTACCCCTAGAAAAAATTGTCAGTACAAGATGGATTCACAAGTGAATTCTACCAAACATTTAAAGAACAATTAATTACAACACTATATAAGCCATTTTGGAAAATAGGAAAAGAAGGAGTCTACCAAATTCCTTTTATGACACAAATATGGTGCTGACACCTAAACCAGAAAGAGCAAAAACAGAAAGAAAACTATAGACCAATTTCTTTAATGAATATCGATGCAAAAATTTTAAATAAAATACTAGCAAGGAGATTACAGCAATATATCACCAAGATCATACACGATTAGCAGATGGGATTTACACCAGAAATGCAAGGCTTGTTCAATATTAGCAAAACTATCAGCATAATAACCAAATCAATAGCAAAACAACAAAAATCATATGATTATCTTAATGGATACAGAAAAAGCTTTTAACAAAATACAACACTTATTCCTATTAAAAAACATTGGGAACGACTAAATGGAGCTTTCCTCAAAACAATAAGTAGTATCTAAAACCATCAGCAAGCACTATCTATAATGTGTACAAACTAGAAGCCTTCCCAATAAGATCAGTGATGAAGCAAGACTGTACATCGTGACCACTATTATTCGATGTCATTCTAGAAATTCTAGACAAGAATAAGAAATTGAAGGAATTAGAATAGGCAATGAGGAAATGAAACTATCACTTTTTGCAGGTGACATAATGGCATACTTAAAGAATTGATTTTAAAACTACTTGAAATAATTAACAACTTTAGCAAAGTTGCAGGACATAAAATAAACCTGCATAAATTATCAGCATTTCTATATATTACCAACAAAGTCCAAGAAAAAGAGATAAAAAGAGAAATTCCACTTAAAATAACAGCTAACAAGTGTCTCTGACAAAGGCCTCAATTCTCAAATATGTAAAATCATTCTTCATTTGATAAATGGTTAAAGGATATGAACAGGTGGTTTACAGAAAAACAATCAGAGGTACTTATAATCTTATGAAAAAATGCTCTAAATCACCATTGATTAGAGAAATGCAAAGTAAAATAACTCTGAGATACCACCTTACACATATTAGATTGGCTAACATGATAGAAAAGGAAAATGACAAATATTGGAGGTGAAATGGAAAAATGTGGACACTAACGTACTGTTGGTGGAGTTGTGAACTGCTCCGACTATTTTGGAGAGCAATTTGGAACTATGCCCAAGGGTATAAAACTGCATACACTTTGACCCAATACAGACACACTAATAGGTCTGTACCCCAAAGAGATTAAAAAAAACAAAAAAGGATCTATATGTACAAAAATATTGATAACAGCTCTTTTTGTGGTGGCAAAGAATCAGAAATTGAGAGTATGCTCACTGACTGGGAAATAGCTGAACAATTTGTGGTGTATGAATGTAGTGGAATACTATTGTGCAATAAGAAATGATAAGCAGGCAGATTTCAGAAAAAAGCCTGGGAAGACTTACAGGAATCTAATGCAAAGAGAAAGGAGAAGAACCAGGAGAATATTGTACACAATAAGAGCAATATTGTGTGATGATCAACTGTGAATGACTTAGCTATTCTCAGCAATACAATAATCCAAGGCAATTCTGAAGGACCTATGATAAAAAAGTGCTATCCAGCTTCAGAGAAAGAAGTGGTGGTGCATGAATGTAGATTTAAACATACTTTTAAAACTTTATTTTTCTTGGGTTTTTTTGTTCTGGGTTTTCTTTCATAACATGGCTATTGGAATGTTTTGCAAGACTACACCTGTATAATCTATGTCAAATTACTTGCCTTTGCAAGGAGGAAGAAGGGGAGGAGGGAGGAAGAGAATTTGGAACTCAAGTAAAAAAAATGTCAAAAAATTTGTTTACATATAATTGAGAAAAAATATAAATTAAATGAGAGATAAAATAGAAAGTATGGCGAAATATGTAGCTTAGCAAAACCATCCCAAAAGCATTCAATGAGGAATATGGAAGGACTACAAACAGCAGAAAAATGGAGGATTTGTAAAACCGTTTTAATAAACTACTTTCTCTATCAAGGAGAGTAGAACCACCATACTTGGACCCTGACATTGCATTGGTTAGAGAGGAGATAAAAGAGGCAGTAAAGAAAATACAGGCAGGAAAAACAGCTGAACTGGATCAAGTAGATATAGAAGAGATCCATGCTGGAGATTATACAATTGAGAGGGCATTGAAGAACTAATAGACAAACTATGTGAAGGAGGTGAAAATATAGAAAGGGTAGGAGGTAAAAGGAGACCAAAACAGTTAACAGCATGTGGTCTGAGTTGTTCAGTCTTTTCACCATGGTCTCCTAGTTTGTACTCCAATTCTATAAACTGATGTTTAACATGGAGCTTTTCCCCTGGCTATTTTAAGAAAGAGGGGAAATTGCTTTCTGAGCCAATTTGAGAGAAGTTACTTACACTTATCCACAGGCAGCATGATTATACCGTTTCTTGAGATTCCTTCCAGCTTTGAATTCTGGGTGTAGCACATTTTTTCTTCTAGATCCCTTGTATATGATGCCTTATGGCTACAATTCCCTGACTATCTTTACCTGTAGTGAATACTATTTGTTATCACAGAAGAGGCTAGTAGACTAAAATCCACAGTGTCCTACTACTACTGTGTGGTTATGTCTTCCTTCTTACATCCAGGACAAAGCATTCTGTCCTTTGGCAGTCTCATTCATACCTACAGATTCAACTACCTCCCCTATGTAAATTACTCCCCAGTTTTAATCTCCACCTCTGACTTCTCTTCCAAGCTTCAAACCTGCATCTCCAGCTCCCTCAGTACACTTCCCCTCGGATGTCCCAGCATGACCTGAGATGACCTCAGGAATGAATAATGTATGCCAGGCTGAAGTTTCTTTATGAAAATGTTCCTCTTTTTCACTTTACTATTTCAGTGGCACCACCATTCACATGACCTTTCAAGTTTGTGACCTTTAGGTTATCGATCTTCTCCCTCTTCAGTTCCAAATGAAATTCATTCTATTCCCAGAAAAATCTCTTGGACCTGCTCCTCTCCTATTCCTGTTGCTACCACCCTCACACAAACTTCTATTATGAGCCACCTGGACTATATTGCATTAGCTTCTTGAGTCCTCCATAACTCTTTAGCTCCTACCTCCAATCCAACTTTTATACAACCATCAGATATTTTCATTATGCATCAATCTTTTCACATCATGTCTCTTTGAAAATCTTTAGTGGATCCCTTTTTCCTAGTGGGTAAAGTTTCTATGGGATTTTTACAGTGGTAGTTTCTAAACACAATGATTTACAACTATTACAACCTGCTCCTTTCTAACAAAAATTAGAATGGAAGAAAATTACTTAGAGACAAGATTGAAAGACCAATCAATAGCTCTTTGGTGGTGAAAAACTATTCTCCAGAGGCAGTTGTAAATTTTAGGATCATAACACAAAGACTCACTTTCTCAAGGCCATTGTTAAAAGACTTAAACTGTATATATCAAAAAGAGTGACTCTCTGTGTATATTTGTGTGTGTGTGTGTGTGTGTGTGTGTGTGTGTGTGTACGATGAACTGAAGAAAAATCATTGTCAAAAGGAGCTTTACTAGTCTTAACAATTCCAGGAAAACCTTACCACCAATAGTTGATAGGAGGAAATGTCCAAGGTCCTGAAATTGTTTCTATCTGTGCATAAATGCTTCTTTCCCTAAAATTCTTTGAATTTTTTATAATGATGATGAATTTTTAAAATAACAGTCTTAAGTACAAGAAGTTGCCTTTCTTTTGAGAAGATATTGTTCTGAGGGGCAAAATAGCTGTTGGAATTTGGGGGTTTTGTTTGTTTGCTTTTTGGTGTAATTACTTGACCTACTTAATATATTAGTTCATATGTTTTAAGTATGACTCTGATTTACAAAGTATTCTGAACATGAAATTGTGCTTTTTGCCTTTTGCTCTCAAAAGACAGAACTTAAGATTTCTATTTCTTGATAAACATTTTGGACTAGTTTTTGCATGTGTGTCTAGCACATATTAAGTGTATGATAAATACTCATTGATTTATATTTGGCCATAGGCATATCAGTCTTTCAGTCGCTGGTTCAACTGAAACTTCTCAATGAATACAAATCATACCCAAGTATGTATTTATTCTAATGATACTATCAAAAACAAAATTAAGCATTTACTATGTACCATGCACTGTGCTAAGTGCTAGTGATACAAAGTAAAAGGAAAAAAAAGTAGTTTCTTCCCGCAAACAAATTGTATTTTAATAGGGAAGACAGTATATACATAAATTGTCATCAACCAATAGGGTCAAAATCCAGTTGATATTTGGTTCCTTGAAAGCCAACACTGTGTCTTGTACAACTTTGTATTATACATAGTGTCTATGACAGTGTAGTATGTAGCATACATGAAATAAATACTTGCTTGATGAATTAATAAAAAGTTTTTCAAAGTGGAAGGTGGGGGCAGCTAAATAGCACAGTTGATAGACCACTGGCCCTGGAGTCAGGAGGACCTGAGTTCAAATCTGGCCTCAGACATGTGATTACTAGCTGTATAACCCTGAGCAAGTCACTTAACCCTGATTGCTTCCGAAACATAAAAAATGGAAGGTGTTAGTTATCTATATAGGTACTGTGTGCCTACTACTATAGGTAATGCTATGATAGCAAAGTCACAAAAGATGAATCACCAAGTCACACAGTTCTATTGCTAGGTCTTCAGAGGCAAAATGAAATAGAACTTTGAGACAATTACTTAGATAGTTGACTGTGGATAATGACATGAGGAAACAAATTACAAGCCTGGCATGGAATTCTAGTTGTAAAAAGATATTTCAACTATCCAAACACCTGCTGTAGTTCTTTCTTTGCCAAAAGTAAAGCATCTGGCAAAGTCTTGACTTATCTTACTAATAATTTCACTCTCCAAAAGGTGGAGGAAGTGATAAATGAACTACTCCTTTGAACTGTTTCTGAAGTAGAAATAATGAGAACATTGAGAATAAGTGACCCCTCTATCTTAGAGAAGGGGGCATCTGGACATAGTCTGATACATGTCCTAGGTTTAAGAAAAGTAGATTGCAAAGAGCTCATAGAAAGGATATTTAAGTATAAAATCCCCAAAAGAAAAATAGCCCCAAAAGGATATCATACCCTTAATTAGGAGACTGATGGCAAACACGAATGATTCTGATGAAGAAGAAAATGAAGAGGCTATAGGATATGATAATTTGACAAGGCTGTAGACATCATCTAATCCACCCTTCTCATTTTATAGATGAAGAAACTAGCACCCAGAGAACTCAAGTGACCTGCCAAGTATCAGACATCTAGTAAGTGGTATAGTCAGAACTGTAATGATGGGATATGTCTCATACAATCAGAAGTGTGTCATAAATATTTAACAGCTAGCTCTCCAGAAAAAAAAGTACACATGACAACCTTTTAAGTTTAATATGCATTACTAATATGTTCTCTATCAATTTCTTAAGTCTATTTAATCAACAAAACAATAAGTCAAATCTTGATTTGTGGCATTTGTCAATGTCTAAGGTGTAAGTATTCACAATGCAAACCTAATAATCCATTTATGAGCTGTCTCCAGCATACCAGTATATAAATATATGTATATGAGTGTGTATGCATGCATGTATGTGTGTATACTGTCTGCTTACAATAACATGTAACGGAAAGAACAACCAAAAACAATACTGAATACTATGTAATTATAATAGCCAACTTAGTTCCAGAGAAGAGTAAGAAATGTACCTCTTTCCCTTATTTATAAAGGTAGGGGAAATATAAGTGTTGCTGTTGTTCAGTCATGTCCAACTCTTTGTGACCGTATTTAGGGTTTTCTTCACAAAGATACTGGATTGGTTTGCCATTTTCTTCTCTAGATCATTTTACAGATGAGGAAGCTGAAGCAAAGAGGGTTAAGTGACTTGCCCAGGGTCACATGGCTAGTATCCGATGGCAAATTTTATCTCAAGAAGAGAAGTCTTCTTGATTCCAAGCTCAGTATTTTATCCACTGCTCACACTTAGCTACCTGAAAATGATTTAACTTGTATAAATGGTTTAGCATACATAAATATATAAAACACATATAAAGTCTTTTGTAAACCACATTACAAATATAAACATGTTGTTGTTCTTCAGTTGTGTCCAACCCTTTGTGATTCCTTTTGGGGTTTTCTTGGCAAAGATACTGGAGTGGTTTGCCATTTTCTTCTCCAGATCATTTTACAGATGAGGAAACTGAGGCAAAGAGGATCAAGTGACTTGCTCAGGGTCACAGAGCTAGTAAGTATTACATATCTGTGTTCAGGCACAGATACTGCAGTCTGTGGATTTGAGCTGAGGTTTTCCTGATTCCTCACTGGGTGCTCTATCCACTGTGCCACCTATCCAGATATGAGTGTAGAGTATTGCAAATACTGTCAGCCTTGGTTAAAGAGTTGGTTGATTGTATTTTTTCCCATTTCTTTTTTGTTCTTTGCTGCAAGAGAAAACTTGCAGGGTATGGAAATGGGAGGGTTATATTCAGAAATGAAGGTTATATGAAAATAAAAGATAACTATAAATTTTTTAAAAGAAGAAATTTAGTGCAGATAGATGTAGACTCTTACACTTAAGTTCACACATTCATTTGTACACATATAGGGTGGGGATAGTGCTATGGTAAGGCAATAGTCTTTTTCAGAAAAAGGGATAGGGTTTTTAGTGCACTGTAAGTACAAAATAAGACAACAGTGTGACATAGTAGCCAAAGAAACTAATGCGATCCTGGGCTTCATTAAGACCTGCTTAATGATTTAAAAAAAAATTTTTTTTAAATATAGGCAAAAATGTTCAGAGCATAGGAGCCAATGGTCCTACTATGCCCTTCCTTGGTCAGATCACATCTGATCATGTCCAGTAGGCTCTATAAAGGGCACCACCTCTCCCTTTGGTGAGTTCTTCCCAGGGCCTCCATTTCGTAAAAGTGCACATTCATTCATCTCCTGGCCCTATTCCAGCTTTGGGACATGAAAACCATTCTCTCCCATGCTCCCATCAGAAAACAGGATCAAGATAACACATAAATTAAATTGATGGACTCTAATCTCTCAGCTTCTCAGCTCCCTTTTGTGTATCATCTTTCCCCATCTGAATATAAATTCCTTGAGGGCAGGGACTACCACTCTTTTTGCTTATATTTATATCCCTATTACATAGTGACTGGTACATGCTAAGCACTCAATAAATACTTGTTTCCTTCCTTGAATTCTAGGCATTTTAGGAAAAACTCTGAAAAACTGAAGCATATTAAGAAGAAAATGATTAGAATAGTGGGAGGCATGGAAACCACACTCTGCAGGGATTCAGTTGAAGGAAATGAGGATGTTTGGTTTGGGGAAGAGAAGACTCAAGTATTTGAAGGGCTATCATATGGAAGAGAGAAATCAGACTTGTTCTGTTTGTCCCCAGAGGCTCAAAGTAGGAAGGATGGATGGATGGATGAATGGGAGAAAATTATAGTGACAAATTTTGGCTCAACATAAGAAGAAATGCTTTAACAAGGAGAGTGATCCACAAGTGAAAAAGATTTTGTTGAAAGGTAAGTTCCCCATCACTGAAGGATGACCACTTTGGGGGATGTTGTAGAATTAATTGACTTCTTTCTGTTTATGTTTTTATTTTATTTTTAATTTATGGAATAAAACAAACATTTACATAATGTAGTATGATTTTAAAAATGAAATTACTTCTGAAATCCATTCCAAGGCTGATATTCTGACTCTGTGGATGATTTTCAGACTGCAAAGAAAAGACAAAATATGACCAAAAGGAAATTAAACGTTAAGTTAGTGAGGAAATATCAAGAGAGCACCTAACAATTCTAATTGAGTTTGTCTGCTACTCTGGATAAATTATGCTACAGAGAAATCATGCAGCCCTTTTCATAGCAAAGACCATATCACAGTGGAAAGAATATTGGATCACTGGCAGTTTTTAAGCAGAAATAGGTGGCTACTTGTTGGAGATGTTGTAGAAAAGATTTCAGGTAAGCTTGGCATCATGGTGCACACCTATATTTCCTGCTATTGGGTACCTGAGGCTGAGGCTAATGGATTGCTTGAGTTCAGGAGTCCTAAGATATAGTAGGATAAAATCAATCAGGTATTTCCGGTAAGTCTGGCATCAACATGGCGAGCCCTTGGGAGCAGGCTTCTTAAGGTGGGAAAAAGGTCAAAGTTTCTGTTCCAATCAATCAGTAGAGAGGTCATGCTGTGAGTGGTAAGTGGAGGTTTAGACTAGATGCCCTGAAGCCTCTTCCTACTCTCAGATTCTATGCCCTAGGATTCTAGGTCCTTGAGACAAAATTATATATATGGTCTATCGTTTGCTAACTGTCTTAGCCTACTGCTTTGCTTTATCATGTAGAGCAACTCTGCCCATATACTCATACAACCTAGTTTGATGATTCTAACCAAATTCAATCTAACAACAAGATGGCTCAATCTTGTGATCTCTAAACCCTAAATTCAAAATAGGGCTTTGAGGAGATCTTGGTGTCATCCTGAGTCCAAGGAGCCCATTGGTACCACTACCATAAATTCTACCATAGCTCTTTGTTCAGCTGGTGCTGTGACAATCTAGACAGCTGCCTGAGAGATGGAGAGTGAAACAGGCAGTCCCTCCTATTTCTAGGGGAGATTGGAAATCTCAAGGCCTCCATTAAACATGCAAATTCTTTCCTCCTGCCTTACAATCCCAGTGTATCCACTCAGTGTATCCACTGAGATAGGTACCACTGTGCCATGGAGGTAGGAATCAAAGTTACTATATTTGTGTGGATTATTAGTGTTTAGTACTAATATAGTGATAGTTATAGTAAAGGGATTTGGGAGTGGGGTGAGGAAGTGGGTTTTTTGGGTTCTTTTTTTTGGTGTAGGGAAATCTCAATGAAGGAAATCCATTTCTACCTCCATGCCTTTGCACTTCCTTTCTCTTATGCCTGAAATTTACTCTCTCCTTGCTTACCATTACCTCAAAGAGTTGCTTTTTTTCCTATTAAGAGTCAAGTGTATTTAGCTACTTTGTATTAATTCACTTTAAGTTTATGACACATATATACATATACATGTGATATATATAATGTACAAATGTATATGTACATATGTGATGTGTGTGTTTATACATGGAAATATAATTTATATATGCTATATGTACACACATATGCACATATAAGAGTTTTGTATATATCTGTATATGTATATAACTCTATATACTATTTACATTTGTTTATATATTTATTTATATATAAATTGTCTCCCCCATTAGAATGTTAGCATCTTGTGAGAAGGGATTGTTTTATTCTTTGTACTTGCATCATTTGTCTTACTACTGACTAGCATAGTGCCTGTCACATAGTAGGTGTTTTATTTATAAACAGTCATTTGTTGATTGATCCTGCCTGTCCAGATCAGCACCTGGTCTGCAGTTGATAGCCTTAGAGAGTTGGGGGTCAGGAGGAGGCACTGAGACATTAAATGACTTTGCCAGTGGGTTTACAAAGTAGGACATGAAGCCAGAGCCTTTAGGCACCCCCTTCACCATGGCATTCCATCTCTCTTACTTTTAGTATTCCGTCAAGGTTTAATATACAGCTGGATCCTGACCAGTGTGAATAATGAATCTTGTGAAGTGGTCGCATTATTTGAATTCGCACTACATATTTCCATTGAGCTGGAACCAATCACCGTATTTTACATAATTATAACTTCAAATAGTGTGAATTCAAATACATGCAACTGTTTCAGAGGATTCATTATTTGTGCCAAGTCTCAGTATAGGCAAAGATTTCCTACAAAGAACATAATTAAGAAACATGGGAAGCAAATATGCACCTACCATGTTTTATTTGAATTTCGTTTTTATTATAGGTTCCTCTCTCAAAATATTACTCATACCTAGAACAGTGATATATGTAGTAAGAGTCAGGAGACCTGGGCTGTAATTTTAGCTTCCGCCTCTTATGCATTATGTTACCCTGGGCAAGGCACTAACCCTTCCTGGGTTTTCTTATCTGTAAAATGACATCATAGCATTTGGAACTAAAGGATCTTAGATCATAGACATCATCTTTATAAAACTCACAGCATTATGTAAATAGCTTATAATCTAGAAGGGCCTTAGAAGCCTTTTCTAGAAGTCAAATCTCCTTATTCTACAAATGAGGAAACTGAGACCCCCCCCAAAAGTTAAGTGATTTGCCCAAGGTCACACAGGCAGCAAGTGTCAGAGACTGATTTGAATGCAGGGCTTCTGATTCTAGTTGGTTGTTTAGTCATTTTCAATCATATTCGATTCTTCATGACTCCTTTTGGGACCTTCTCAGCAAAGATACTGGAGTGCTTTGACATTTCCTTCTCCAGTTTATTTTACAGATGAGGAAACTGAGATAAACAGAGTTAAATGACTTGCACAGAGTCACACAGCTAGTAAGCATCTGAGGTCAGATTCGACCTCAGGTCCTCGTGGCTCCTGGCCAGTGTTCTATCCACTGTACCATGTAACTGCCCCTCTGATTCTAATGCCAATGCTCTTTCCACTACACTAGACTGCTATTACTTTAAAGATGAGGAGACTGAGGGCCAGAGGTATTGTCACACAGGGAGAGAATAACACAAGTATTTGGCCTAGATGAGATTCCCTTAGAGTTTCATATCATGCAGTCCTTTAACTTTGTAATATTTTGCTATGCTCTAACCTTATAATTCCCTTTAATTTAGTTATATCATCAATGACTTTGGAGATCATATATTTTTTTGTGATGGTGTGTTTTTTATACTCTTTTGAAGGAAGAATGGGAAATTTAGTGAAAAGACATTGTTCCTTAAAGATAAACATATAAACACACATATTGTGTGCATGCTCACAGTATGCAACCATAAAGATTTAAGACTGATCTTCTCCCATGGCTTATAGGCATGTCAAGCTATTTTATAAACACATAACACACATACACATACAACATACATGAATTTGCCCACAGGCACATATACTTGCCTGTACCTTTCATTAGATTACAACTTCCATGGGTGCAGAGATCACATCTTTCATGCTTTTTGCTTCTCCTTGCAGCATCTGGTAGCATCCCCATGCCCTCCTCACAAAATATTTATTCACTCAGTGACTTACCAAACTATAGTAACATGACAACCACAGCTCTGAAAATTAGATATCATGCCTCTGGTTGCCCTGTTTATTTGACTCTCTGACTTGGCCCAGAAAAAGTGATCTTAAACAATCAGAAATGATAGGCTCTCTTACAGATATACGTCTTGTATCAGACTCAAGTGCTTTTGTTGGAACAAAATTTTCCTTCTCCTGGAAACTCTCCTTGGTTCAGCGTCACTTCTTTAAGATAATTTCTCAGAGCTGTTCCTTCATCAAAGCCTTGTTCAATGTGGATTTGAAAAGATAGGTAATGATTTGGAATTTAAAAGCTAGCATCTTCATGTTAACAGTCTGGTTTGATACTAGTTCACTGCTTTTCTTATTCAGAGACAGTCTAAACACATTTGTCACAATAATGGTTGCTGATTACCTTCTCCTGAAGAAGCCTCCAGGTGCTGGAGTTTGAGTCCGGTGTCTAATCTCTGAGGTTTTGAATAAAGAAATAAATAGCAAAGGACACAGACGCTGATGACAAAGGCAAGTAAAACAAGGGCAGCAATTCCCAGTCCAATCAAGGCACCAATGCTGGGGGAGGGGAGAAAACAAGCATATCACATGGGCTGGATTGGAACGGACAGAGAGCATTTGGTCTGAATACCAAGAGGGTTAATGTGCCACCTTATCATACCATACCATACCATACCATACCATACCATACCATACCATACCATACCATACCATACCATACCATACCATACCATACCATACCATGTTAAGTCACAGTATGTCATATCATATCACACCATATAATATCATGCCATGCCATATCATATCATACTATGTCATGTCATATCATACCATATCATACTATGTCATATCATATCATACCATATCATACTATGTCATGTCATATCATACCATACCATATCATGCATCACATCATATCACATTACATTATATTATTATAATATATATCCTGTTAATTCATCTAGTAACACAGTTTTTCTCCTCAGGAGAGAACCCAGGAGAATGCAGGCTTCCAGAGGGCAGGACCTATTTCTCCTTATGTCCTTTGTATCTCCACTGCCCGGTGCCTGGCAAAGAGCATGTGCTTAATTGATCTGCATAATCCCTTTCCTTGAGCCTGGTACTCCTAAATTTCTCCAAGCAGAGTTTTTTCCCAGATTAATATTCCCTGACTGGTCTAATGGGCTCCATAAATACTACAGTGAAGTCCCTGGAAATATACTCCCCACAGATAGTCATTTGTATCAGAAATCAGAAGAAAATACTTAAGAAGTAAAAAATTTACCAAAAAAATTCCCACCACCACCTGTGACTTGATTGGTGTGTAGGATGCCTAGAGAAGGATGTCCTCAACCAGTACAGATTGGTGCAGTGGAAAAAGTCCGGGCTCTGGAATTGGAGGATCTGGGTCCAAATTCTAGCTCTAATTCTTGCATTTCTATGTTACTGGCTCAACAAGTCACTTGCTAAGGCTCAGTTTCTTCATCTATAAAGTAGGGGAGGGGTTTGACTGGGTGGTTCCTGAGGTCTCTTGCAACTCTATATTTGTGCTTTATATTCTCAGAGAGTAGCCTGAGGCACTGAGAGTTTAAGAAACTTGCTCAGGTTCACACAGGTAATTTGTGTCAGAGGTAGGATTTGAACACAGGTCTTTCTGACCACTCTAGTTATTATGCCAAGTTGCCGCAGTGAAACAAAATGAAGAGAAAAATACTTATTTGTTTGTTTTCTGTGAAAATGAGGTGCTTTCTGCAGGCAGATATCGACATGAGGATTTCCTTTAGAAAGTAAAATAAGCAAGATAATTTTAGGCATGGCACAGTGGAAAGAGGGCTGGAATGAAAGGATTTGAATTTAAAGTCTGCTTCTTCTGTTCACTACCTGTGTGATCTCAGGCAAGTCATTTAATCTCTATGGTACTCAGTTCCCTTATCTTTAAGGCGATCATAGCAAGGTCACTGATGCCTTCTGAGATCCATTTCAGCTCTAAATTTATGATATAGTCTTACAAAGCAAGACACTTGTTCTACAAAGATAATTTGTTACTTTGGCCTCACCAGACAGTGAAAATGCAATGATTTTGAAGGAAGAAGAGAAGAAGAAAAAAGATCCAGGTTAAGGAAAACAGGAATCGAAGCAGTTAAGCTAAAGAATCTTATTTAGCCTAATCTCTCATTTCTGGTTTGGAAAGGCATAACAAAGCCCCAGAATCAGGCACAGAAGAATTTTCTCTCAAAAGATCACTTATGTCTAGAGCTTTAAGAAAAAATTTCTATATATTTATATAGTTTATAGTTTGCTGCATGTTGTTGTTCAGTTGTTTCAGTCATGTCTGACCCTTCGTGATCTCATTTGGGGTTTTCTTGGCAAAGATACTGGAGTGGTTTGCCATTTCCTTCTCCAGCTCATTTTATAAATGAGGAAACTGAGGCAAATAGGGTTGTGTCTTGCCCAGGGTCACACAGCTAGAAAGTGTCTGAGGCTAGATTTAAACTCAGGAAGAGGAGTCTTCCTGACTCCAGGCCTGGCACTCTACATACTATGGCACCATCTACACACTATGACACCATCTAGCTGCCCAGTTTACTGCATACTAAATTATAATAACACACTACAGTTAGCCAAGGTGCCATGGTCCCAGATTTCTATCATCAGCCATTTCAGAAATAATACCCTGCTTCAGTAGGAAGGAAAAGTAGTTCACTGGTATCAAGATCTTGGGAGATACCCTGTTTTCTGGAGCTAAGGCCCAGCAAGCAAGCTATGCCCTGAGCTTGGCATAACAACAATCCTTTGCACTCAGCCTCTAGATGATCTCACTCTCTGGCAAAATCCCGTATAATTATTGTATTGCTTGACCAGCACCAGGTGTTCTCTGATCTCAGACAAGCTCAGACAAGTATCCACGAAGTCCTGTTATGAATCAAACTTGTCTCACTGTTGCTATTATCCCTTATTGTCAGGGCTACAGCTCACTGTCCAACCATTGCTATAAGTATTGAGATCTCTCCATACTGCCTTGGTACCCTCCAATGGGGCGGGGGCAGGGGAGCGGCACATGTGTCTAATCTGCCTTCTTGCTTGGAAGCCAATTCCCCCACTTTGAAATTAGACTATTTGATTCCTGACTCTCCTTTCTCTAGCCTGCTCTGTTTGGCTCCGACCATCTGCAGGTTAGAGACCAGTTCAGTCCAGTTGACAGTAGGAAGAGCCCTGGTTCTAGAATATGGAAGACTTGAGTTCCAATCCCACCTCTGGTTCCTTCTAGCTGCATAACCTTGGATAAGTTACGATCTCCCTGGATCCTTCATTTGTAAGATGAGGTGACTGGACTAGATGGCTTCTGAAGTCCCTTCCAGATCTAGATTTATGGTCATGAACTTAGTTTCTCTATATTTAAATGGAAAAAAATGAATTGGAAGAAAAGATAGAGGATTTTAAAGAGAAAAATGCACAAATATACATACGTATGCTACCTTTCTTCTGTAAACTACTCCTGAGTAGGGATTGTTTCATTCACTGTATTTGGGGTAGGTAGGTGGTAGAGTGGATAGAGCAGTGGGCCTGGAATCAAGAATATCTGAGTTCAAATGTGAGACACTAGTTAGCTGTGTGACCCTACGCAAGTCATTTAACCTGTTTGCCTCAGTTTCCTCATCTGTAAAATGGAACTAATAATAGCACTGACTTCCTAGGTTTTTTATATGTGTATCAAATGGGATAATAATTTGCAAGACACTTAGCAGAGTGCCTGGCACATAGCATATGCTATATAAATATTAGCTATTATTACTATAATCACCAGCATCCATCTCAGTACTTGGTACAAAATAAATACTTAATAAATGTTTGCTGATTGATTGATTATTATTGATCTGGCAGTAAGCATATGCCCAATAACTAGCTGGTAACAATTCCGAAGTATATGGAATTTTCTTACCGTGGCTGTGGTCATCTGCTAGTTCTTAGTGGGCCATAGCAGTAACTTGCTGCTTTCCAGAAAGTCACTTGGATCAGATTTCTTAGTCTATTATTCCTCAGCTTAGATTTCAATCAGTTCTAGACCTATATGAGGGAGTGGCTAATTTCATTTTCAGTGTAAATATTTCTTCCAAAGATTGGGTCTTCTGGTTGTAGGATCTCTTTTTTTTCTTTTATCTTTTTTTTTTTTTGCAGGGGGGAAGGCAGGGCAATTGGGGTTAAGTGACTTGCCCAAGGTCACACAGCTAGTAATTGTGTCACATGTCTGAGGCCAGATTTGAACCTAGGTCCTCCTGACTCCAGGGCCGGTGCTTTATTCACTGTGCCACCTAGCTGCCCCATGGGTGTAGTATCTTTTAGTGGTTAGTGCTACTCTTGTGTTTGGGAGCACTTCTGTGCATATTTATCTACCCAGAAGTTCGGCTGTTAGCTGTCACCTCCAAGGGTCAGAAAGATCTGTGATCCTAGAGGGGCAAGTTGTTTTGGACAGTGCCCAATCCAGCACACATAGCCATTGAAATGATATCTGATGAATGCATAGTCATGACAGATAGCCTAAACAGTGGGAAAAGCTACTTAAAAATGAGAACTAGGTCATGAAAATGTATAAAAAAGTCACACGGAACCTTCAAAAAAGAATATTTCTGTATTTGATTATGAACTTTGGCTATTATACATAAAGATCTCCAAAATCTATATTTTTCTCCTGATTCCATATTTTTTTTCCTCCTGATATTACTTTGTCATCATCCTGTTCAGTGATGGGTGTAAAGACATTATCTTTATAGGATTCTGATGGGCTACCAGGGCAGCTAAGTGGTTCAGTGGATAGAGCACCAGGCCTGGAATAAGGAAATCTGAGTTTAAATCTGGCCTCAGACACTTACTAGCTGTGTGATCCTGGGAAAGTCACTTAACCCTGTTTGCCTCAGTTTCCTCATCTGTAAAATGGACAGGAGAAGGAAATGGCAAACCACTCCAGTATTTTTGCCAAGAAAACTCCAAATGGGTTCATGAAGAGTCAAAGATGACTGAAACAACTGAACAACAATGATGGGCAACCAAGAGTAAACCCATAGATCTCCTAAGATATCCAATTTTACAAGTGTTCACTGAATTCCTACCCCATGCTCAGCACTGTGCAATAAGTACTATCTCTAGATGCTAGAGAGAGTGAAAAGTACAATTGACAAGTATTTATTAAGTGCCTACCATGTGCTGGGTGTAGGAGACAACAAGAACAAAGAATGAAGGCAATCTCTACTTGTAGTGAGCTTATATTCTAGTTGTACAATGAGGTGACTGGACTAGATGGTTTCTGAAGTCCCTTCCAGAACTAGATTTATGATCATGAACTTAGTTTCTTTATATTTAGGTGGAAAAAGTGAATTGGAAGAAAAGATGTAGGATTTTAAAGAGAAAAATGCACAAATATACATATGCTACCTGTCTTCTGTAAATGTCTCCTGAGCAGGGATTGTTTCATTCACTGTATTTCGGGCAGGTATGTATATATGAAAATATATACAGCATAAACATAAGGTGAATTAATGCAAATGTAGTTGAATAAATAATATAGTTAAATAAATAATGTAAGTAGTTAAATAAAAGATAGCTTGGTTGAGAGAGTGTTGGGGGTGGGGGAGGGAAGGCTTCACCCAGAAGAGGGTCCATGATCTGCATCTTAAAAAGAGTATATTTCAGGAATTGGGAACTGGCCATGTAGAAGCAAGGAGGCACGAGATAAGGGCAGGTAGCCCAGAAGTGCCATGTAGTAATGTCCCACTTTACTTCCTCTCATGGAGGAAAGTCTGATCTGGGGTCATGCAGGGACAATCTACAGAACCTCAGTGAGCTGGACCACCTAACAAGAAGATCAGAGTCAAAGGGGCCTTCTACCCCTCATTCCACAGATGGGGAGACCGAAGCCCAGAGAGGTTAAGTAATTTCTCCAAGGTCACACAGAATAGCAGATCCAGGATTTAAATCCAAGTCTTTTGACTGTGAATCCAGCATTCCTTCTCTGTAGGGACAGCTATCCCTTTCTCACAGCAGCACCTGAGTTCAGGTACAGGAGAATCCTGTAATAATTTTCCCAAGTCAGACCTAACTTCATAATGACATGAAAACTCCATGTTTACTAACTGGAATCTATGGATGCATCGATTATACATTTTTCCTAAAGAAATCAAAGGTTATAAAAACATTCTCCTGGATAGGTTCCACTGAATATTTATTAGTACCAGAGGGAATCATTTCTGTCTGGTACTTGGGAGCTTCTTGGAGACCCCAATGGCCAAAATAAAATTTTCTGTTATATCCAATATAGGAACAGCAAATTTTCTATTTGAAACTTTGCCACCATTACTCAGAGTCCTTATTTCACCAGACCAGCCTAGTGAACCACTCATCTAAGTGCCAAATAATATGGTGCCTGCTGTACCAAGCAAAACACAACTATTCTGAAGCAATCCACTATATTTAAGTCTAAATCATCATACTGTCTCACTTATTGCCAAAATAGCTGTACTTATTTGAACTTAATTGGAGAAAATACTCCTCTTCTGAAACAAACAAAAACATTGAATATAAAAATGCAGTTTTATTACTGATAGAAGTAACATTTATCCATGTACTGGGGATTTGGGTGGTGCCGCCTCCCAAATCATATAAGGTAGCTGAAAGCAGGGGACCCAACCAGATTGAGGCAGACAATCTAAGGGGATACAAAGGACTCTTTTCTTTCCCACAAGCCCTGGGGAATATGCATTTTCCCAAATGAATAAATTGTCACATGCCACTAAATGTAAATCTCTTTAAAGAGTAAAAAAAAAGCACTTCATAAATAAAAGTGATGATCACATTTCAGTTGCACTTTTTTCGATAGGAAAAGGAAAGAAGCAAAATTCTGCCTGAGGTCAGATCATTTGTCCACAATAGGTAACACACATTATGTAAAACAAAATTGGAAAATAGGATGAAGGGCCACACAAACTTTCTGCATAATATTATCCACTTTATCATAATAATGATGTCTAAAGGATTGAACAAAACAATTGGCCATTCTGCTGAACTGATCTAAGGGAAAGTGTCAGAACATCTGAAAAAAAAGGCAGAAGGGAGGAAAGGAGAAAGGAGGAAGGGATAAGGATGGAAGGAAAGAAGAAAGGAGAGAGGGAAAGAGAAGGAAGAAAGGGGAAGGACAAAAAGATGGAAAGAAGGAAGGAGAGAAGTAATAAAAGAAGGGAGGAAGGAGGGAGAAAAGGGGGAAAGAAGAAAAGAAGGAAGAGAGGGAGGAAAGAAGGGAAAGAGAACAAAAGAGGGAAGGATAGGGGAAAATGAGCATCTGAAGAAGTAGCTCTTCATTAAAAGGAGGGAAATAAAACAGCAAAGCAGTTTCTAGCATTAATCAGCAAATAACTTATTAGTGCCTCACCACCTCTTCTGATTTTATATATCAATTGATTCTGCCTTACAATGAACATTTTTCTGAATCCCTGGGTGAAAATGGAGAGTAATTGCTCTCCTTGAGTTAAGGAGTTCAAATTCAAGGGGCTTTCTCTGCCCTTCAAATGGGTCTGATTCATTTTATCTGGTCAGAAGCAAACCTGGAAAGGGGAGCCCATACAAAGGATGAGTACCCTGTATGTGGGGGAGTGTGCCTACTCTTGTGCTCTCAATATTCTCAACTTAAAACAGGCACGGTGGCTCTTTATCAGGACAAATACTCAGCCCTTTCCTTCTCTAAAAGACACGATTCTCAAGATCCGAACTCTTCACTTTGCCAATGTCCAAAGATAATGAAGAAAGAAAATAGTTCTCCCCTAGCTCAGAAGGATCCTGGGGAGGGGGCTAGTCTCCGAACCTTACTGGGCAATGGGAGGATGTAGATAGGGAAGGGATCAAGGAAGTGGAGGGCATAAGGAAGGGGAGGGAAGGGGAAGAGAGAAAAGAAGATGAGTAAGGGAGTGGGATGGGAAGGGGACCGATATGGGGGAAAAGATCAGGATGCAAATGGGAAACAGACGGATAATGACAATAGGGATGCTGATGGGATGGGAATGACGATAGGATGGGAATGACGATGGGAGTTGGCTGTGGAAATGGGGACAGGACCTCTTGCTCTAAGACCAAAGACGGTATCATTTCCAAGGCTGGAGAATTCTCACTAGGTGTGCACATAAAGCAGCCTGCTTCTTTCCGTTAGCTTCCACAAGTGGCTGTGTCTCTCTGGCTTTGGGGCTAGGGAAAAGGAGCGAAAGGGTGAATGCCTGGGTCCCTGGTGGAGAGTGCTGCAGATAGCGCTACAATCGGCTGTCCCAGCCACCTCCAGCCCCTCTCTCCCCGCTCCCTCAGTTCCCACGCCCTCACCTGAGGCTCCACATGTAGCTGTACTTGTACGGGAAGTAGCTGCCCGGCTCGCTGCAGCAGTACTTGAGGTCGGCGAAGCCGCAGCAATATATGAGGGTGGCCCCCTCTCCAGGTCGGGGGCATTGGAAGGTTTCCACGAAGGTGTGGTTGAGGCTATAGTAGCCCGAGCAGACTTGGCTGGCCTCGATCATCTCCCCTGCAAATAGAGACACCGAGAGGCTCCCTACTCTGCGCTGTGTACCTTCAAAGCCTGAGCCCAGCACCCCCTCAGCCCTACTCCTGCTCCCAATCCCCCCGCCCTCTGCACCCGAATCGCCTCTTCTGGTTAGGGCTTTGGCAGCTTACGCGTCTAGTCTCCTTCCTGCCCCTACTGCTCCTTCTGCTGCTTCTCTCCACATGGAGCTCAACTCTGGCGTCTCTCTTTGGCTCCTGGACCGCCTTTTTTTTTTCTTTTTTTTAATCCACCGACCTCTGTCCCTGTCATCATGGCCCTCATCTTTGAAACTCTCTCTGTCTCTGTCTTGCTGTTTCTCTCCTCCCTGCTCTTTCCTTGTCTTACCTAGTTTATTCTCCAAAATGATTTTTCTTCCTCTTCTTAAAAAGAGACCAAGGATAAAGGAAAGAACCAAGGTAGAGAAATTGAGATGCTAGAAAAGATTTTCCCATCTAAACATGTAGGACGAAGTTACTATGAGCTCTGGACTACTGGAAATTCTAGGAACAATAGAAAGTGTTGCATATCTCCGTCTCTGTCTCTGTTTATGTCTTTCTTTGCCATATCAAGGGTCGCTGAAATGTGTGTGTACAGGGGGAGGTCAATTAAATGCTCTGGGGAGGTTTCCATTTATTTTTAGACACATTCACCCATAAATATATAAAACTGTCAAGCAACCCATTAAAGATTAAGTACATTTTATTAAATAAATACAACAAATACTTTAAAATAAGCTTCATTTTCATGTTATGGAGGGAGAATGAAAGGAAGGGAAGGAGAGGAAGTAAGGAAAGTAAGGAATGAGAACCAGAAATAATTGACTTTAATATTATACATAATATATTTGTATATAAAAACTTGATGTCATTATCATTATCATATATCTATATATATAAACCTATATAGATATCTATATCTTCATATAAAAGTTTGACATCCTGTATAGTACTGAAAGATTTATGAAGTTCTTTACATACATTATCTAATTTGATCCTCCCAATAATCCTGTTAGATAGGCTTTACTATTCTTTTCCTTTCCTCCTACAGACAAGGGGGGAAAAAGAGAAAGGGAGAGAGAGAGAGACAGACAGACAGACAGACAGAGAGACAGAGACAGAATCAGAGACAGAGAGAGATAGAGAAACTTGACAGTGGTAGCAATGTGGCAAGTACCCAAGCTGGGACTGGAATTCAGGTCTTCTTGCCTCCTAGTTCAGTGCTCTATTCACAGATGCCGAAAGAGTAGAATGATGGAAGAGGGGGACAGACTGCTCCAGAGGAGGTGCAAAGAGAAAAGAAAGGAGAGAAACTCTGAGAAGGAAAGACATAAAAAAGAAGGCCCAGCAAGTTCTAAGAAGCATTAGGTATCATTTTTCAGGTTTTTCCTCGTGTTTATCTCTGACCACTGCAAGAAGGAAATGTCTCCTGATTACCTCTGGCAAGAGACACAAGTCTCCCTACAATACAGTGCTAGTCACAGCCAGACTAGGAACCTTCCTTCACTAATGTTATTCATAGGATCACATATTTAGAGCTGGAAGAGACCATCTAATCCAACTCTTTCATTTCACAGATAAAGAAATTGACTTGTTCAAGGTAGCTGTGGCAGAGGTGGAATTCAAACTCAGGGCCTATGACTTCTATTCCAGTTTTCATTTCACTGTAACATTCTGCCTCCCATATACTGCTGCTACCCCTACTCTAACAAAAAGTTTGACCTCTATTAATTATTTATCTTGAGTATATCTTACTTTGTATATTTTTGTTTGCATGTTGTCTCTCCTATTAGACTGTAAGCTCCTGGAGGGCAGGGATTATTCTTTGTCCTTTTTTGTATCTTGAATGCTTAACATAGTGCTTGGCACATAGTAGGTACTTAATAAATGTTTAATGATTGACTGACCACAGGAATTCTACTGCTCTTTGCTTCAGTTGCTGTCACCAAGAGTAGATATGATGACTATAAATCTCAGATGTCCTTTCTCCCTAAGACAGGAAGGAAGGGTATCCCTTGCCTAACTTCTACAGGAGTTAGCAAAGCACCCCAATATCTCCCACAAATATCTACTAAGTCCCAAGAAATCTCTCTGGGGCAACTTTACGAGATCATTTAAATCACCACACCTATACCAGATCTAGGGTGGAGTGATTGAGAAGAGGAACAATTTCTAAAGACCAGCTATGTTCTCTTGTCATACCATACTGTTGACTTAGGCTGCAGATGTCTACTGTATTCTTGTCATTTCTCTACTCAAAAGTCTTCAGTGGTTCCTCATTACTTTCTACAGGCAAGTCTAAACCACCATTCGCACAAACTATACCACCATTCAGTTTGTTTCCTGATGCAGAAGGTATGACATGAGTGTAACTGGAAGAATTCTGTAAATGCAAATCCTTCTAAGTTAAAGATTAGCCACCTGGCTTCCATTTATCCATTGACCCATTTAGCTTTTCATCCCCGCCTTCCACAATTAGATCCAACATGATAGCCAGAAAAACCGGCTGCTTCAGGTTTCAATTGTTTCACTGAAATGATGAAAGAAGTTGTGGGCTAGGAATGTGTGTTGGTAAGCAAAATGGGCTCCTTAGCACTTAGTTCAACAAGTGCCCTTGAAGAGTTTGGTTTGTTTCCTTTGAGTAATTCAGTGTATTTCATTGAGCTTTACTAGGTTCTAAGCCCCAGGTCCAAACCCCTATTAGGTGTGGAACCTGTGTGGTTGTGGATTGGTGACTGGGGTGGGGCCCAAGGTGTGCTGGCTAAGGGGAGGTGCTAACTCCAGAGCCATGCCCTGTTAGGTGTTAACCTAACCTATGTGGGTATGAACCTCCCAGGGTCCTAAGGGGAGGGGCTAACTCAAGAGCCAATCATACCAGCCTAACTTCTGGTCATTCAGATGACG
>CM053622.1:348223669-348260812 GCA_028646595.1 Phalanger gymnotis | reverse complement strand
TCATTTCCTAACTGGATTATGTCATTCTCCAAGAAGTTGAAAAAAGACACCATTAGATCAAAAGGAAATTAGTTACTCTTATGTTCATGTGCATTGTACGAAGATATTATTGTGTATTTACAAATTTTAATAGCCTCCATATATTTTTAGCATTACAAATTAAGATATTTGTATTTTGAAGCTCTTGGATAAATTCTGACAGAGTGGAAGACTAAACATGAATGGCAGCAGAGAAAGCAATAGGAGAGGAGTATAAGTTCTCTTAACAATATTACTTCTAGTGATTTAATAACATTGACCTTGAACACGGTTTTGCAATTTTAAATAGATTTCTATGTTTAAAGACTCTTTCATATATGATAAAGTATTAACATGAGACTAGTCAGAGATATAATTATGCTGCTGTACATGAAATCATTTGAAATTTATACAATACATAAAAAACTTAGAATGACTTTAAAATCATAATTCTTGCATCTAGTCATCGTATGGTTTAGAGCAGACATGCACTAGGTCATCTAAAAAATCCTTTTAAAAACATCCTTCATTTTGAATCTGTTCTCTCTCTGGTTCTTGACAGTAATTAAAATGTAAAACTCTTGAAAAGGAAGGGAAGAAAATTAGGAGGGAAGCATAGAAAACATAGTCAATAACCAATAACTGTGGTTTATCCATCTGAAAAACAAATGACATCTGTTTCGTTGATGTTCTGGCTTTCTTGGAGAAGTTTTAATGGGAATTATCTAGCTTGAGATGAGGCAGCATAGACCAAAGAATCTTCTCTTCCGTCTTCTAACTAGTGGATAAGGAGTCAGGTTCAGGAGGCTGCTGTCATCTGTCATGGGGAAAAATGTATATATGAATACACTTTTTTTTCCATGTTATTTTTAAGTTAACAAGCATTTATCTATTCTCTTTTCTATATGCCCTAGAAAAGAAAAGAAGAAAAGCGAAATTCTTGTAACAAATATCCCTAGTCAATCAAAAGAAATTCCCACATTTTCCACAGCCAGAAATGTTTGTCTCCTTCTGTACTTTGAACCCACCACCTCTCTGTCGGGAGGTGGGTTAGCATAATTAGTTACCAGCCCTTTGGAATTATGGTTGCTCATTGCATTGCTCAAATATCCGAAATCTTTCCAAACTGTTTGTCTTGGCAATTTTGTTGTTCTCATATACATCTTTTCTGCTGCTTTCCCTCTGAGATTAGCTCTAATTGACCATATAGCTTGTACATATATAGTTGTTTGCACATTGTTTCCCTCATTAGAATGTGAGTTCCTTGAGGAAAGGATTATTTTTTGCCTTCCTTTATATTGCCAGCACTTAGCAGAGTGTCTGACACGTGGTAATTTAATAAATGTTTGTTAAATTGACTTGCCCACTTCATTTTGCATCAGTTCATAGACTTCCTACGTTTTTCTAAACCCACTCCGTTTGTTGTTTCTTATGACACAATAGTATTCTATCACAGTCACAAACCATAATTTGTCTCCAATCGATGAGCATCCCCTTAGTGACCTGTTCCTTGCTGTTTATATGCTTAGAGAAAAATCACTTTCTTTCCTATGAAATGGTCTAAGAAAAAAAACAAGTCTATTATCCTTTGACTAAGAAGTGATAGCTTAGAAGGCAACCTTAGTGAAGCTATCCCCTTTGCTAGCATTAAGCTAATGGTTCAGTTCCTTTCTCCTCCTCAGTACCTTGGGGTTCAGGGCAAGCCTACTCTGTACAGAAGGATACTCAGTCAATGATGCTCATTGGCTCTATTTGCTGGTTGAATTTCAAAATATCACCATCAGTATTGCAAAGCTCTGTTATTTTTCATTGGTACAGGATCTATGATTTTAAGCAGCAGTATGGAGCAGCAGGTTAGAATACAAAACCAGACACATAAGGGGTTCAAATCTCATACATTTTCTACAGTCCTCTGGGCAAGTCATTTAAACTTCATAAGATCAGTGATTTAGAGCTGGAAGGGACCTGAGAAGTCATATACATTCTACAAATGAGAAACTTCCTCACCATCCCCACCCTTGCCCCGAGAGATTAAGTGACTTGCCAAGTTACATAAGTGGCAGAACACAAGTGTAAACTCAAGTCCTGCAACTCTTAAGTTCAGCACTGCCTGTGTCTTGACCTGTAAAATAGAGATGATAAGAGCAGCTGCCTCATATGCACTCACGAGGTAACAGAACTGAAATTAATGTATCTAAACCACTTAGCAAATCCTTAAAGTACTCTATGAATGTAAGATATCATCATCATCATCATCATCATCATCATTGTGGTTTGTTTTACCAATGCAGACTGAAATCCCTTTGCATCTTACTAGACATGTCATGAGTTACTGTGGCTAGTAAGATCTATCACTTGGTGGCCACTACTATAATGACATACCTTTTCACACTTAGCTAAGCTGATCTTTGAATGAAAGGCACACTGTCCAAAGTCAGACCTCTGACTGAAAAAATTTCATCTCAGCAGGACTTGACAGGGCATGCACTCTGTTGCTAAGACCCCAGAAAATTCACGCCACAATAATAAGTTATCAGAAGAGGAATTCAATGGAGCTTATCATCAATGAATAATAGCAAAGTGGAGAAAGAAATTAATCAAGCTACAACAACTGTTCCTCCAACCCAAAGGCTAGAGTACTCTAGTGACTGCAGCGGTTGGCAAAGAAGGTATCACTATGGAACCAAAAGGGACCCCAAAGCCATAGTGTCCCTCATAGTCCTGGACACTTCCAACTAGTCCCCAAATACAACTTTATCCACTGGCCTGGCCTTAGACTTGTGTGCATTTTTCCTCTTTAGAGATGAGGCCTCACTAAGTAACTCTTTTTCTTGCACCCAGACTTATAAGGGACAATCCTAGGCCAACCTTGCAGAAAGGCCCAAGACCTTTATAAAGGAAGGCATTGTATGCTAGAAAGTGCTGACTGCTACTTCAACACTGCTCTTTGTCCTTGTATCCTCAGAGTCTAGCACAGTGCCTGGCACACAGAAGGTAATTAATAAATACCGATTGACTGATTTCTCATCTTGATGCCTGAGTCTGAAGGTTCAAGACCTCATTGAGAAAGAAAAATGAATCTTCTCTGTCTTGTCCTTTTCATTAAACGGAGGCACCCAAATATATGCCCCTTTCCTCCCCTTCTCTTCCTCAAGACTTTCTGTCACATGCCATTCCTATCTGTAAGTTGTATAAGCTAGTGGGTGTAATGGTATTTCTGAAAACAGGACTTGATGCATTCAGATGGAACTAGGAGGGCAGTACAGAATTGAGGAAAACATGTAGATCGAATTAATCAAACAGCCCAGTTGCTCAGGCTCCATAGGTTAAAATCCTTTTTACTTAAAATCCTTATTTCTGGAACCTTCAAAAAACCCAAAAAACAGTGCTACCTCATTCCTCTCAGAGTAAAAACAATCCACTGCTGTTAACATATTGGAAGCTAGAAATAGGACATCTTTTATACTTAAACTTCCAACTAGTTAAGATACATAAAACAATGTAACATATTGTAATGAGATGGTTCAGGAATGACTCATGCCACAACTAAAAACTGAAGAAAAAAATCATTTAGCCTCATCATAATCATGAATATTACACCTTTCATCACCAACTTACTATATATATGCACATATATGCATATATATCCCACTTAAAGTACATATTTAACATATTTGATATATTGGAGCTACCTCAGAAACTGCAATTTTTGCAATAACTTTTTGCAATAACTCTTTGGATACTGGATGGATTTTTGGCAATCCCAATCTAGCAAGTAATTTAAGATTCTCTGGCTTATGTTCATCAAATCTATAATAATCCTTTTAGGAGGAACAAAGATCTTAGCATTTTCAGTAGCAGGCGTTCTTTATTAAAAATCTATAAAATATTTTCTATGTTTTAAAGGAGTTTAGAAGATTACTTTCCCTGACCTCCACATGCTTCCGTGTTTGACAAAATCTGGCTTTGCTGCTTTCATATAAACAAGGAGAATTCACATATATGTTTCTTATATGACAGGAAATGCTTCATGGATATACGATTTCATGTGTGTTATGTAAGCAATGTGCAGATCACCCACCCATTCGTGATTTTTCTCTATGTTCTATCATAAATTGGCCACAAGGGGTCCACTCGCTGTGCTAAGGGCTTTCCTTATGTTTTTTTGACATCTCAAGGATACTATTTTGTATAAGTGCGCTAAATTTGCAAAGTGGAAGGTGGAAAGGGGGAAAGAACGAGCAGTGTATCTGTGGGACAAAGGAAGAAAGAATGCATACATGATCTCATTCTTATGTTTTTCTTATGTTTTATGTTATCCATCTTATGGATGAGTTGCAATCTTCATCAGTGAAGGGAATATTTACACCAAGTTCACAGATCCACCAAGAACTGTTGCACCATGAACAATCACGCTTTGTTTTTAGGTGTTAGATATTTTTCCTTCAAAGTACTGCTTTTTTCATAATGCCACTACATACACACACACACACACACACACACACATATACACACACACACACACATAATGAGAGGCAGCCATTACCTATGGGTCACTTTTCCCCCTTGTTCAGCGCTCTCTAAGTATCCAGCATTTGCTTCCTCATAAGTGAATGGGAAGTGATGGGAGAGATGAGATTTTGGTTGCGAAGGCTCTCAGCAGAGAACGTGCTCTCAGTTAAGAATGACTGCTGGTTTCGGAGACCTTTGCCCCACACGCTTGTGACACCTTCCTTCCTCAGACCCCATGCTCTCATGATCACCCCCTATGGCTAAAGCGACACAATAAAACCACAATGCTTTTGCCTGGGATTCTAAGCCTCTTCTACACCGTGGGAAGCTCGGCACTTGGATCTGATGCTGAAATTCACAAAGCGGCGACCTACTGAAAATGCTATTTGAAATAAATGAGATGAACTGAAACCAAAGGAGAGCTCCACATGGGCTGAAATTTTCTCTCTGAACAGGCTATGAGTGAGAAACAATGTGGGCAAGGTGGCAAAATCTCGGGGTTAATATTCTAGGACAGGTTTGGCACCTGCGGCTAAGGAGGAGGCTATTTCAATCCATGTAGTGGGGCTCATTTGGACAAAATAAACTAACGAGACTGTACCGACTGTGCAAGGGCAGCAAGGACACAGGATTCTCATCTCTAAAATGAGGCTGATGATGCCGATCTCATTAGCCTTCTCATGGTGGCTGCAGGTATCAAAGATACAGATATTTTGTGTAGTGCCCTCTGCAAATGTTTAGGACCTGTATCAAAGTCAGCTTCTGTGAGGGAAAAGAGCCAAAACCCTGCTTTGAGTCCCAATTCTGCCTCTGTCACTTATTGGCTGAATGACCATGAATAAGTCATATCATGTCACTGAGGCTCAGTTTCCACTTCTTGTAAAACAGGAATAATCCTATTTGTACTACCTCAAGGGGTTGTTTGTAAAGTATTACATAAACATAGGATGATTGTTGCAGCCAGTAGATCGCTAAGCTTTAGAGTTGAATTGAGCTCTCGTGTTGTCTTTCTCCCTTTATCCAAGGCCGATTCCTGCTGGTATGGCCCTCTCCGCTGAATCCTGAGCCCATGTTATGATGCAACTAGGCCTCCCTCCTCCAAGTTCTACTCCCTTTCAAAGTGAAATAACCTGGCCAGGGTCAGACAAGGAGCAAAAATTTGAAGTAGGATTTGAACTCAAGTCCCTTGGTTCCACAGCTCTTCCTACTGTGCCCACTGTCTCCTCATTGGGTGCTACTTCTGATTTTCAGCTCCCATGTGCACGAGAATGATATTAATTAATAATTAATTATAATCTCATATTTTCATAGTGCTCTAAAGTTACACAGAACTTTTCCAAAAGCAATTCTGAAAGGTAGGCAGTGTAAATGTTTTTATGCCCATTTTTCAGAAGAGGTAACAGGCTCAGAGAAGTTTTGAAAGGGCCAACATCACACAACTAATAATGGTTTATGTCTGCATTTGAATTCAGGTATTCTGACCCCAAGTTTAGCATCCTTTCCACTATCAATAAATCCACAAATATTTATTTAGTGACATCTATGTTCCAGGATCTCAAGGCAATAGATTTGTATTATTTGGTGTTTGTGTGGCATTGTATTATATTATATTAAGCTGCATAACCTTTAAATAATAAGAATTTATAAGTACAGATGAAGTCGTAAATCTCTCTGGCATAAAGGAAAAATTTATGGACATATAGCATGAGTCTTCAAAAAGTTACATCCTATGAATAGTCTCTTTCACACACACACCCACTCTACAAGGGCTCTTCTTCCCTAAAAGATAGCCATGGGGTGTTTTTGCTGAGCTCTCCCCACACACACCTCTAAACAACTTTAGAAAGTATGTCAAGCTGAATTCTGAACGGTAAAACTAACAAAAATTTACAGTGAATCATTTTTCCAGTCCAGAGCAGCTTAAGAAGACAGAAAGTGTGCTACTACTGGGATGGGAGTATGGAGCAGCATGTGTTGTTGACCGTGGAGGCAGCACAGTAACAGTGGTGCCAGGAGAATCCACTGCCAGGGAGGGGTAAGGGGACTGAACACCTGAGCAGAAAGAGATGCCAGGGGACCCTTGTGTTAACACTGGGTATAGGATCGGTGTCATTTGGCATCTCCATTACCCAGTTTCAGATTGTAATTCCAGGGTGAAGAGGAAGCGCTGTGGTCACAAAGTGGCAGGGGCCCTACCTGGATAAGGACCAGAGCACAGACCAGGAAGGCAATGACCAGATCACTATCTGGATCATACCATTTTGGAAGTATTAAAAACTGACAGGTCCCTACACCTGAAAAAGACTGAAGCTCAGGCCAGTCATCCTCCCCACAGGTGAACAGAACCCAATTCTAACATGAAGTTGAAAGAAAAAGTCTGGAAAAATTAGAAAACAACAACAGCAACAAAACCTTCCCATACAAAATTACTGTGGTGACAGGGAAGCTCAAGACACAAATCCAGAAGACAATGACTTGAAAACATCTACAAGCAAAGCCTCAAAGAAAAATGCAAACTAGACAGAGATCCCAATAATAATAATTCCTAGAAGATCTGAAGAAAGAGATCAAAAAAGAAGAGCAAAAAATAATTTTAAAGTCAAAAAGAAACAAAGGAAAAAATAAGAAAAGAAATGAGAGCAATGAAAGAAAATCATGAAAAGAGAATTATCAGTTTGGTTTTTAAAAAAAGGATCAAAATATACTGAAGAAAATAATTCCTGTTGCAAACTGATCTAGCCATTCTGGAGACCAATTTGGAACTTTGCCCAAAGGGCTATAAAAATGTGCATACTTTTTGACCCAGCAAGACCACTTCTAGGGCTGTATCCCAAAGAAATCATACAAGTGGGAAAAGGACCCGTATGTTCAAAAATATTTATAGCAGCTCTTTTGTGGTGGCAAAGAATTGGAAATCAAGGGGATGCCCATCAATTGGGGAATGGCCAAACAAGTTGTGGTATATGAATGTAATAGAATACTGTTGTGCTATAAGAAATGAGGAGTAGATGGACTTCATAATAACCTGGAAAGACTTACATGATCTGATGCTTAGTGAAGGAAGCAGAACCAGGAGAACATCATACATGATTACAGACACATGGTATCTCTGATGACTAACTTTGATAGACTTGGCTCTTCTCAGCAATGCAAGGTCCTAAGAAAACTCCAAAAGACTCATGATGGGAAAAGCGATTCACATCCAGAGAAAGAATTATGGAGTCTGAATACAGATTGAAGCAAACTATTTGCTCTCTTTTTCTTGTTTGTTTTTGTTTTTGTTTCTGTTTTGTTTCTTCTTTCTCATGATTCATTCCATTGGTTACATAGTTCTTTACAATTTGACTATTATGAAAATATGTTTAATGTAAAGGTATATGTAGAACCTATATCGGATTGCATGCAGTCTTGGGTGGGGAGGGGGGTGGAAGGGGAGAGAGAGAAAATTTGAAACTCAGAAACTTGAGGAACTGAATGTTGTAAACTAAAAAAAAAATAATTAATAAAAAAGAAAAAGAAAAGAATTCCTTAAAAGTGAGAACTGGAAAAGTGGAAGCTAGTGACTCCATGAGACATCAAGAAGCAATAAAATTAAGTCAAAAGACTAAAAAAAATAGCCAACCCATTTCTTGGATAGGACTTGAAAGTTTTTGGCATCTAAACAACTGGATGTAGCATATCTGTGAAATTTTTTTTGCTATCTCCTCTAAAAAGTCCAAAGATATGCTTTGAGAACTACAAATTATAACTTTTAACACTTAAAAAGTAAGAAAAAGGAAATAGTTAAGGGAAGAGGATGGAGGGAAGAAAAGATTGGAAGAAGTAAGAGAAGAAAGATGGAGCAAGACAGAACTCTTGGTCAGGTGGTGATGATAAATTCAAACTCTGTCCAGGTTTGTGCAAAACTCTGGAGGTCAAGGAAGCCAATGGAAGTATTATGCCTTGGGAATAATGTCAAAGCATCCCCATAGACAGTGTTGGTTCTGCTAAAAAATGCTTACTAGGGTTGCCCAATGAAGAAAAAGAACAACTGGGAAAGTTACACCTGGTATCCAGCCACATGGTCAAGGCTATGGCTGGACTCTGCGACCCAAAAGAGTGCCCACATTGTAACATATGGCTGATTATTTCTAGGAATGCACAAAGATATTGAAACTATGTTGTAATTTGTGTCAAAATACACATATTTGGTGAAGAAGAGCTTCTGGCTGTAAGCTATAAATACCCAAGGTGACATTTTAATATTAGAATGAGTCACTGGGAGCCCTTACAAATTCATTCATAAAACATTTACTGAGTACCTATTGTGGGTAAGGTACTCTGCCACATTCCTAGATGGAGCTTCCCAGGCATTCGATGGCTCAGTATCCTAGGCATCTTATCTCCTTACCAGGGAACTTCCCTTAGTGCCTGGGCCTTTCTCATCCTGCCTTTGCCCTGTTGGCCCCTTTCTTCCATCGATGAGTTCCTTCCAAGATTGCCATTTTGGGGATGGGCCCAGGTCCACCATGCTTCATTCTCTTTTAGACTGAGCTTCTAACTATACAAGCTTTGCCACCATGACGCAGCTGCCTTTTCATCCTGGAACTTTCCTCAGCAGCTGGGGCTTTCTCAACCTGCAACATCTTTCTGCCATGTTTGTCCCTTTCTCCTACTGGTGAGTTTCTTTTGGGGCCTTCGTTTTGAGGACATTCAGGCCCCCTATGTTTAATTCTCCTCTAGGCTGTGCTTTTGACCTTAAAATATACTCAACCCTTCCTCCACCCTCACCTGACCTCCAATTTCATCTCCATTTTCAGTGTTGTTTTTCACCAATAGATGTAAATTCCTTGAGGGCAGGGACTATCTTTTTTTCCTCTTGACTTTGTATCCCTAGTACTTGGCACAGTGCCTGGTCCATTGTAAACACTTAATAAATGATCTTTGCCTGCCTACCATCAGCGTCATTTCAGCTCTGGTTTTGAGAGTCTAAGAGGAGTTCACTTGGACAACACTTAGAAAGTCCATTTTCAGATCTCTCCCAGTTTGAAGCAGAGGATTCTGAAAAGGCTATACACCAGGGGTCTGACCTTTGCCTTGTAACAATCAACATTTGCATCAGCAACTTGGACAAATAAAAGGCATGCTTGTCAGATCTGCAGATAATACAAAGCTGGGAAGGATAACTAACATGATGAATGATGGCCAGTATTCAAACTGATTCTTACAGACTAGAATGATGGACTGAATCTAATATGATTAAATTTAACAGAAATGAAATCAATCACACTAGTACAGGATGAAAGAAGCATAACTAGACAATAAATCTCAGTGAAAAAGTTAAAGGGGTTTTAGGGAATTGCAGGCTCAACACAGGTCAATGGTGAGGCATAGAGGTCAAAAAAAGCTAATCCTATTACTAGTGATGGAACATGCTACCCACCTCCTGATAGAGAGGTGAAAGACTCAGTGCAGAATGAGTTTTTTTTTGGATATGGCCAAGGAGGAAATTTTGCTTTACTATACATGATTGTAACAAGGGTTTTGTTTTCCTTTTTCAGTTTGTGGGGGGTGAGAGGGAAAAAAGTTGGATTTTTGCTGGTTGAAAAATAAATAAAATTGAATGAAAAAAAAACAAAGATAACCCCATCCTTGCCTGTATTAAGAGGCATAGTTTTCAGGATGAGTACTATGCCTTGATCATACCACATTTGAAATACTGTGTTCATTTCTTGCCATTACATTTTAGGAAGGCCAGAGACAGACTGGACAGTTTCCAGAGGGCAAGAGATAACTAGAGAATTGGAGACTGGGCCATATTTGTCAAAGAGAGAATGAGAATTAGTCAAAGGTACAGAGGATGTGCCTAGAAAACAGAAAAGTTAAAGGGACATGTTAAATTTACTTAAATATTTGAAGAGTCATCATGAGTAAGAAAGACTAAAAACTTGTTCAACTTGACCCCCATAAAGAAGAATGCATTGTAGAGATACAGACTTAGATTTGATTTTTTTTTCATGGCATTTAGAGCTGCCCTGAAGTGGAACAGGCTGCTTCTGAGAAGGAAGCCTTCAAGTCCACAGCTGGATGGCCACTTTTCAGCAGGACCGAAGAGAGAGGGAGTTTTTGTGCTGGTACAGATTGGACTAGGTCAGCCCGGAGTTTTCTTGCACTTCTGATTCTGTGATTCTCTAACCCTCCCCAGATAGACTGGAGATCACATTCAGTTCTCAGTCTTGCTCTATTCCAGACTTGCTATCTTAGAAATGACCCAATTCAATTTTATTCAATTCAGAAAGCAACTATTTAGCACCTGGACTAGGTTCTGATGACAAAGACAAAAACAAGACAAGCCTCCTAGGAGTCAGTATGTGCTGGCTAGGGATGCCCATGGACCCAGCATGTACCTCACCAACCCCGGCTAGCTCATCCCCTACCCTTAATGTTCAGTGTCCCACATTAAGCAACTGTGTAGTGTTGTGACTGGATAATTCCATGTCACATACATGGATGTACTTTTGAATAAGAGATACTCTTCTGAGAATCTGCGCCTAGTTTCTTCAGACTAGTTCAGAAAGAGAGCAGAAACAGATAGATTGACCTGCTTGTTTCCTCAAAAGTTATTTTACTTGTTTATGTCAACGTCCAACGTTTTTCCCTGAGGTGAGCGAAAGCCCACACGCAGTTCAGAAAGTGCAAACTGTTACCTGCTCTGGGTGCAACTTGTCTCCACCTGTGTCTTTCCCATATGTGCCAGCACAGAATGCTTCTTCCTGATTCTTAGACCCCATTTTTAGATGATTACAAGAATGTGAGAAATAAAATGCTCAGTTCTAAGAGTTGATGCCTATACTGACTTTTCCAGTTGCTAGCTCCCTCCAACAGGAAAATTACTTGTATATCTATTCGTATTGAATTGTTTTTACAAACATATGGTTCTCTCTTCTTTTCCCCTCTCATTCCCCCTCCCCTCCCAATAGAATGTTAACAGGGCAAGGAGGATTTCATTTTTTACTTTATCTCTCTAGCATATAACTTAGTGTCTGGTACAGAGGAGGCTCTTTGTTAATAATTGTAGAACTGAATCCAATCAAATTTCTTCATCATCAATTCTGAATCTGATTCTTATCAGACTCAGAAAATTGGATAGGTCAAATTTGGCCATATTTGTAGCATATAAGTTTCCTGCAGTTGAAATTCTTGCCTTTGGATACACAGTACTTTACCGCAGTAGGCACTTAAACATTTTGTTTTGCTTTTTTAAACTGGATTCTAGCCTTAATCTAGAGGCAGCTGGTGGCTAAGTGAATGGAGCACTGGGTCTGAAATCCTGAAGTTCAAATCTGGCCTCAGATACTTCCTAACTGTGTGATCCTGGGCAACTCACTTAATCTTGTTTTCCTTAGTTTCCTCATCTGTAAAATGAGCTGGAGAAGGAAATGGCAAACCACTCCAGTACCTTTGTCAAGGAAACCCCAAAAGGAGTCACAAAGGGTTGGACGGAACTGAAAAGACTGAACAACAACAGACACAATAAGAAGTTAAGAACAATTTTTCCATTTCCCGAAGTAGATGTTGTCTACGGTTCACAGTATTCTGTAATAAAATCATAGAATCTCAGATTTAGACTGGAAAGGGGTCTTACAAGCCAACCTTCTCATTTTACAGATGAAGAAACTGAGGGTCCAAGAGGTTGAGTGATGTGCCCAAGGTTTCACAGGAAGTGCGTGTCAGGTCCAGGATTTGAATTCCAGTTGTCTGGTTTCAGATCCAGTCCTCTTTCTACTGTGCATACCAGAGCATCCTAAGCAAACACACGTGATTGTATCACAAACACTCCGTGACATTACATTAATCGCTTCAGGATTTATGAGACCATGAGCCTGCCTTTCAGGCTCAATTCATTTCCATGGATTTGTTTTGTCGAACAACAATGGGCACTTAGAGAATGTTCGCCCTTCGCTTTTCTCTTTCTCTGACCCTTTGTTAGTCACCTTGAGGGCTCTCTGCAGGCTGTTCTATTTGTAATCCATTAAACACAGCAAGTCGGTTATAATTAACGAAGCTCCCAACGGCACTGCCACTGACCCAGAATGTGGGACAAAGGAAGAGACAGGGTCTGCCGTAAGAGCAATGGACTGGGTCCTAGGCTCCGTCCGTCCTGATAGGCTCATGATGAGAGAGCAAGGACACTTCCTGCATCCTCGAAGTCCTGTAGGTTTTTCACTTTTCCAGGGAGGAAGTTATAAGGCTGTAGCATGCTACCATGGAAAGGGTGTTAGATTTTGAGTCAGAGGGTCGGGGTTCAGATCATGGTTCTTCCAGTTATCTGTGTGACCTTGTATCAAATCACTTTGCTTCTCTGGGACTCGGTTTCTCATCTGTAAAACAAGGGGCTTAGGCTAGGTGGATCTCTAAGCTTTGATTTCTGTGAATCCAAAGTAGGCACATCTTTATAATCTCTGGCTTCTGTGTCTTTCCTTGCCGCTTTCTTCTCCACTGCAAAAGCAATTCTAAAGGAAACAGGTGATGATCCAAATGAGGGAGGTAATTGAAAGAGAGAAAGAGAGAGAGAGAGAGAGAGAGAGAGAGAGAGAGAGAGAGAGAGAGAGAGAGAGAGAGAGAGAGAACGAACGGCAACTAACGGTCAAGATGGTTGGAGTACCGAGCTTGGAGTCAGGAAGAGCTGCATCAAACACTTAACATCTGTGTGATCCCGAGCAAGTTACTCAACTCCTCTCAGCTTCAGTTTCTTCATCTATAAAATAAGGAGTTTGGACTCCATCCAGCTCTGGGGTCCTGTGATTATATGGTAATAGACAACGATGGGTACTCAGAGGATTTAGGAAGAGTGATTTGGCGAGAGGAGTATACCTTTGGGTTGGATTGCTAGCCACTATCCAGAGCTATCTCGTTTAGCCGAAGTTCAAGGAGGAAATGCATAGGGTAAGCTTTTCCCTTCCTCCCATCTCTCCTCTTGTTCCCAAACATACACTTGGAGGAGAGGAACAAAATGAAAAGGAAACAAAACCAGAAGAAAGCAAATGGGGTTTCAGGAATGGAATTCACCAAGTCAGATGCAGCAGAGAAACATTCAAATTCTGCAAAAAAGAATCAGAATACTTTTCCTGATCATTTTACTTCACCTCTCATCCTCCATGTGTCCCATCTTTGACCCATTCTGACTACGTGATTCTCAGAACATCCCAGCGTTCTAGGCAATCCTTTCAGACTATATAGGCTGCAGAGAAAGTACTGGTCTGTACCAGGAGTTCCCTGTGTTAGTGGAATCATAGGTGCAGTCTTTATCCTTATCCTTCATGGCAACACTGGCCATGACAGTAATAAAGAGGCTAGAAATGGGTACAGTGAATGGCACAGGGGAAGCCATTTCTGGGCCCATCCAGTCATGTCTTCACAATGATGTTAAATCTGACTGGGCTCTCTAGTCAGTCAACTATTGCCTATTATGTACCAGGCACAATGCCACATGACTTCTTTCTCTGCCTAGTTTCTGTGGAAAGTATTTTCAGAAAGACTTAAAGTTAATTGGTGTTCCTGGATGCCCCCTCCCTATTTATATGGCCTCATTTCCCTTTCAGTTTGGCTCTTTATCAATCAATCTCTACAAGTTGTCTAAAGATATCTATCTTGGTGGGCGCCAAGGTGGCAGAGTACAGGATGGGATGCAGCTGAACTCTCCCAACATCCCCCTCCAAACAACTTTAAAATAATGCTTCAAATCAAATTTTGGAGTGGCAGAGTAAACTGAAGTATAACTTTCTTGCTTTATTTTTTATTTTTTGTGATATGGCTAATATAAAAACATATTTTGCTTGATTTCACATGTATAATTTATATCATGTTGTTTGCTTTTTCAGTGGGGGAAGGGTGGGAGGGAGAGAAAGAATCTAGAACTCAGAATGTAAAAAGAATATTAAAAATAAATAATATTTTTAAAAACAAAATAGATACATATCTTGCTATGAGCTGATATTGATGGAGTGCTTGGGTTACTGTGCTTGGACCCCAATTCCAAAATCATATTTCTCCCTAGCCTCAAAATATTATCCTGTCAGCTTCTTCCCAGCCCAAGGACACTATGCCTAGCAATTACTCACGGGTAGGCCCCAGCAACACACTTATCTCTGTCCCTGGTTACAGTAACAAACTGCACCTGTAGGAATTATTAGCTTGAACTGGCTTTGTACTAGCTCATAAAGATATTCAGTACCCACTGTACTATCTACACCAACTCCCTACCTCATTATATGCATCCTGGACTCCTTAACAAGTGTATCCTAGACTTCAGACATATGTATATTCCCTACATCTATCTTGTCAAACAACATAGATTGGTGGCTGACTGGGCAATCTCAGTCAGCCCTGATCACTAGTTGACTTAGTGATGTACCAGACCTAAAAACCACACCTCCCTATGGCCCCCACTTAGGCTTTTCCTGGTGAACTCTACGTAAAATGCCTATGCAGTAGGTACAAAAAGAACATGCTCCTTTAGGAACTGAGCACTCCTTAACCACTCCCTAATCCCACCCCACATCACCTAGTTAGCATATTTGCACATATTTTACTATAGTTTATCCTATATAAACTTTAATTGTACTCCTCTAAGGTCACAGGTTCCTTAAGAACTTTTGCCCGCTGAAAAGCATAAAAATAAACCTTTGCCAACTTGACTTAAAGAATGCTTGAGTCTGTGAATTCTTTCCGGATGACCCTGTCCTGCTCTCTGGTCCTTGAGGGGTCCCCGAACTCCCCTCAGACTGCATCAATATCATATAGGAAGGAAACGGAAATCTTCATTTACATGAATTGTCTCTGTTTTCTGCGCCTTCCCTACTCCTATGAACAATGCCAAGCTTCACTTCTGTCTCTGAGTGAGCAAGAGTAAGGAAGCATGGATGCTACAATTCTTCCCCCTTGATATTTATCCACATAAAGGGCTTTTTTTATATTATAAATAAATTCTATCTAAAACCAAAAGTAAGCCTCATAGGCAATGTTAATACACTGCATTCTCTAAGAAATACAAGAATAAAGCAAGAATGTCCATTTTCCCCAGTATCATTTGATATAGTTCTGGAAATGCTAGCAATAGCAAAAGACAAGAAAAAGAAATTAAAAACAGAAATGTAGATAAAGAGGAGATAAAACTAACCCTATTTGCTTATGACAAGATGTTTTATTTAGAAAATCCTAAAGAATCCACAAAGATTAAATTGAAACAATAGCTTGAACAAAATTGCAGATGTCAAAATAACCCTGCCCCTCCAAATCAGCAGCATTTTTACATAGTAATTACAAATCCAAAAGGCATTAGGGAAATACCATTCCAATTAACTACAAAATGCATAAAATATTTGACACTCAAACTATTAAAGCACATTTATTACTTGTATAAATTCAATTACAAAGTGCTTCTTGAAATAAACAACTTAAATAGCTGGACATTCAATATTTAGTGCAAATGGCTGGGCTGGGCCAATATAATAATAAACATGGCAATACTATCAAATGATGTTATTAAATTTATGCTTTCAAGTATACCTGTCAAATTATCAAAGAGGTGTTTTATGTAACTTAATAAAATAACAAAAATCATTTGAAAAAGAAAAGATCTAGAATATCAAGGGAAATAATGAAAAGAGGCAGGGCCAAAGGAGAGTTAGCCCTTAAAGACATTAAACTATATTATAAAGCATCAAAGCCATCTGATATTTGGTTTAAAAAATAGATTGAACAATGGAACAAATGAGACAAGAGAGAAGCAGAAACAATGGAATTCAATGACCAAGTGTTTGATAAACTGGAAAACATAAATTAGGAAAGAATTCCCAATTTGAAGAAAAACCTGCTGATACTCTAGAAAGCAGTTTGGCAAAAATTAGGCTTAGAACACATTAGTTCAAACACTTTCCTCCATATTTCATAATGCTTTCTAAATGGATGCATGACATTGATATTAAAGATCATATCTTTAAAAATTAGAAGAGAAGAAGATAACATGCCTTCCATAACTATAGAGATGTATTCTTAACTAAGCAAGGAATATAGGTAATTAAAAAAGATAAAATAGAAAATTTTGATTATGTGAAACTGAAAGGCTTCTGCACAAATGAAATTAATGCACCTAAGATACAAAAGGAAGTAGTCAAAAAAATCTTTGTATCAAACTTCTCTGATAGTGGTATATCTAGATAAAAATAGATAGAAATATTGGTTGATAGATAGGTGATTAAAAGCAATCCCCCAATAGATAAGTGGCCAATGACTTGAACAAACAGTTTTCAAAATGAGAACTTCAAACCAAATGAGAGAGATCTAAATCATTAATAATAAGAGAGATTCAAATCAAATGAACCCTGAGGTTTTACTATATACCCTGCAAGATGGCAGAGATGGTGAAAAATTGGGATAGTTAATGTTGTAAGGGTTATGGGGAAATTGGCACACCTTGGTGTGCCTTCTTGGTGAAGTTATGAATCAGCATCATTTTTTAAAGCAGTAATTTGGAATTATGAGAATAAAGTGACTAAAATCCCATGCCCTTTGACCCAGAGATTCTACAACTAGGCTTATACTGCAAGGAAGTCACTGATAAGAGGAAAGCTCCACAATCCACCAAAATATTAATAGCAGCACTTTTTGTTTTAGAAGAGAATATAAAATAGATGACCATTGATTGGGGAATGGCTAAACAAATTACGACATATAAATGTAATGGACTATTACTATGTTATAAGAAATTACAAATATGATGAATATAGAGAAGCATGCAAAGAGCTATATGAACTGATGCAAAATGAAGTAGGTGGAGCCAAGAAAACAAAATATACATTGACTATAACAATGTAAATGGAAAGAACGACCACACACACATCAAAAGTTAAAGTTATAACATTACAAAGAACAAACTTGACTCCAAAGGGCATTGTGAGACGATACTCTCACCCCACTCCTTTGCAGAGGTGGTAGTTTTGCAGGTGTAGTACATTGTACATTTTTGTAGACTTTTTCTGATTTGACTATTTTATATTGCCCATTTTGCAGATTTTTATTCTCTTTAATTTTTTGTCTTAAAAAATTATTGTTTGTTATATGGAGTGACTCAGTGGGAGGAGGGAAATTTTGGTCATGTAAAAATTTTACCCTGCATTTACTTTGGGTATATTGGGTACATATTGCCTACATGGACATGTTGCTTCTCCCACTAGAATGCAAGCTCCTTGAGGGAAGGGGTCCTTTCACTTTTGTCTTTGTATCCCCAGGACCAGCACAGTGCCTGGCACATAGTAGGTGCTTACTTAATAGATGCTTGTTGATAAATTGGTCATTGATTGCTGTCTTGTGTATTGCCCTTACTGCCTGATCACAGCTGCACTCATGGAAGGAGCTTTTGAAAAGGGTAAATGCTCCAGTTCTATGGTCAGATTCTTAGTTTAAATGCGTTGTCAAATAAAATACTGGGAAGGGTCCAGCCACAGGATGCATTAGAGAGAATCAAGCACCTTCCCTCCCCCTCAGGCATTCCATCAGGCAAATACTTTGAGCCACCTAAGCCCCCATGCATTTTATTTTCTCCCTTACCCCTTCATGCTGCTCAGGCAAAGCTCCTCACCACTCCCTTCATCTGTTGTTCTCACTCCCACCTCTTCACCTTCTGTCACAATGCTCCTTCTGCCTGGAATGCTCCCCAGCTCCTGCCTGCCAAATTCTCTCCTATCCCTCACTAACAATATCACATCCTCCCTGAACTTGCATCATTCTTTAAGAGGAAAGAAAAGTGACGGATTCTCTCTTTCTCTCTCTGTCTCTGTCTCTCTCTCTGTCTCTGTCTGTCCTCCCTCTCTGTCTCTGTCTTTCTGACTCTCTCACTCTCTGTCTCTCCCTGACTATGTCTCTATCTCTCACTCTCTGTCTCATTCTCTGTCTCTCCCTATCACTCTGTCTTTCTCTCACTTTCTATCTTTGTCTGTCTCTAACTCTATGTCTCTGTCTTTTTCTCACTCTCTGTCTCTCTCATCTCCACGACCATTATTTCCTCAGCTCCTTTTTCTAGCCATGTCTGACTGATCCTCCCTCATCAAGGATGTCCCAACTCTCTATAGAGAATGGGCTACTTGTTATTAATTCATAGCCTGTGCTCTTGCTGTGATTTTCTTTCTTGGCAAGTACAGTTGAGAGCAGATCGACAAATCCATTTGAAGCTTACTTGATCAACATCACTGAAATCTTATGACACTTGTAGATGTTGGAGACTTGGCTGAACTGCCTTTGTTCTTAAGGCCATAACTAGCCGTAACTGTGACAAATTCAGTTGAGGGGAAGAAGAGGCTAATGTTACAGAGGACAGAAGGGAGGCTATGTTGGCACAGTGGACAGTCCCACCAAGGGAGGAGACAACCTATCCCCCAGACAGTATGGTTCTTTGGGAGGTAGGGTTTATGCAGAGAGAGAGGGCCACCATGAAAATGTTGTGTTGTGGTTTTGAAGTACTTAGAAAGGAGATGTGAGAAGGGTGGCTAATTCCTTGAGTAGATTTAAACAATTTCAGTAGGGGATCTTGACTCCCCTTAGCCTTATTTATGTGATCCAATTATGGAAATGTCTTTGATCCAATTAAGAAAAAAGTTTCTATTCACCTTTGACTAGATTGAAAGGGGGGTAATTACAGAGAGAATAATTGGTTTCAGGGAAATACTTTCTGTAGGCATAAGCTAGCATTAACATTATTATTGGCCTTTAGCAAATGAAAAATCCTAAACTATGTCTTTTCAATTTACTTTGCTGTGAAACTTCATCTTTTGTTTCATAGTTACAACTAAATGAAAGGTGGAAGTCCCTCTTAGTAGAGGGTCCTCCCAAGGCCTGCATATTAATACAATGTCTCTGACAGATTTATACAGAGTTTTTCTCCCAAATTAGTGATGGCTCTGTTTCTAAATAATTTTCACTTGTTTGTTCAGCCATCTTAACTTTATTCCTAGTGAATTTCTCTGGGATTTAGTGCAGTGCCCTGCATATAGTGGCCCCTAGTTTCAAGAGGCTAATACTAGCACCTAGCTCACAGAGTGGTTGTTGTGAAATGTTTTGTTACCCTTTAAGTACCATGTAAATGTGAGGCATCTATGACAATGATGGCCAAATCAAGTAGATGACATTTATCTCTTGGGATCAGACATTCTTTACTTAAGACTTCTCCTTAAGCCACCATAATGACTATACTTCCAGAGGGCATGGGGCTGTGTCTTGTTCTTTTTTGGGTCTCCCACAGAAACTAACACAGTGCCTTGTCCACAAACATCTGTCTCCTTGAATAATACAACTCCTCCCTTCTCCCCATTCAAAGGTCATCTGCAAAGTTCTCCATCTTCACTGAAAGAGCGAAACCAAAATACAGGAATCATAGATTTAGAACAGGAAGGGACCTGAGTGGCCAAGTTCAATTCCCTCATTTTGCAGATAAAGAAAGCGAGGCTCATGGAGGTTAAGTGACTTACCCAACATCACACAGCTAGTAAGTGCCAGAGGTAGATTATGAACCCAGCTCCTCTGACCCCAAAGCCTGTGATCTTTCCACATACCACACAGCTTCCTCTTAAATTCACTTTTATGTGGGTAGAAAAAGCTTGAATTGACTTCTAAAAAAATGAATTTTCAAGGTTATCTCAGTGAAAACATGTTCTCCCATAGAGAAATGACAAGACTCACCTTGATTTTTCAATGGTAAAGGCATAGTCTCCCTGAGTTTGCTTAAAAGGTTTTTCATTTCTCGCATGTCTCTGCACGAATGACAAACACATTGATGATAGAATTAGTCAGTGTAAGCTTTGAGCACAAATACTTTTAGATATTTTTTTTATTCATTTCCTTTAAGAACCAGCTAGAGCAGAAGTTCTTATCTTTATTTATGCCACAGATCCCTTTGGCATTCTGGTGATGCCTATGGACTCCTTATCAGAATAATACTTTTAAATGCATAAAATAAAATACATAAGATATTGAAATATAGTTATCCGATATTTAAAAAAAAAGTTCATAGACCCTAGATCCAAAAGCCCTGAGTTAGAGAATGAGGATGTGGGCAACAGTTTTCTTGCTGCAACTTTCGTTTCGCATTTCACGTCAAACAAACATCTAGTTTCAAATGCAACTTGATTTGGTGTTGGAAAGACCTGAGATCAAATCCTGCTTTGGACACTTTGGACACAGCTATGTGACCCTAGGCAAGTCACTTAACTTATTTTGGCCTAGGTTTCCTCTTTTAGAAAATGAGGAAAGCAAAAGTACCTCTATTACAGAATTACAGTGAGGACTGAATAAGGATGTACATGGAACACTGGTGGGTGCTGGCATTGCTCAGGTCCCAGCGCTTAAAGGAACTTCCCAAGGACACCACAAAAGCAACGGAGGACTCCTAGCCAACCAGCAGTTCTAAGTTACTCCTTTGCCATGCATGCTCTCTAAGCTCAGGCCCATTTGCCCCTGGACACTGTATGTGCTTGTGGGACAATCTGTCCCAGACTTTCTGGGGATTTTTTTAACCACCTTTTCTTACTATTTTCTTACTTACCCCAGTAAATATTGGTTTCTAAAAGCTATTTAAATCTGGCTAGTGGGTAATCAGTCAATGAAGCTTGGGAGGGGAAGGGTAGCACATCAGATTAAGGCAGTAATGTTCTAAATCAACCTTGATCCCTTAGGGTTATCCCTCGAATCCAGAGAGAAGGACCAGTAAGGATCTGATCTGCCCATGCCAATGGAGTGTTAAAAAGAAGAAAACAAATATTTATTAAATGCCTACTATGTACCAGGTACCCTGCTAAGTGCATTACAAATCTTCTTATTTGATCTTAACAACAACCCTGGGCGGGGGTGGGGGGTGGCATTTGCTATTATTATCCTCATTTTACGGATGAGAAAACTGAGGCAGTCAAAGGTTAAATGATATGCTCAGGGTGACACAGCTAGTAAGGAAGTACCTGAGGTAAGATTTGAACTCAGGTCTTCTTGATGCTGGGCCCAGTGCTCTATCCACTGTTACCAGCTGCCATGTTAAGAGAGCTAGCCTCAATACTCCAAAAAACCTTAAAGTACTATACAAATGATCTAAAAGGCAGCCGGGTGACGTGGTAGACAAAGTGTTGGGCCAGAAGCCAGGAAGACCTGAGTTCAAATATGACCCTCAGATACTTACTAGCCATATGACCCTGGGTAAGACTTACCTTCTGTCTGCTTCAATTCAACTGTAAAACAGGGATAAGAACAACACCCACCTCCAAGGGTGTCATGAGGATAAACTGAGATAATAATTGTAAAGCACTTTGTAAACCTTAAAGCACTATATGAATGTAGCTGCTATTAACTATTTTATAAGTATAAACTATGGTGATGCAGCCAGATAATGAGTTGTTTTTTTTTTCTTTTCCTAAAGAATATCCTCAGCTGGGGTGGCCAATGAAGACAGGAGATGTCCATACTTTTGGTAGGGATCCTGCCATACATAATTTTTCTGCACCCTCACCTGAACCTTCCTGGTCCTAGAGACATATCTTTTATAAGGTAAAAAGAAACTCCAATTTATAAAGGATGCTAGGTTGTTAACAAAATTAATGCTAAAACTTGATCCAAGATGATACTTCAGTTATAAAAACATTAGAATCCCTTTTGTTAGAAGAATACTTTTCAGTGTCTAGTTCTATAAGCTTCCTCTCTCTGATCCTTACAACTGAGGCAGACATGGAGGCCAGTCAGGCATTAGTTCCATTTTTCCAAGTATGAGGAAATTGAAACTCAGAGCGATTGTGAGTTGTCCAAGGACATACAGCTAGAATCGATGTTTTCTGAAGCCCTAGCTTAGCCTTCTCACTTTCTTCATAATGAATACTCACAAAAATACCTCGCCTGTCCTTAAACTAGCTGATTTCTCCCTTTCTATTTGGTTGGATGTAGAGCTGAATTTCTTATTTTAACGACCTGCAGAAAAGCAGATTCATACATTCTTCTCTCCTACAAAGCTGTGCCAAGTATTAAGCTAATATTGCTTGGAGGAAGCTCTATACTCAATATAGCCATATGGGAAAGAAAGCCTTTCTAGAGAGAGAAAACAAAAACTAATCAACTCACAAAAATATCTGGCGTCTTTATCCACAAACAGTGAGGATGAATCTGAAGACACTGTCTCTGAATAATAGTAATTTATGGAGTAATAAGGTAAATGTGGAGGTTCTGTGTTAGGGGAAAAGTTAGGATGACGAGGCCCTTAATACGAATTAGGGCTCCATGATCCCTATGCCCACCTCTCTTATTTCACAAATGAGGGAAATTAGGCCCAGGGAGCCACAGCTAGTGAGTGTGAAAGCTGGAACTTCCACAAATTCTACTCTCCTAACTCATCCTGGTGCTCTTCTGGCTATCCCACGTTGTTTCCCGCTACATCATCAACTTCTCAAGATCAGGGCCATGAGTTCACAAATGTCCACAGTGTCCACTCATAGATTTTCATTAAATAGGCAATATTTAATGTATACTGACTGACTTCTAGAAGTCAAAAGGCCTCAGGGATAAGAACCTGGGAAAATGGAATAATGTAGTTAACTCCATGAGAACTCCATTCTATTTGTCCTCTCTGTCCTTAATGACTCTTATGAGGAAATTCAGGTCAGTTGAGGAGTGGGGGCCAGAGTGCCAATGTTAGAATATATTTTTAAAATTTTTCAGGTTTTTTTCAGATCTGTATTTTTTCCACAATTTTATTTTTTGTATATAACTTCTGAATCTTACAGCTGGCTTATAAGGCTTCTGAATAGGTAAATGAATCTAGCCAAGGTAAATTTAGAAAGAAGCTGATTTTGTTACAGTGGAGAAGAAGAAGGGAGGGTGGGGTGGCAGGCAATGCTTAAACCTGACTTTATTCAGTATTGGCTCAAAGAGGGAATAACGTACACACTCAGTTTGGTATAGAAATCTATCTATAGAACATATATATATACATATATGTATATATATACACATATATGTAGAATACACACACACAAGGAAGTAGGAACGGATGGGAACAAAAGAAGGGGGCAAAGGCTGACAGAAGGGAGGATAGATTAGGGGAAGCAGTAGTCAGAAGAAACTAATTTTATAGGGAATAGACTCTGGGTAGTGCTTCTTAAACATTGACCCACAGTTTAAGAAGTGGTGGAGAGGTGGTGAGTGGAAAAGGTTAAGAAGCCCTGGACTACAGAATTCTCTGTTTTTCCAGTGAAAAAAGAAATCATCCTTAATCTTTTGTCTGTAGAGTACTATCATTTTCATCAAACAGCTTCAGTGCTTGGATTGTTTAATTTTCATGCTCATACAAGGTGAGAGTTTTATCAATAGCTCATAATTACCACACACACACCATTTTTTCTATAAACAATGAAATTTGGTAATTAGCTTTGTAATTGTATTACAATTTGGAAGTAAAATGCAAAGTATACAAATACAATTATGTCTTAACCTTCTGAAAATAATAAAATAAAATGCTCATTACTTCGTCGATAATTCAATTCACCTGCCATACTCCCAACACATCTTACTCCCTGGAACTGTCCTATATTCAATAAAGTTGCTTTGTGCCAGCTTTGGGGATTACAGAACTGGGCTATTTGGGTCATAGGATCATCAACGGGAGAGCTGAAAAGGGTCTTTGGAGGCCAGCTGGTCCAATTACCTCATTTACAGGTGAGGAAAGTAAGGTGAAGCAACCTTCCCAAGGTCACAGAGTTAAGAGGTGGTATTTAAACTCCAGTTCTCTGTTTCAAAGCCCAAAGCTCTTTCCTCAGTGTGCCTCTGCCTCTGTATATATTAAAGACAATACAGAGTGGTTCTGTAGCAGAATGGGGGATGTGCAGCATCTTAATGAAATATATAGAAACATATGAGAATATGAGAAATATGGGATATCCAGGAAAATGAAGGACCAAGGAGAGGAGTCCAAGGGAGTTAGGTGCCTGAGGCACACAGAGTCTAAACAACATGCCCAAGGTCACACAAGGAATATGGGTTAGAGGTGGGAATTGAACCTACATCTTCCTGATGCTTAAGCCCAGCACTCTCTCAACCATGCCTGGCTGTGTCTAGTAAAATATATCAACATATTAAGCAATGTAGAGTATTATTAGAGACAACTAGGTGGTTCAGTGGATAGAGTAGTGGGACTTAAGTCAGGAAGATCTTAGTTCAAATCCAGCCTCAGTTACTTAGTAGCTGCGTAACTGTGAACAAGTCACCTGACCTCTTTTTACCTCAATTTTCTTCTCTGTAAAATGGGGATAATAATAGCACTTAACTTACAGGTTGTCACAAGGATCAAATATGATAAAATCTGCAAAGCATTTAGCACAGTGTCTGGCACATAATAAGTGCTACATGAATATTAGCTATTGTTATGATTTCCTTTTACCCAAATGAAATAAAGACATTGGGTTCTTTTCTAAGATGCCACTCACTTCTGGGCAGCCAAGTAGGTTCAGAGAAATTGCCTGTTCTTGAGGTACCTGGGTAGTATGGTAGATAAAACACTAGGCCTGAGATCAGGAACACCTGAGTTCAAATCTGACCCCAGACACTAGATGTGTGACCCTGGACAAGTCACTTAACCTGTCTGCCTCAGTTTCCTCAACTGTAAAATAGGGATCACAACAGCAGCTACCTCCTGAGGTTGTTGTGAGGATCAAATGAGTTAATATTTGTAAAGAGCTTAGCACAGTCCCTGGCACATTGTGAGTGCTTAGTAAATGTTTCTTTCGATTTCTTGTCCCTTCTTCTTATCTCTCCCAATGACTACCAGGTGGCACACGGATAACTAAAGCCTGAGTATCAACCAGAAGTGGCCTTTTAGATCCTGGCTCCTTTCACTGCCCCAACCCCTCCATAGCTCTTATCCTGAGTAAACCAGAAACAATCAGGGGATCTCGATCTCACAAGAGAAACTCCCCTGATCCCTTTACAAAGGAACATAATATATTTCAACTTCCCTGGGGATGCAGTAATGTGTAGCGGACCCAGGGTTTCAGGCTTGGGCACTGGGTCTGACACTAACATGCTGTGTGACTTTGGGCTAGTTACTTCACTACTCTGGCCTGATGGTGCATCATCTGCAAAACACAAGAGTTGGAGTACATGATCTTTTAAGTCCCTCCCAGTTCTAAGATGCTAGGGCAGGCAGAAGAAAAGTCTGCTTTTTGAGACCTGGACTAAGATTCTTGTCTCCACCCCCCGTGTCCTGCAGCACTGTTATTTGGGAGATAAATTGCTCCTCAATGCAGAGCTAGCCCTCTAAGAGCACTCACCTTTCAGTGTTCTCAATATCCGTGGAAACCTGCCAGGAATGGTGCTGAATGTCTACTGGTGAAGATAGCGTGTCCTCTAGAATGGGGACTTCCGGACCCTCTTCAGTTTTGCTTTCCGGGCTCTTGATCCCCACTCCAGGCTCCTTTCCTAGGGGAGGAAAATATGAGGAGTCATAAATATAAGTTCTATACTAAGCATTGGTTTCTAAGAGGGGCCATACATTGAAGACAACCATGTTGTTGTTGTTGAGTTGCATCGGACTCTTAGTGACCCCATTTGGGGTTTTCTTGGCAAAGATATTGGAGCGGTTTGTCATTTCTTTCTCCAGATCATTTTACAGATAAGGAAATTGAGGCAAACAGGGTTAAGTGACTTGCCTAGGGGCACGCAGAGCTAGTAGGCTGGATTTGAACTCAAGAAGGTAAGTCTTCTTGAATTGAGGCCCAGCATTCTATCCACTGCGCCACCTAGCTGTACTTATTAATTAACTACTTTATTAGTTTTGGTAAGCATTTATATTTATACACATGTACATATATCTGTATACATGTAACCACACATATGGATATGCATATATACACACATGTACACATGTACATATGCATGTGTATATACACATATGTATATGTACATGATAACAATACCAAAATCAGTGCGTGTATATGTATGTATATATGTATGTGTCTATGTATGTATTACTGGATCTGTGTAGAGAGCTTCCAGAGAGTAATTCTCACTATCAATACAGATACGTATGTATGCATATACATATTTGTGTGTATGTATAACACAAGCATTTATTAAGTGCCTACTGAGTTCCACAAACTATGCTGGGTCCTGGGTATACAAAGACAAAAGTAAATCAGTCCCTGCTCCCAAGAAGCTTACATTCTTCTTGAAGTGGTTAAAACATGTCCTCAGATATGTACATACAAGAACTATACAAAATTGATAATATATGACGACTTGGGGGAGGTCACTAATGTAAGGAGAAATAAAAAAAGTCTCTTAAAGGAAGTGACTCTTGAGCTGAGCCTTGAAGAGACCAAGAAGTCCCAAGAGATGGAAATGAGGAAGGACAGCATTATAGCCCCAGGAACAGCTCGTGCAAATACTTGGAGGCCAGAGATTGTAAGACTTGTATGGAGAAGAGCAAGTAGATTAGCGTGACTGTAATGTAAAGTACATGAGGAAGAATAATGTATAATCATTTTGGAAAGCCAGGCTAGAAACAGATTATGAAGGATTTAAAGTGTCCGACAGAGGGTTTGAAATTTATCCTACTGCAGAGGCACATCAAAGCTTTTTAAGCAAAGGAATGTTGTAAAAAAACATATACATATATGTATATAAATATATATACATATATATAAATATATATATGGTTTTTACATATATGCATATAAATGTATAAAATATGTGTGTATGCACATATATTCACACATAAACATTGTAGTGGTAAAGCAAAGCCAACATAACTTCTGAGAACTGAACAGAGACAATGTAATATCGATATAAACTCAAGACTCCAATGTAATCAATGGGTCCCCAGAGAGCGTTGGTGTTTCTCAACTTGGTCTTGATGTATGAGACCAGGCTTGTTGCTTTTGAAATAGGAATTTATGACCATCAGATCCAAAGGTATGCGAATGGCCCCAAGGCCCAGGCATTGCTGCTGCTGGGCAGGAGGATGGATGTGAGGGTTCGACAGGGACAAGGATGCTGCCAATTCCTTGAACTTCTCATCTCCTTGAATGGTTTACCCAATAATAGATGTGCCACTGAATATATACTCTACCTCCATGTCCTTTGCTGTGTCATTTAATCTGCTATGACCATTTGTGAAGGTGAGAGGGGGCAGTGTAGCAGGATGGAATGAAGGATGGACAAAGAGTAAGGAGACCTCATCTACTCCTCGCGCAGCTACTAATTGTCTGTGTGACCTTGGAAGAAATCACTTCATCTCTCTGGCTCTCAATTTCCTCATCTGGAAACTGAGAGGGTGATATTAAATCAGAGACTTGCAAGCTATTACCTGCTGGCCAAATCTGGCTCACTGTTTCTGTACTGCCTCTGGGCTAAAACTTAAAATAAAGTTTTATTAAAATAATAATTGAGGTTTTATTGTATTTTAAAATTATATATAGTATATATATGTATATATGTATGTATATGCATGTATATATATACATATAATAGACAGAGAGAGAGTAAGAGGGAGAGTGAGAGAGAGAGAGAGAGAGAGAGAGAGAGAGAGAGAGAGAGAGAGAGAGACAGAGACAGAGACAGAGAGAGAGAGAGGGAGAGAAAGTATTAAAATAAATTACAGAGTTGACCAGAGTTTGCCATCCTCTAGACTAGAGGAACTTTAAAGTCTCTTTCTGCTCCAACATTCAGTATTTCTTAAACTGGGAAATAAGCAGTTTATTTCTCCACTTTTTCAACTAGGTGTATCAGTATTGTATAGATATGACTTTAACAATTCTTCAGGAACTAAGTATAAAAAATATATCTCAAGGATAGATTGCAACTAGAACCTGATTAATTTATTTTTAGTTCTGTTGGTGCCTTTTGTTTTTACACTACAATAATTTCCCAATAGGCCCCCCCTCACCCCTTACCTTGAACCACTCTTTGTAATAAAAGCATTTAGCAAAACAACAGACACATTGACTATATCTGACAATGCAACAATGTACATTTACCTGCAATCTCCCTTATCTCTGCCAAGAAAAGGAAAGTGTGATTCATCATAGGTCATTCAGGATCATGAATGGTCATTGCAATTATTTAGAATTACACTCCTTTTATCATTGTTTACATTTTTATAGTCTTTGTACATATTGTTTCTACTTATCTCACTCTGGGTGGTATAGTGAAAAGACTGCCAGACTTGGAGCCAGAAGACATGGTTTCAAACCCCAGCTTTGCCACTTACTATCTGTGTAACCTTAAGCAGGTCACTTAATTTCTCTGAGTCTCAGTTTGCTCATCTGTAAAATGAGAGGGTTGGACTAGATCACCTCTAAGGTCCCTCCCTAAATCTATAAGCCAATGAGCACTGGTTCATATGTCTTTCCATGTTTAAGTAGATTCCTTCTATTCCTTATTTCTAATAATATAATAAGATTGATTACATCTCTAAAAAAACAACTATTTGAGCCTTTTCCCCAAATGATGTGAACTGCTAGACCTTTTTCTTGTTTTGGTATAATTACTTCTATTAAAAAAAATCTTAGCAGATAGAGTCGATATTTTCTAGCTGTAGGGAAGAGACAAGAAATTTCTCTCAGAGGCAGTTGAAGTGGAAAGCGCTCTGGATTTAGAGTCAGGTATGGGTATCAGTCCTGGTGCCTGTGTTTACTAAGCTGCATGAGTTTGGATAAATCACTTAAATGGTTTGAGGCTCAGTTTCCACATATATAGAATCAGGATTATAATCTCTTCCCTACCTTCAAAATTCAGCTCGATCACCACCCTACATGAAGCCATTCCTGACTGCCCAGCTGCAAATGCCTTTCTCCCACAAGTCACCTGTATATATCTACATAACACCTTATTAGAAAAATTAGCTCATTTGAAGCCTAAGGGCAATTTAATGGCCCCTCCTGACTACATGGTCCATCCTCTGCTGCTTTGGTGAGCTTATATTAAAAGAAATTATATTCAAAGAAATTAGAACAACAATCACAGTTACTCCCAGCTTTAGTTAGTATGGAAAATTCCCAACATTTAGGCAGAGATTTGGCACTCTGCCTTAATTTACATTTACATTTGTCTTATACGTATATTTGTTGTTCATTTGTTTCAGTTGCATCAGATTTTTTTGTGACCTCATTTGGCGTTTTCTTGGCAAAGATACTGGGGTAGTTTGCCATTTCCTTCTCCAGATCATTTTACAGATGAGGAAACTGAGGCAAACAGGGTTAAGTGACTTGCCCAAGGTCACACAGCTGGTAAAGTGTTTGAGGCCAGATTGGCACTCTAGAAGATGAGTCTTACTGACTCCTGACCCAGCACTCTATCTATATCACCACTTAGCCACTCTTGTCAGCGTGACTATAACATTCAAGCAATACTAATATCTGTAGGCTATACAAAATTTCCCAATTACAGTCCACACAGTTGAGAAAAAAACTACACACAGAGTAAGGAAAGTACAATATGTAACTGATGCTGAAATAAAACAAACAAATGTATAAGAAGAAAATAAAAACTGGAGCACACGCAATGCAATGCAATGCAATGCATCAGGAAACATGTAATTACATGCAAGGCAAACATTGCATCTATAAGCATTAACATTAAACCTAGGGGAGAATGTGCGGGTAGGGGGTCAGTTGAGTCTGTGGTGTTAAACTCGGGAAGAAACAGATCTTTGTGCATTGCGCACTGCAATGAAATTTGAAAGCTGCAAAATACCATTATCTATTTTCATTTATTTTGTTAAATATTTCTCAATTACATTTTAAGCTGATTCCTGCATGGGGCTGTGAATTTGATACCTCTGGATGCTAGATAATTATCCTACCCCACTTAAAGTAGATAAAAATATGCTACACCCTGATATATTTATCAGAAAAGATCCCATGTCGATTTTCACAAGGTGTGAACATGAACTAGATATTCCTCTAGCCGCAACAGAAAGTCTGTTCAAATTGGCTGAGGGACTTGGTCACACCCTATGGGGCCTGTATAAAACCATCAAGCTAGTTGGAATAGTGGCGTCAAGTGGTTGGCAGTAAAGAGGAAAGATTGTGCCAGCTAAACTCCTGAGAAGAAATCCATTAGTGGGGAGGAATAGAGCCCAAGGAACTAGCCTCAGATTCAGTCTTCTTCCCAACCCCCTCGGCCAGAGGGGCATCTGAAGGATGGAAGCAGACATGGTGGCATCTGAAAGATGGAGGCTTTTACCTTAGCATCTGAACAATGTCCCTGGCTGATGGCAGACATGGTGTACATCAGAAACTGAGAACAGACTAGATTCAATTAGGAAAGCAAATTCAAGGCTCTACAAAGAACCTAGCAGAAAAGTGAAGCCGTGCCTAAGAGAAACATTTTGGAAACTCCAGTAAAAGAGTTTCCCTTTATCACTGGTCCTCTTTAAGCTTGAGCAACCTTTCTCCTGGACTCTGTATGTACTAGTGGGAGCAGGTGTCACAGACTTTTGGGGGAATGTATGTACCACCTGTAATAATTATCTCATTGTAGTAAACACCCCTTTCTAAAAGCTCATTAAGAGTATAGTTGACTTATTCAAACTAGTAATCATGGCAGAAAACATACTGGCGAAGGGGCTTGAAAGCTATATGGTATTAGAAAGTTAGCTCCCAATCTATCAGGGTTACCCCTTAGTGCCCTGTGGGGATGTAGAGGCTGTGTTCTAGGGATCCAGAATATATACATATACACATATGCATGTATGTGAGGGCAGCTGGGTGGCACAGTGATTACAGAGGGCTAGACCCAGAGTCAGGAAGACTCTTCTTCCTGAGTTCAAATCTGGCCTCAGACATTACCTGTGTGACCCTGGGCAAGTCACTTAACCATGCTTGCCTCACTTCTCTCACCTGTAAAATGAGCTGGAGAAGAAAATGGCAAACCACTTGGGCATCTTTGCCAAGAAAACTCCAAATTGGGTCACAAAGAGTTGGACATGACTAAAAACAATTCGACAACAACAAAAATCTTCATAATTATTGTCATTGTAACCCCAACCAGAGTACATTAGACGCTAACAAAAATAAAAATAATTAACATTTATGTAGTACATTAAGTCTTACAAATACTTTTCTGACAACTATTTGTGAGCTAGACAGTACAAATATCATTATCTCCATTTTACAGAAGACAGAACTGAGGCTCAGAGATGTTAAGTGACATTCTCAGAGTTACACTAGTAATAAATGTCATATTTGGACCTTCACATGAATCACTGGACTCTATAACGCTGCTGGGAGGCAGAGCAGCACAGCAGAAAGAATGTTAGCTTTTGAGTCAGAGGACCTGGTTCGAATTCTGATACTCCCACTTCCTACCTATGATACCTTGTGCAAGTTGTCTGGGCTTTGTTTTCCCCATTTGTAAAATGAAGGTGTTGGATTAGATGCCCTCTACGAGTCCTTTCTGGTTCTAAATCAATTATTCTATGATCTTCTCACTACATCTTTCTATCATGCCCTCCAAACCATGACACGGTAGCAATGGACAGAACAATAAGGGATTCCAGGCACCTTTCATAAAGCTATGGAGAACAAAGCATCAGCTCCATCAGCCAATTCATATAAAACAAGCTGACTGATTAGGATCATTTGACCATACTGTGTTTACTTTATGTGCACTTGTGCTTAGCTGTGGAAACCACCTAGGGAATTATTTTCTGATTATGTGGTCTACTGCGGTGCTGAAATTAATTGCACACCTAATTCAGCCCAGAACAAGCATTTCATAGTTGTGGAGCACTGACCTCAGAAGAGTATTTGCATCTGGCCTCCAGGCAGAGCACAGCAAGGCTGTGTACCGGCCACCCGCAGCTCCTGGGCAGGGGCAGCCTTAGGCTTCAGAAACTGGAAGAAGCAATGAAAATCTGGGAAATCAGGTGCTGCCTGTTTCAATAGTCAGATCCACTTTCTCTTGAACCTCTAAAAGGCAGGGTCACCCAAGCTCCTATGAACTACCTATGTTATATTCCTATGAATACCCTGTGGAATGGGGATGTGGTTAACAGAGCAGGGAGGCCATGATGGATGTCATGTCTATCTAAAATCTACCATTTTTAAGTTTTCCCTGAATTCTCACAAAGGCGCCCAGCCAACTGTGACTAGTAAGAAGACTAGCACTGCATTATTGTCTAGGTCTGACTTGGGCCATGGTAGCTTAGGTCTGGTATTGGAACCAAATTGGAACCTACATTTGTAGGCCATTCAACAGTTAACAAAGGGAAGTTTATAGCCATAGCATAGAAAGGACACTCAATAGGGATATAGCAAATAGAGAGTATTTCCCATGTTCCCACCCCACCTCCATTCCGTATGGAAATCACCTGGTCAGCAGAGCAGGCTATGGTTACTCAAGTGGCCTTGGGGCATTCACTAAGTATGAGGGCCTGAAAACACATAGGTGGGCTTTTTCATGCCCTTACATGATCAGCTAAGCATGAGGCAAGCAAAAAGCAATTGTAAGTTATTCAGCATAAGTGTTGGGGACAACCTCTTGCCTTTTAGGGAAAGAGCCAGCCTAAACTACATGGCAAGGGGAGTGAAAGGGGGAATTCTGAGAGACATGCTATCACACCCCACCCCTTGGTAGGAAGGCCCTAAAGGTCTTCTAGAAGGCCTCCCACCATTTGAATGGTTTTAGGGCCATTCTTGGGAATTTAAGGAACCTTCCATAAGCAACACCGGAGGAAAAAGAAAGAAAGAGATTTAAATTTTAAAAGACAGAATAAAACAAAATAAAAATATAATGGCCCCTTGGAGGAATGACCAAATGTGGAGGAGAATGAAGATAAGAAAACTTAAACTTTCATTTTTTCCCCTTAGAAAGACTAGGTCCTGGATCTCAATGATCTAGTCCATATAGTGGGTCAAACACCATATCTTTTGCATTTCACACTGGGTCAACCTGATAAAAAGTCATCACAATGAGCCAGAGGAACAACAGGAAAATCAGAGACACTCTGCTGATGATGACACATCCAGCACAGTAACTGATTTTTCATCACAACTTAGAGTCATCTACAGTAAGGCAGCTAAGAGAGTAGCACATTTTCCAGCAATATCTCTAAGTCGGAGACTTTATGGGCCATGAGTCCCTGTCTTCATTAGCATCATTCCTTTCAACTGTATTGTTAACAGTCCTATCAAAGCCCTCTGCTTGCACTACATATTTAAAACACCACAAGCTCTGTCTCTATTCAATATGCTGTACTAGCTTACATACAACTTTTTTATGCTGGCTATTCAGATTCTCTACGATGATTAACAGTAAACAAGGGCTAGAAAGCTTGGAATTTTCTTTTTTCTTCCTATTAGTATGTTCTAGCACCCACTGAGCTAATTTATAGTCATCGATAAGATTCACTGAGGGGGCTCTACTTACAGCATCAAATAGGCCCTTGACACAAGGTGTTATGACACTATAGCTGGCTGCTCAATCACCCGATGGTCTGTATTTTCATCTCCTTTCCCCACTTCAACCACAGTATCAGCCCAAATGGTATCTTGTTCCCACTACCAACTATGTTAACTCTTATAGTTGGGTGCTGATTTAGGCTGGTCTTCAAGGTAGTTCAAGCATGATACTAGAATGAAATGAGGTCACTCAACAGTTAATAAAAAAACATTTCATGAGTCATACCATAGAAAAGATACTCAACAAGAAAATGTGCTTAACTCAGGTAGACAACCTCCCTCCTCTCATCTCCATACGGAAATGCATCAGATCAGGAAGGCAAGGCGTGGTGACTCCCTTGGCCTCTATCAAGTCTGAAAGGCCCAATTCCAATAGGCTGGATTTTTTTATGCCTTTACATGTCCAAATCAACAACCACTTAGTAGCTAAGGTGACGTGATGTATAGGATGCTTGGCCTGCAGTCAGGAAGACCAGAGTTCTAATCCAGCCTCACATACTTACTAGTTTTGTGACTCTGGGTAATCTTTCTTTGCCTCAGTTTCCTTACCTGTAAAATGCTGATAATAGCACCTACATCAAATGAGATAATATTTGTAAAATGCTTAGCATAGTGCCTGACACACAGTAAGTGCTATGTAAATGTTGGCTATTTACTTATTTATTTATTTGACTTGGCTTGAGCCTTAGGCTATTCAAGTCCTGAGGACAATTTCCTTGCCTTTGGGGAACAGAACTAGCCTAATCTACGTGCCAGGAAGTTGAGAAACCCTGGCAGATATTGATCCAATCATGCACTGGCACCATTGTTCCTTCTGGGAAAAGACTCTGTCACTTTTCATTATTTTATCCTTAGTACTTAGCACATCGTCATACATATTCCAGGCTTTTATTCAAGATTTTTAAGCGAACTGAATTGAATATGCATGTGAACATTCCTCTTACATTTTTTACATTCTTTCAAAATGGTTTCACAACTTCCGATCTCATATTATTCTGACAGTGCTTCATGTGAGCTAGGTATTAACATAAGAGTTTTAAATAAGAGGAAATTGGAGCAGTTCTAGGAGACTTCCTTAAAGTCTCTGAATATATCAGTTAGAACTAAAATTGTGGCTTGTGGACTCTCTGACTGTCAGAGATCCTGAGACCCTACCCATAATTATGTCATCGAGGATGAACTAAAAATGGGGCTGATTTGTAGTATTTCATTTCTGTGGATTCCATACCAGACTGAATCAGCCCATGGTGTGTGTCTCCGGGGTGAGGAACCTTCGGCTTCAAGGTCACCTGTGGCTTTCTAGGTCTTCGGGTATGGGCTTTTGACTGAGTCCAAGTTTCACAGAACAAATCTTTTAATTAAGGGGATTTGTTCTGTCTGCTCTTGAGGTCACAAGTTCCCCACCCCTGACTCTAACCTACAACATCGATGCCACCTGAATGGGACCTGAGGTAAATGACTGCATCTATGTAGTCACCATACATACCTCCTTCTTTTCTCTTTCTCTTAATCTTCCTTGTTCCTTCTTATTTTCTTATTCCCCTCTTCCTTCTCTACTTCCTATCTTCTTCTTCTTTCTGCCTATACATTAAAACCATAGTGGTGCCATTTAGCAGTTTCATTGGGAGCGCGAAGGATTAAAATAGAGGCTGACCCTTGCTCTCTTGCAAAGTCAGCCTCAATTTAATGACATTCCTTCAGACAAAATTAAATCCTTTCTGGATCCAGAATTCAATAGCTGCTGTTAGTACCTGACTGCTGAACATCAAACTGTAATTTTCTTGAGGGCAAGAATATGTCTCTACATCCTTTAAATCCATAACATGACTGAGAATACAGTGCTCTGAACACAGTAGGTGCTCAGTAAATTCTGCTTACTGATTCACTATGAAGGTTGTCCTTTTGCCCAAGTACTAAACTTGGCCCCCACAGTGCCCAAAGTGTATCAGTCACCTTGGCTAGCATTCCCTGATTTTTTCATTCTCCCCACCTCACAACGTGGATGACAGGTGGGGAGGGGTTATTATTACTATGACTTATTCACTGCTTTCAAGTCATGCTCCCCCCCCCTGCCGCCGCCATAACATATGCAGTGAAATGTAAGGCTCTTTTTGTGTATTTTCTATGACGTCTTCCAATTCTGTGTGAGCTGTTGTTTTCTCCCTGTCACCATGCTCTTATTGCATTATAAATGTATTTTAGTCTTTGCAATGCGTGTTTTTTATTTGACTCAGATATTCCCTTATACTGTTCCTGTAACTCCCTTAATCAGATGCTGAATCCACTGGGGCCTCTGTAGCTAATGCTCTTTTCACAGGGCCTGAGTTCATTCGGTATTTTCCAGGACTCTGATTTATTTGTTACTCATTAGACCATCTTGGGCTTCTTCGGTCCCAATAGGTTTTGAATTGACTTCTAACTTTGTCTCGGCATTTCTCCATCCTTTCCCTGCTGTGATTACATTTCATTTACACAATATTATGTGTGTATTTGTCATCATGGCACTGAAATATCTTGGGGTATGGGAGTTCATGTTTTCATGGACACTAGGGAGGGGATGGAGAGTGGAGACATTCTGAATGGCACTCGGTTACTTGACATGATACACTGTCTCCGAAAAGGGAGACCAGACAGGGACACAGTGACAAGGTACAGAGAGAGAAAAAAGAGAGAAGGAAGGAGAGGTGAATGATGAGCTCACCTTGGTTGCAGGGAATAATTAATAATAATAATAATTGATATTTGCAAACTACTTTAAAGCTTCCAAAACATTCTATTTCATATGCCTCACAACAACCAATGAGACTGGTGCTGTAGGCACTTCTTGAGGGCAAGAATATGTCTATTTTTCATATGAGGAAACTGAGCCTCAGAGAACTCAGGTGACTTGCTCAATGTTAGAAAGCTAATAAGGGTATGAAGTAGAAACTGAACAAAGGTCTCCCTGAATCACAATTCAGCCCTCTTGTCTGCTACATCGGTGGCTTCAACCTCAAATAGAAATTCTAAACCCTCAGAAAGTGTCCCTGGGGACACTGAGGAAGGTCAAACCATGAGCCACCTGTTTAGTGCTCATCACACAGCCCCTTGAAATGGAAAGTAGGGTTAAACTGTAGGGCTCTAGCCTCTGGTATTACTCCCCGCAGGTGTAGAG
>CM053622.1:348207250-348223169 GCA_028646595.1 Phalanger gymnotis | reverse complement strand
GGGGGATGTTAATAAGTGGAGGAGAAGGGCCAGGATGAAGGTGGCTCCTCATTCCCAAATGAGGCTGCACTTGAGCTAAGGGTCTAAGAAGCAGAGGGGAGGGGCACACTGCTCCCCAGGTTGCCCTCCTCACTTCCTATCATGCAACAGAAACCTCTTCACCCAAAGAGTAACACTGTACCCCTGGACTTCTCCCATGAGAAATACCCTCCATCTCTATGGCTCTCCCTCCACTTGGCAGGTGGCTCGAAGAAGTTCCATTTTAAGGAGGCAACCCAGGTTAGCCAAATCTCCCATCTTCCCAAGCCTGGATTTCTGAATCTCTGGACTTTCTGTACCATCCCTCTTACTCTGCCCTTACTATTGCACTCCCTGGACTAAAGGACCTTCAGATCTTCCCAGTCCCCACTCCCTTTCAGCTTTCTTTTACATCCCCGTCTGCCATTAGAGCCATCAGAATGTAAGCTCCTTAAGGGCAAGGCTTATCTTCCTTTCTGCTTATATTGATATTGAGGCAGCTGTCACAGTGGGTAGAGCACTGGGTCTGGAGTCAGGAAGACCTGAGTTCAAGTCTGCCTTCACTAGCTATGTGACTCTGGGCAAGTTACCTATCCTCCATTTACCTCAGTCATTTTGGTCCTCTTTGAGAACAAAGGACAACCAACCTCAGTTTTCCCATCAGTGAGTGATAAAAGCAACTCCCTCCCAGTTTTATTGTGAGGAGTGAATGAGATGATAATGATAAAGTGCTTAGCACAGTGTCCAGCACATAGTAAATCCTACATAAAATGTTAGCTACCATTATTACCTCCCAGGGAGATATTTGTAAAGCACTTAGCATTATATGCCTGACACATAGTAGGTCCTATATGTTAGCTATTGTTCTTATTCCCAGGGCTCAGCACAATGCCTGGCACATAGTAAGCGCTTAATAAATGCTGGCTGATTGTAGCTGATGTTTACTGCATTCCAGGCTTGGGGCATGGAAATGGGAGAGGAAGGGAGGTGTGGGAGGGACAACCAGAAGGTCATATTGGCTAGAAAGTGGGATGTGTGAAAGAGAGCAATATGTAATCAGTCTAGAAAGAGAAGTTAGAAACAAATTGTAAATGACAGAGGACTTTCTACTTTAGACTAAAGATAACAGGGAGTCTCTGAAGTTTTTTGATCAGAAGAGTGACACAGCCAGCTCTGTGCTTTGGGTATCTCTGTGTGGCAACAGTCCAGGGGATGGACTGGAAAAAGAAGGCACTCAGAGGAAAAACAAAAACACCGTGCAATTCTCCAAAACCACTTTTTTACCTGATATAGCCTAACCTTCTTCCTTAAGTATGAGTTTTTGCTTTACGTTATTGTAATTAAATTAAATTGGACTCTTAAATTAAATTTTGTCTGGACATAATGAGAAAGAACCATTTTAGCCTCATTTTTCTTCATTTCTTGAGCAATTTTTTTGATCTAGTGAAGTACCAAAGGCATCCAGGTAGACCATGCCAATCAGGCTTATTCAACCTCGACAACTCAGCAGGACAATATAGGAAGAAAGGAGGGAGCTCCACTGAAGCCATCATTAAGTGCTGAGGGTAATTATCATTTGCTTAATTGGCAGAGAGAAGCTATAGTTATCACAAATTCTAATCTCTCAGTACCCAACACTGGGGTTCACTTTAAAATTAGTTCAAAGATTTTCTTTTCCCTCTAGAAACTACTCATAAGCACAGAGAGTAACCACTAGAGATGCCTTTGCTATATATATATGTATGTGTATGTGTGTGTGTGTGTGTGTGTGTGTCTATGTGTGTATGGAAATTTTATATTATAATCACAGTTTGAGGTAGTCAAAATAAATTTCATATACGCTCCACCCATAATGAATGGTGTCTATGAGGTAGCAGGATAAGAGACAAATGAAGTGGACAGATTTGGTTTTCTCTCTGTTTCAACATTGCTTCCTAGCAACATTTTTTTTTCTAGAGGTACCCACCAAAAGCCAGACTGATAGATAGTAGGGGGAATCATTTTCTGGGTGGGAATGCTAATAAGCAAAGAAACATAATAATAATAATAGTAATAATAATTTTGTTGTTCATTGTTTCAGTTTGTCCGACTCTTCATGACCCCATTTGGGGTTTTCTTGGCAGAGATACTGAAGTGGTTTGCCATTTCCTTCTCCAGCTTATTGTACAGATGAGGAAACTGAGACAAACGGGGCTAAGTGACTTGCCTTGGTTCACACAGCAAGTAAGTGTCTGAGGTTGGATTTGAACTCAGATCATCCTGAGTCCAGGCCTCACACTCTATCCACTGTGTCACCTAGCTGCCCTAAGATCAGAATAGAAAACAACAATTTTCCTGGAGCTTTGGGGCAATGGAGCTGCTTGTGAAGTTAATAATCAGAGAAATTCCAGTTCTGCTAATTTTCTATATATGTGACCTTGACAAGACACTTCATCCCTGTTGGGCTTGTCTCAATTTCCTCATCTGTAAAATAAGATTGATTAGATCAACTCCAAACCTCCTAATACTGTTTCCCTGCCTTTTGGTAAGATTATAACAAACCGATGACAGATAATTAAGATGACTTCATTTAGAAAACTTCAGAGATTATCACAATGTGAGAGCTGGAAGAGACCTTAGAGAGCATCTATCTCCCCCCCCCCCCCCACTACCATTTTACAGATATTGGAAACTGAGTGGTTACATGATTTAAATGATCACGGTCTCTCAGTGAATCTGTGGCAGGAGGGGGAGTCACATTGAAGGCTCTCTCCTATACTTCACTGTCTCCCTACCTCCAGTAAGACAAGCTATCGAGCATCTTACAACCCTTATGAACAAGTTCTTCCTAATGACTAACCTTTGTCCTTTTTTACAGCAGTGCAATGAGATTTTATTGTTGTTATATATACTGGAGGAAGGGAAATGGATTTCTCAAGGCAACAGTGCCCCCTTTCAGAAACAGGTTTTTTGGGGGGAGGGAGAATAAGGGGAGCTGTTCTTCCTTCTAAATTGTATCTAGTTCAATTCAGTTCCTGGCTCTATTTTTCATTGTCCAAATAGATTTTTCCTTAATCACAGATCTTGGTGTAATCTCCCAATAAGCAACATGAGGAGTAGGATTCATCTTCTCTACCCTTTAGTTTTTTGTTACTTTGCTTGCCTTCTTGAAGAAGCGTCATTCATTCAGCCGGCAGTAACCGATATTTTTCTCAAGTTCTCTACTTGTTTTCCCTCCTCAACATTTATCAATTAGAATACACCCTCCTCTGAAAGCCTTGAGATGCTACATCTCTTAATTCTCCCAAGTCTTCTCTTGAACTTTAGTCTCCTCATGCCGTAGTCTGTAAGCCCATTTCTTCCTCTACTGATTTCTGCCCATCCGTGGCCACTGGTGACAAGCTCTCCCATCATTCTCAATCAGGGCTGCCCTGTCAGTCAGGAATAGATCTGGTACATATTATTATGCATGCAGGCTTCTGGGAACAGACAGAAGGTTATTCTCCAGTTTCCAATGACACTTTACCAGAAAGAACAGATAGTAGTGGCACCAGCTGATGTTTTCAGTGTTTTTCTGAGGACAGGAACATGAACCAGAAAACTACACAAATAAGCAAGGAGATCCAGCCAGTAATTATAGACATATTCACTTAGTAGCAATGGAGAAAAGAACAGTGGCAGGAAAAACTAGGAATGATGTTTATAGCCCCCTACCATGTGGGTCCCTAGAAAACTTCTCTAGTCTAAAGCACCCTCTGGGTTAGCATCTACCTCAAATGATAGTGAACCTCCAACAATGTATATTTTTACTAGCCAGCCAGCAAACATAGGAATTCAAAGAAAAAGACATTTAATTAAACAGCACGGCAAATAAGGTAAAAAAGGGAAGAGTCTCCTTCATAAATACATGGTATATACTCTTTCATAGGTTACCAGACTCTAAATAGAGGATGGTACATGCACATAAAGAACATGCATAACCAGGGAACACATTTGGAGGGCCTACATGCAAAGGAAATATCACTGAGCAGAGAACATGCATGTAGGGAGGGGCACATGCAAGAAAAACCCATATGGCCAGGGCACCTTAGACCTCCAATGGCACAAAGCCATCATAATATCATTATGCAGCTCTGAGTTAGGCACTTAATCTCTAGTCTCTAGTAGGTATTCCATTCTCTCTGCTGAATGTTATATCCCTAGCTCTTTCTTGCATTCCCTGGGCTAGGTAATCCGACTGGTATTTTGTTGGTCAAGCTGCTATCTTCTGGAGTCCAGCTATTTATTTAGCCCCTGTAGCCCAGCTTCTTTCTGCTATGGTGTAATAGCCATAGAATGCCTCTCACTGCTAATGATAGTCTATTTTTTAGTGCATTGCCTAGGGCTAGCAGCCACTGCTTCTATTTGGCAACCAGCAAAAGCTAGCAAGAGCTTCCACCTTAATTTTAAGTCTATTCTTTTGAGCATCTTTGTCCTGGAGCCAACAATAGGTCCTTGAACCCAAGCAGCTATTGACTTGATGTTAGAAAATTCCTTTTAATGCCTGTCAAATTGCTGGTTGTGATTTTTCTTAATCTTCCCCCAAAAAACAACTCCCAACAATTTCAGGGACAATGCGCTCTAAAATCTCATAGGAGCTATTCTGGAACTGAGGTGACAAAGCTCTCTCACTGCCCATGATTCTCCTCAATTGACATGCAAATGAATTTAGGCATGAGAACAAAAAGGACTGGATGAAACTGACAGGCCATCTGTTTCCCCCACACACACATGCACACTATCCCATCCCACCGCATTCTACACCTCTACCTTTTTTAGGTATGTATAGTTGCCTGATACAAAATTGATTACAAACTTTATTATTTATACTACATTTACAACTTAGAAAATGTTTTAGATTTTTTTTTGACCACTGGATCTTATGAAACTTTCTCCCAAGAAATAAAGGAATTGTGATTTATTTCAATGGAGAGAGTGGTCAAATGGATGAAATCACGCATCTTCTGAAGTATCGCTTTGGTCATGAGAAACATGAGGACCGAAAAGAAATGGCCTCGACATATACTTATAGCTTCATTAATTTTAGGGGCTTTTGTTGTTCCATCATTTTCAGTCATATCTGTCTCTCTGTGACTCCATTTGGCAGAGATATTGGAGTGACTTGCCATTTCCTTCTCAAACTTATTTTACAGATAAGGAAACTGAGACAAACTGGGTTAGGTGATTTGCCCAGGGTTATACAGCTAATAAGTGTCGGAGGTTGGATTTGAACTCAGGAAGATGCATCTTTCTGACTCCACACCTGGCTCTCTATCCACTGTGCCACTTCGGTGCCCTGTAAGGACTTTTTGACAAACTTTAATTTCATGACAGACAACTCCACATCCGACTTTCTATTGCTACTTGTTAGGATTGCGGATCTGATGGAAGGCCACAAAAAGGGGCAAACGTAAGGCCTGGAGAACATGAAATATGGAGGTTTTATTGTCCCTATAACTCTGAACTGATCAACCTGAAGTAGCTGATTGAGGCCCATTCCACGGCTTCCTAAGATCTTTCAAGGCTCAGATCTTCTGGGAGATCTGCCTTCAACTGCTTCAGAAAATAACTCCAATGAAACAGTACTGCTCAGCCTTGGCTATATTTCATGATGATCACTCGTATTTCTCCTAGGCACATTCACAGTCTCCTTTCCATTCCTGTGCTTGCAAATACAAGCTAAGTCCGAGAGGTCTCACGAGCAAGGACCTTGTTCAGTCCTCAGCTCTTTGCAGAACCTCCATGCCAGGACAATTCATAAAATCTGAAAAATCATGTTGCAGAAAAGTGGCTAAGTTTAACCCCATAACCTCTCTGAATTTGGCTTCCTAGATCTATAAAATGAGAACCATAACACCTGCAATCCTTTCTCTCTCCAGAGCCCAAAGTGGTATTTCTGGGGTGGAAGTTGGGGTAGGGTTAGGGATGGACTGGGAAATGTTGGTAGGTTTGTTCTTGTTGTACCTTTGGGGAAAATATTCCTTTGTAAAAGGTAATCTGACTTAAATAGTTAAATGAAACTGGGTTGCTTAGACTCCTAACAGGGAACAGCTTAGTAGGGGCTTGAGCCAGTGGGAGAGATGATGGATCCCACCCCAGCCTCCTAAGGGCATAGGAGAACACTAGGTAAAGAGTGGAAATGTAATAGCCCTGGCCCTTTAGGCAGCTGGGGCAAGAGTAATCACTGTTGCACTGATTGTAGTCATCCACTAAAGACAGTAGAAATGAAGGCCCAAAGGACCAGCCTGTGACTAAAGTGCAGAAGCTTTATTCACTGGACTGTTGTGATACCTATTTGTTTAAAAAAAGAAAAGAAAAGAAAAGAAAGCTGCTCAGAGGTTATTTTGTCTCATTACTGTTAATTGGCTGTGTTTCATATAGGTGAGGCTATCAGATACTTGGCCTTTAAGTGAAAGACATGTAAGTGCATGTATCTACTTTGTACTATCACTTTCTGAAATAATAATTCATGGTCTTTTGTTCATAATCACCCAGCTAAGGAACCACAGTGAGAAAGCCAACTTTATGATCAAAAACCCTAGACTGTCTTCTCTCCTCCACTCCTTAGGTAGAAAGGTTTGTATGAATCCAAACTTATTTTTAAGCCCAAACATTTTAGTTGACCTCATTGGTATCATCTTCAGACAGTGCAGTATTATAAAAATATATAACCTTTTCCTGAATTTAAAAGTGATCACAATTAAAATTAAAACATAACAGCACATTTTATGAGAGTTTTCTTTTTCTTTTTTTGTTCAATGGGAGAGGAAGTAAATACTTGTTAACTGAAAAAACTGGCATCAAATTAAAAAAAAAAAGTATATTCAAGGCCTATTTATATTCCTATAGTATAGGTAAAACTCTCTAGTGCTCTGTCTACTCTAGTCTAATGGGACAAAGCAAATGGAGCTTCCTATGCCTTCCTCAGGAAAATTATTACATTTTTTTTTTAAAAAAGAGATTTCACTTTTGCTCTACTAGATTCCTCTTTTTCTGCCTCATTGTGGCACAGAGATGACCCTAGGTTCTCAAATGCCACGGCCAATGGAATGCAAGCAGTAGATCACAAAGTTGTCCTAAGAAGCTGGAAAGGCATCATATCTGGGTCTGATGAGAGACTGTTGCCTAGCAGGCCTGGAGAGGTTCAGCAGGAGGTTGGCCATCAATTGGATGATGAATTTTTGGGGCTGTGACAACTCAAGAAAATATAAAAAGGGGGTGGGGTAAGAACCTATGCTAAGTTAGTGGAGGGAACATCCTAGGATTTTGGCTAGTATGTCATCTTCAGGTAGGTGTATCTTCTTTTTCTGATTCATTCCTCCCCACCCCCAACCCAACTCTGAGTTTCTCTGTTCCCCATTGAACATTAATAATGTAGTGCAATGAGGTTTGCAAAATGCTTACATATATCCTCTAACTGTCCCCCATTGCCAACCCTCTACTGAGACCTTCATTAAGGGAAAAATATCTCAGAGACCTGCAGAAGTGAGTCTGAAAACCTTCTGACCTGGTGCAAGGTGAAACACATCCTGGTTGTGAACTGAATGATCTCAGATGTCCCTTTTCCCTCCAAATGTATGTTTCTATTATTTTATGGAGAGTTCAAAATGATGGTTTGGTTTATTACTAGTGAAGTTCTGAAGGGAAGTTATAAATAGGTTGGGTTGTGCAAGGGAAGAAAAAAATTAACCACACATGACTGCCTTTTAAATTCTTTCTTGTATCAGGAAGTAATTGGAAAACAATACCTTGTTTTTTTAGGTGTGGAGAACTAGTAATGAATGACACTCGCCGGAGTCTGTACCAAGTCCCTGAGTCAGGAAAATGCAGCTTACCACAATTAATTCAGAAGTTATTAAATAAGGACGTAATTTGCTAAATAAATCATTTTTTGCTCACCCACCAGAAGATTATTCTCATTTCTTTCCTTCAACTGCAATTTCTATAATCATTCTTTTAAACCTTTCATGCCAAAAAAAAAATGCACCCAGGAAGGAGTTGGTTCATACTATCAATTACAGAGACATTCAATTGGCCTGGGAAGAGACTTCCACTAAAGGGTCAATGGATGACCCAGATAGAAAGTCTTGTCTGTCTCTCACCAGCCAAATAGCCAAGCTTCATGCTGACAGGAGTGGAGAGTCACATTGAAGCAAACAAGTATGAACATAAGTCACTACTGTGGAGGCCTAGGAACACATATACATATATATCTATGTACATGGCCTTTGTATTTGAACGAGAAGATTCTGATTATGCAGGTGTGGCTAAAAAGTCTGATGTGTACATATGTAAACGTGCTTTATTCCCTACACATTCTCCTTACATGTTAAGAAGGTTTTCTTGGGTTTGGAGGCCAGGGGGGCTAGGGAATTGGGGAAGGAAGCAGTAAATTTCCTCAGCTTTGTGACTTCTTCCAGAGTGAAGATTTCTGAATTGGAGGTTGATTCAACCCTTATCCCCTCCCACTATTTCTGGCCTGACCCCAGATTCCCAGATAATGCTCCGTTCCATCCTGCCATCCACCAGGACTACTTGGGACTAACCAGCATAAACATTTTGGTCTCTGCTCTGCTTCCATGTATGTATTTTTCCTCTCCACCCCTACCCCCAAACATATGCCTTTTGCCTCTTGACCAAGGAATACTAATTGAATTGATATTTATGGGAATTAGTGAAAGGAACAGAATAGGAATTGGAGAACCCCTTCTCCTTCCCCATCCCACACTTGCTCAGATTTCCCTGGAAACTCCCCTTCTCCTCAACCCTCCTATCAACATCACTTACCTTTACCCCCCAACAAATGGTTACTGAACACTCATCCCACTTCCACAGGAAGGTGCCCAGACTCTTAGGCTCTTCCTTCCTCCACAATAGTTATGAGCCTAGGCTTTTCCAGCCCCCCCAACCACAGGGTGGACACAGTTGGTTCACAACAATTCAGCAAGCAGAGTAGCACCAATTATAACCATTCCATTAAGATTGAGGACCACCTGGCCTTACCATCTGTCCTGCCATTGCTCCCTAAGGACCACCAGACTTTACCATCTGCTCAGCTATTGTACCTTCAGACCTCCCTCACCACGACATTGCTATCTACTTTAGAAATGTATCCTAAGGCCCTCTGGGCCTTGCCATCTACCCTGGCACAAAAACCCATGGACCCTGGATCTTTCCATCTGTCCTACAGCTGAATTCTTCCATAAATGTTGTCACCACCAATTAGAACAAGAGCAAGGATCATCTTACTTTAATATCCATCCCTCTATCTGTTTCTCCCTCTCTCCCTCTGTCTCTCTTTCTCTCTCTCTCTCTCTCCCTCTCTCTCTTTCTCTCTCTTCCTCCTCCTAACCCTACTCCTTTTTCCTTATTGTTTGGCACAGGACTTGGCACACAGTAAGTGCTTAAATAATCCTTTTTCATTTATTCATTAATGCATGTGTTAAATCATTACCACAGCTATTACGAAGGACATGACAATTTACTGCTTTATGGCTCCATTTACAACCCCTATGACTGCCTAGATCAAAGCTTCTTTCCCTGGCCACTGCCTCTAGGAAAGGGTTGCATCCCTATAGTAGAATGCTCCTTGAGGGCAAGAACTTTATATTTCCTTGTATCTAGAACTTAGCACGGAGATTGGCTCATCTATATGCTGAAAAAATTTCCTGTTGATTACCTGATTCTTGGGCTCATGATCGGCATCATTATTTGTGCAGTTTGTTTGATACTCACCTCACACCTCCAACTTTTAGATTTGTGTTTGTTCAGAAGCCATGTATACAGATATGCCTGTACATAGCTGGGAACCACTAAATATCCGTTGTTGCTCTTGACAACAAAGAGGAGAATGGCAGAAATTCTAGAATTATGGGATCACAGATCTAGATTTTGGGGGAATCCCAGAGGCCATCTGGTCTAACCCCCTCATTTTACAAATGAGGAAAATGAGGCCTAAGGAGAGACCTCAGTTGAGCGATTTATCTGAGGTCACATACAATCCAAGAAAGAATATTTGCATAGATATACAAGGTGGTGGTTGTTGTTGTTATGTCATTTTTCAGTTGGGTTTGACTCTTCGTGATCCCATGTGGGGTTTTATTAGCAAAGATACTGGAGGGGTTTGCCATTTCCTTCTCTGGCTCATTTTACAGACATGGAAACTGAAGCAAACAGGGTTAAGTGACTTGCCCAGGGTCACACATCTAGGAAGTATCTGAATCCAGATTTGAACTCCAGGAGATTCAGTTTTCCTGACTCTAGGCCAGGCACTCTACCCACTGTGCCACCTAGTTGTCCCCTACATATACAATAGCATATGGTGTTTCTTTTTCATTTAAATTTTTTGGCATGTTTTATAGTATACCTTTTTCTTCTATATTCATATTCCTTCAACTCACAGAGACTGACAACCTGAGTCCAGTCCCTCAATTGGCCCGCAAAACTCTCTGCAATCTGACTCCAAACTAACCATTAAAAGTTTTCTTCAGCTATTCCTCAATACAAATCCCTCAATCCATGTATAGGAAGGTCTTTCCACAGTACCTTCAAATCAGTCGTAGGATTCAGCCGGTTCACGCTGGTTGGGCAGAACTGATACCTAATTTTATGTTGTAATATTTATTTATTCTTTTCTTAAAACTCATTACACCTTTGATGAAATACTACATTTTAATTCTCTCGTTTTTGTTACTTCAATAAACAAACATATAACTTAAAAAGTGGCAAACAACCAGGGGGTGACAAGCTGTCAGTTGTTTCCACTTTGTGTTACACCCAAAATTCCCCCCAGATATTATGAGTGTGCTGGTGTTCCCTGAAGGGTGAAACCAATAGGAAGCTGGGACGCAATGAGCCAACAGAAATATAGATTTCAAGGGTTATCTTATCGCCCATTTCGGAAGCCATGGGTGAAAAAAAATGACGGACTGAATGAACATTACTACAGGCGCTTAGAAAACGCTGTTGCTGAGATGAACGTTAAAAAAAAAGAGAAAGGAATGTAAATTTGTGATTTCCATGTTGGGCAGCTGCCCAGGTGCCTACCTTAGAGCAAATCCTGATTACAAGTGCCATTTTAACAACCGGTTCACCGAACCCAACATAATTATTCCCACTTTTGGGACTATTGGTTCAAATAATCAGTATATCTACATATAAGGTTGCATACTTGGAGGGACTGATAATTTAGGTCTTTTCCCAGTATGTGCTGGTGGCCTACACTGATAGTCTGTCCTTATAATTACAATTCGTAGTGGGTAGGATCCACTCTATTGCCATATATAGGATCTGAGAGTTCAAATGATGCTGCATATGGACGGTTTGTAACAATTTCATCAGCATTTCTGGCAATTTGTGAAATGAGATACCTTTCCGATGAAACTGAAGAGATCCTAGCAGACATATGGATTTTAGCATCTCTGTGGTGTACATTTCTAAGCAACACTGCAACTGGATGTAAAGCCTGCAGATTTCTGGATGTATCTCACCATCTTCTGGGCTGTAATAAAAAAGAAGGTGGAAAGTTGTTAATACCCTTAAAGTCTCACTTATCAAACTTCAGTCCCACTCAAGAGAGAAGTGTTATACAAGGAGGATTCCTGAAAGCATTTAATCTATAGTATCCAGCCTTGCAAACAAATACTGCTGACACATCTCTCACTTAAAGTGCCCTTCTAACAGCTGCTTAAGCAAGCATCCCAAGGGTTTCTTTTCTCCCTGCAGAAGTATGGGAAATTTTAAATCACAAAGGTTTTAAATAATTTAAATACCCAGGCATTCTAAACCTGTCAACACACATTTCCTGACTTAAAAAAACAAACCCTAATTTTGAAAAATCCCCTAGCCTTCCATGAACCACTTGTGAAGATGCCTCAACCCCCCCCCCCCAACCCCTGTCCCCATCTAAACAAAGTAGAATCAAGTTTTGGAGGCTACTATACTGTTCTAACCATATTTCTTCTTATTTTTCTTCACATATTCTATATTCCAGCTAAACTGAATTACTGCATGTTCCTAGAACCTGACATCCCTCTCACCTCTGCCCATTGGCACAAGCTGTCCCCCAGAGCTAGAATGTATTCCCTTTTCATTTCTATCTTTTGGAATACTTATTTTACTTCAGAAGTTAGCTCAGCAGCTTCCTACAGGAAGTTTTTTCTAGATTCCTCTATTTCTCAGTGATTTCTCCTTCCTCAATTTATCATATGTATATAAAACCAGATATTTATTCAAAAGTATCTTTCCAATAGAATGTAAGCTGCTTGAGGGCAAGGTCTCTTTTGTTTTTGTTGTTTTCTCTGTATCCCCAGTGTTTCGGACACTTAATAAATGCTTGTTGAATTTAATTTAATTGAAAATAATTATGATGATTTTCAACAAAAAGTTCCTCTAAAATCAGATGACCAGAAAATAAAGATATGAATTTACTTGTACCAAGATTAAGGTGCTTTCCAGACTATTTTCCCTTATGGTCTACCATCTGTAACATGTTTCTTTTAATTGAGACATAATCTTTGTAAATAGAAGAGTGGGGTAGGGGAAGGGGAGAGAGAAAAGAGGAGAAGGGAAAAGGAAAGGAAGGGGAAAAGTGGGAAGAGATGGAAGGGGAAAAGGGAAGGGTAATGGGGAGGGAGTAGGGAAAGGAAAGGTAGAGGAGAGCAGTTGGGGGAGGAGGGAGGAGAAAGAAGAAGAGAGGGGAGAGAAGGAGATTAATGAGAAAATTGTGGATTAGTAAAATCAAGCTGTACAAATAGTGAATTTACTTCTAGAAATGGTCTAGGACATTGTGCTGAAATCCTTGTGGCTATCTCAAGTGGGTATGATAGTCTTCCCTTCTGATTTTAGTTTTTCACTGTTTTCACTGATATATTTCACTCACAATGAGAAAGTTCCCACTACTAAGGCAGATGGACCTCTCCTCCCCTGATAAGGTTATATCTGGTATGTGGCAGAAGCAGAGCCTGAATTCAGGTTTCCTGATTCCATACCCATTACACCACTTTGCCTCTTTCTCAACAACTCTTCCTTTCTGTTAATTAAGTGCAAAGTGAAATGTACCAGCAGCTACAATCACACTATTAGGCAGTTTTGTTTAACCTTTTGAAGAATGCATTTTGTCAATGAGTTTATATGAGTGCTGGTTGGTAAATGTCTGTATCAAAACAAAATGGGAACCCCCAAATTAGTTAATTATTTGTAAAAAAAAATAGAATATTTATAAAAAGAGTGATAGCATGACTGAGAGGATATAGGATTGGCCTTGGAGTCTGGAAGACCTGGGGTCCAGTCCTGCCTCTGACACATACTAGTTGTGACATCCTGGTAACTTAAGCTTTCAGTTCCCCCAAGCAATTCCCTAGGATCCAGTTGCAGGTAACTTAGAGATCCAGTTGTGGAGGAAAGTTACATACTGGGAAATCCCTATAGTGATGAAATCACAGACCCAGACTAAAAAAACAAAATAGGTAGGTAAGGTAAAACATTTGGACTAATTAGGGGGTATCATTTAAGTTTGGGGGGGTATTTTAAGTAATTTTTCATTCCTACAAAATTTTATATTTTGGAATAAAGCAAAAGAGCACAAGTTCAATTTAAGAACAGGGTGGGGGGAGAAAGGGCAGAAAGCTCAAAGGTTAGTTGGACCACATTTCTGCTTAAATTGCATCTTCATTTCTCAATGCCATTCATCTAAAAATGCTGACCATGTTTAATTAAATAATGCAGGGGCTGGATTTGTCTTCTGCCTTAAGTGGGTCAGTGGCAAGATATCAGATGTAATTATTTTGAAAAAGATGGTGTATATGTTTTTCTAAATTCTGGATGCTGTTTCCTAAGGAAAAATCCAGAATGGGGGAATAGTTGGTCCTTGTGCAGCACTTCGTAATCACAATTAATTCTGATTTCCAATGACCGTTTAAGAAATGAGGAAAAGTGCTTCTGGAAAACCATCTGATTACCTCAGTCAGGAAAATGGACCTGTCCATAGCTGAGTGTGTGATGGAGGATGTAGCGAGTGAGACAACTGTGGGTGCTTCAACATAACTACATCCCATCGAGTCCTTTGCTTTGCCTCCAGCTGAACAGAATAAGAGCAGCTTCCTCTCTCACTTCTGTCTTGGAAGTACTGCCCTAGGCAAGACGGTGAAGCAGGCAAAAATGTCTTTGGTGAATGTCCCACTTTCTCTTTCAATGCCTTTCCCTTTCAGCATTTCTGTGATTAGGTGCCAGCATGAAGGGCCTTCCAGCTGCTGTCCAGCTGTCCACTGCAGGGCTACATACTCTTAATCTTCCCTGACCATCTTCACTCTGCTCCACCTAAATTCATTTGCCCTGAATCCCTTTCTCAGGGCCTTGTTAACCTCCAAAATGATACTAAGTGATCATGGTTAATGTACTAATTAATACATCAGAACTTTAACAGGTGTATTTGAGAGGCTGTACTTTAATTCAAAGGCTGGCTAGAAGGGCTCATAGGAGCCTACCTCTAGAGCTGGAAGGGGCCTCAGAGGCCGGCCAATCCAACCTCCTCATTTGACAGTTGAGAAAATGGAGACTCAGGAGGATGGAAAATCGACTTGTCCAAGATCACAAAGATAATTATCAGCAGATGCAGGATTTGAACCCAGTCCTTTTATCTTAGAGCCAGTGCTTATTCCTTGTATCTTGCTGCTTCCCAAGGGGCATATTATTCAGCAGTCCAGCCTTTCAGTGCTCCTCAAATAAGGCCACCTCGCCAGCTGCTTACGTCACTTCTGTGTAGGGCTGGCTGTGCTGCCTCATGCAATAGAATTTAAAGCACATTGTATATTATATCATTTTACAGCATGCACATAGATGCAATAGAAACTGCTGGATATATGATAAATATGATGGGAAGCACTCAGTAGCTCAGGATAATATCATATTAAGAAATGAAATATTACCATTTTTAAGAACTAAAAAGCATGTCTAGGAGCTCTTTTCCTAAAACTTAATCCAGTACTTCAAAAGATCTCTGATTTCATCATCAGGGATATGCCCACCACTGACCTCCATGGTGCCTCCATTGATCAGTGGGAGGTTTCATGATGTGGTCAAATAAAAAGCTTATTACCTGATGACCAGTCTTCTGGAGATGAGGAAGGATGGAAACAAGCATATGCTTCAGGCATAGCGCTAAGCTGTTTTTGCCAGTATAATCTCACTTGATCCTCATGGGAGGTAGGTACTACTATTATTCCCATTTTATGAGGAAACTGAGGCAAAGAGAGGTTAAGAGACTTGCCTAGTTTCTTTTTAATTTATTTATTTAATTTATTTAATATATTTAGTTTTCAGCATTGATTTTCACAAGAGTTTGAATTACAAATTTTCTTCCCATTTCTACGCTCCCCCCTACTCCAAGATGGCATATTTTCTGGCTGCTCCATTCCCCAGTCAGCTCTCCCTTCTGTCACCCTTCTCCCCCCCATCCCCTTTTCCCTTACTTTCTTGTAGGGCAAGATAAATTTCTATGCCCCATTGCCTGTGTATCTTATTTCCTAGTTGCATGCAAAACTTTTTTTTTGAGCATCTGTTTTTAAAACTTTGAGTTCCAAATTCTCTCCCCTCTTCCCTCCCCACCCACTTTCCCTATGAAGGCAAACAATTCAACAGAGGCCACATGTGTGTCATTATGTAAAACCCTTATACAATACTCATGTTGTGAAAGACTATATTTTGCTCCTTCCTAACCTATCCCCCTTTATCCAATTTTCTCCTTTGACCCTGTCCCTTTTCAAAAGTGTTTGCTTTTGATTACCTCCTCTCCCATCTGCCCTCCCTTCTATTGTCCCTCCTTTTTTATCTCCTTCCTCCTTCTTTCCTATGGGGTAAGATACCCAACTGAGTGTGTATGTTATAC
>CM053622.1:348130773-348206750 GCA_028646595.1 Phalanger gymnotis | reverse complement strand
GCTCAGTAATTCATGCCTGTAGGGCACTCTCCGCTTGGCTGCTGGTCTGGTCGGTCCACTGTCCGTGGTCCACGCCGTCCATGGTCCACGCCGTCCGCGGTCCACGCTGCGCGCACTGGGCTCTGCTGGGCTCAGCTCCGCTCCCCTCAGCTGGGAGCTCTGTGTGGGACAGACCTTACCCACAGACCATCCAGGCTGTCCTGGGCTGGAGCCCTGCTTCCCTCTCCCACTTTGTGGGTTCTGCAGCTCTAGAATTGGTTCAGAGCCATTTTGTTATAGGTTTTTGGAGGGACTTGGTGGGGAGCTCATGCCAGTCACTGCTTCCCAGCCGCCATCTTGGCTCCGCTGCTTCATGGTCTTAAAAGCCTTTCAGAGATCGCCTATACTTCATTTCTTTGCTTTACTGATCTGTGATTCTATCAGTCCTATAATGATTTAGTAGAGAGCTTTCAAGTTATTGAGGCCAAAAGCATCATTGTCTTCTGACTGCAGTGGTGACAAGGCATAAGTCATCAGTTAAGCTAATTCTCAGATGACGTGAAATCCATTCCTGCATGCACATGCAAAGCTTTTCTAGGTTGGTAGAACCCCTAAGAACTTGCACTCTCCTGGAAGAGCATTTTAGAACCTAGAGTCACCTCCAAGCCATGATGAGGCTCTTGAGTGGATATCAATGGATGCTTCCATATGCCTAGGCAGATAGCCAAGTCCCACGGTGGCCACAGCATACTTTCAATGGGGATATATAAACAATAGTGTAGACAACAGTGCTGCCTAAAGGCAAGTGGTGAACTAATTGGTTCCTTCTACCTCTGTAGTGTTTTTCAGTGATCCCACGGGGAATAAGCAGACAAAAGCCCGCATATGGGTTTGTCGAAGCAAACCTCCTCTCTGTATCTATGGATTATTTGTTTGGCTTTATTTTTAGGTGGAAAATGCTGAAAGGGACAATGTCTGTTAGAGCACATGAGCAATTCTCATTACAACATGGGTGCTAGGTAACCATAAGGTGGCTAAGGGGTGTCTTTGTAATAGCAAAATGGGAATATCGATAAATATAACATCCCAGCTAATCCAAATGACTGAAATATGGTGCTTCCCCTCCTCCCCATGTTATCATGTATTTAATCACTTTGGATATATTTGCATTGATTAATGACATATATAATATGTATATATATATAGGTATATGTGTCTTACATCCTTGTTGTCTCCTCCATTAGAATGTAAACAGATCAGGAGTAGGGATTATTTCATTCTTCCTACTTATATTTCCACAGCCTACTGTACTGACTGGAACATGGAACATGGAACATTTGTTGATTGATTTAGACAGGTAGCATGATAGGCAGCTAGGTGGTACAGAGTGCTGGGCCTGGAGTTCAAATTTAGCCTCAGACGCTTACTAACTGTGTGACCCTGGGAAAGCCACTTAACCCCAATGCCTCAGTTTCCTTATCTGTAAAATGAGCTGGAGAAGGAAATGGCAAACCACTTCAGTATCTTTGCCAAGAAAACCCCAAATGACGCCATGAAGAATCAGACATGGCTGGAACGACTGAACAAGCAAGTGTGGTGTAATAGACTGAAGGATAGCCTTGGGTGAGGAAGTCTTGGGTTCGAGGTCTCCCCTTGGCACATAGGGGCTGTGTGTTGCTTGGCAAGTAACTTAACCTCTCAATGCCCCAAGGGAGGCTCTTAAGACTTTATGTTATCAATTTACTCATCTGCATGAGTAGAGGGAATGTGTAGACTGGGAATACCCCTCCACTGGTAACATCACATATCCAGACCAAAAACAAATGCATCTGTATCATATATACATTCACATTTCTTTTCATTTAAAAACATATTCTTCCTCCTTCCCCTCCCCCAATAGTTTGTGCGGAATTTGTGTCTTTAGTGAAAACTTTCTTAGACTATTAGCACAGAATCATATTTCGTTTGGCTTACCCTGGAGCTTTTAAGAGGCAATTGCTATAATTCCCTACACTTTATATCATGTAGCTTCATGGGAACATATGGCCCTGTGTCTTTTTCTCAAATGAACACAACTGGGGATCAAAATCTGCCCTGGAGCTATGCAGACAGAATCAAGCATAGAACTTTATTTCTAACAGAAAAACCAAGCTTGAAATGAAACTAAATTTAAGTGGGTTATCTACCCAGGCACCTCATTTGGTAAACAGTGTCCCGGAGAGAACACTGCACTGGAGATTGGAAAAACCTGAGTGTGTAGCCGCTGACCCCACATAACCTCTTTGTTACTGACCGATTCATATAGCTTCTCTGATCTTTATCAAATACAGTATTACTATTTGCACTACCAGCCTCACATGTAAATTGTAAATTCCACTCTCTCCACTGCAGTAGAAGTAAGTCCCCTGAGGGCAGAGTATGCTTTCTTCTTTATCCTGGTGTCCCCACTACCTAATACGGTGCCTTGTATACAACAAATGCTTAATAAATGTTTGTTGAATTCCATAAATGTGGGCCACTACTATTATTATTTTGGGTAATTTAACCATTGCTTATTTATAAAAAGCAGCATGGTTGGGAGCTAGGCATCAGCATCTTTAAAATTTAAGGGATATATTTTGATTCTACCCTCTCCAATATTTTCTGGGTAGGTGTAAGTTGTTGTTGTTGAGTTGTTTCAGTCACGTCCTGGACCTCTGTCCATGGGTTTTCCTGGCAAAGATACTAGAGTAGTTTGCCATTTCCTTCTCCAGTGGCAAAAAGAAGTTAAAAGATTTGCCTAGGAAGTTTCTGATGCTGGATTTGAACTCAGTTGACTCCAAGCCCAGCAGTCTATCCATCTAGTGAGAGACATAGGTAGGACGCTTTAAATGTCCTCTTCTGACAAAGAAGAAGTAGGAATCATAGGATCATAGATTTAAAGCTGGAAAGGAGTTTAGACATAAAAAAATGAGAGGAGTTAGGTAACTTACACAACGTCAAACATGTAGGAAAGAAGAGGCAAACGGCATTTACTATATCCCAGACACTGTGCTAAGCCTTTCATAAATAATATCTCGTTTGTTCCTCACAATAATGCTGTGAGGCAAGTGCTCTTATTATCCCCATTTAACAGAGGATAATAAGACAGACATCAAATGACTTGCCTAGGAACATACAGTGAGTAAGTGTCTGAGATTGGATTTGAGTTCAGGTCTTCCTGAATCTACATCTCACACTCTAGCTACTATGCCACCTCCTTTTTGTAGTAAAATGGCAGAGAGGGGATTTGAAGTCAGATTCTTTAACTTCAAATCTAGTTCTCTTTCCGCTATACCATATAATCAAAACTGAGCGCCTTACTTGGAAAAACAATCACAAATTAATTGAGAAATTGTGTATTTATTTCCATTTTGGCCCAGTCTTGACTAACATAGAATCTAAAAGCTGAAAATTGAAAAATATCTTGGCACCTAAATATATATTTTCAACCTTGGATCCCTATTGTTTCCACATGACATCAATAAGCTCTTAAATTGCTTCAAAGGTCAGTAATTATTCAATTATTGTGTGTTATCTTGGAAAGAATTCAACTCATTAATTTTCTATTACATTCAAAGCCTGGGTCATTAACTGCATCAGGCATTTAGTCCTGCTTTTATCCACTAGATACTTTTAGGACACAGACATTAAACTGTTGGTTTATCAGAGCATTATTCTTTGAACTCCTGTTCTTAATTATGCCACAAAATTAAATGAAAACAGACTTTTACTCCAGTACAAGAAAGACACAGTCTGTGAAACTATGCTAATGGCAAACTGGGCAGAGACCAGAACAGGGTTAAGACAACCTGGATGAAACTGAATTGACCAACTGCATCCTTATAGTCCTCCATGACCATATAAAAGAGCTTGTGATCACCTAAAATTGTTCTGTAATCTCATTTAACTGTTACTGAATGCATAAAGCTCTTCTATAATTTAATAATTAACTATTTGAGCATCAGCAAAGCCCCATTATATATGATAATGTTGAAAAGGATTACTTCTGTCTTTGTTCCTAGCAAATATACCATACATCCCAATACTCTAAGCATGCTTTATAGATGAGTCAATTGACAGCAGAAGCTGGATGTGGGTGGCCCAAGTCCCAATGTGGTAGGACTTAAAGTCTCCACCTGTCCCCAGATATCTCCCTCAAAGGTATGAAATTCCCACTATTCAGTATTAATGAGCTAAACAAAGAAAGCAGGGACAGAGAGAAAATAGCATCTTTCAGTTTACCTGATTCATTCAACAGGCCTACTCTTGTTTAAGATGATGTACTAGGTCCTGGAAACACAAAGACAACAACAAAATAGCCCCTGCCCTCAAGGGGCTTATATTCTTATAGCAAGAAACAATACACACAGAGACAAATCAATACTTATTTAGTACAAAGTGGAAAGTCAATACAAGGTAATTGGGGGTGGAGGGGAGAGCAGAAACAGCAGAGGAAATTGGGAAAGCCAGTCCTGTTAATCACAGGTTGTCTTAAATCTGTTTCCATCCCAACGAGTTTGCTATGAGACCACTACACAGATCTGGTTTTTCTTGCAGGAGATGGTACTTGAGTTGATCATTGGGGAAAACTAGGAGTTTTAAAAGGCAGACACCAGCACAGATAGCATCCCATGCATGAAGGACAGTTTGTGCAAAAGGTGTACAGGCAGGAGACAGATTGTTGAGTTCTTAGGGGCGGCAAGTAGGTCAGCTTGGCTGGGACCTAGAGCATGCAAGGGAGAATAATGTAAAAGCTGAAGAGATACTTTGTTTGCCAGATTGTGAAGGACAATCATCTGAAGGTAAAAGCAATCAGACAGATGTGCTTTGGCTGGGAGGGAGACAAGTACAATAGCCATAAACCCTGGGTACTACGTACAAAGAGAATGAATTTTAGCATGAGGCTTCTGAGTCAGAGATGACAGCAGGCCTTGACTTATGGGCGCCTGGAGCAGGAGCCCAGAAAGCTGACCTGAATAGAAGCTTTAACTCCTTTGTAGTTTTCACCAAAGACCTTCCTTGGCATGACTTGGAATTGGTATTCCCTGTTGCCCCTTTCACCTGGCTTATTTTAGCTGTTACCTGGCCTAGTTTTAAAGGAAGGAATGAATATGAACCTAAGTTAACCAGAGAAGTTCAAGGATGCAGGTGTATATTGGCCAGGAAAAGGGTGAATGCTCAATATAGGACCCTATCAGACATTTTTTCCTTTTGGATGTCAAGGCTTTGTGCTGTGGCTTCGGCCTTCTGGTTCATTCGTTAGCTGAGTGGAAGAATTTCAATGGAAGGTTGCATGTTTAAACATTCTGCAGTGTCAGGAATTGGGGGCTTATGGCCATCCTGTCCCCAAACCACAGTGAGCCAAACTCACAGCCAACAAGGGGGAAGGGAGAGGGAATGGTGGTGGCAAAATATTATTTTATGTAAGAAGATTCTGAAAGATTGTGTTAGATGAAATGACAATTTGTGCTTCTATTACTTTCAAAAGGTTCTACATCCTGTCAAAATGCAGACAAGCAATTGTTGTGCTTTATATATACATAAGAATGTTAGTCTGGAGAAGACAGGATCTCAGATGTAGAGGTAGGAAACACCTCAGAAGAAGACCAATTTCCTCATTTTATAGTTGAGAAAGCTGAGGTTCAGGGAAATTAAATAACTTGCCTGAGTCACATAGGTAGTAAGCGGAGAGCCAGTTTTCACACACAACCTGGTCTTCCACATCAAATCCAGTTCTTGGCCCACTGCTTCAAATTATTGTTGTTTGGTCATGTCTAACTCTTTGTGACCCTGTGGACCATACTGTCCATTGGGTTTTCCTTGGCAAAGATACTGGAGTGGTTTGCCATTTTCTTCTCCGGTGGATTAAAGCAAACAGAGAGTAAGTGATGTGACCAGGGCAACACAGCTATTAAATGTCTGAGACCAAAACTGAACTCAGTTCTTACTGACTCCAGGCCTGGCACTCTATCCACTGAGCCATCTAGCTGCCTCTACTGCATCAGATACCCCCTGTTTAATTTCATGTAAATAGTATCTTTACCAGCAAAGCAAGAGAAGCTTAGGATAATTATCTGGATAGATCAGGCAAGGTGCATGCCAATGAAGAAAAGAATTTTTGTTTCATAGAACTTTTTCATTTTCTATGTTGCTATGAACAATGCGGTACAGTGGAAAGTACATTGAACACTGAAAGCAGCCACTTGAGTGTGAATCAGTGCAACTCTCTGGTGCAAAATGAAGGACCCTCTAAGGTTCCTTTCAGCCTGAAGAATCCTGATTCTATGAATGTACCAGTCCATTGCTCTAGGGTCTGCTTTCCTCTGAGGTGGAGTTTAGGGCCCAGGATATGTGGATTATTGATATAGCTTGACAGATCCTTTCAGCACTGCTTGGGAGAAGATTGCTAGCAGCAAATGTTCACAACATCCAAGTGGAGTCAAATGTGATAAAAAGAAGCCCTCTTAGGTCTGAAAAATCAGAGGAAAGATCTGGAAGGAGGCAGTTACATTAGTGTAGATGATGATTTCATCACAGCCTACAAGATAATAATGTGGGAATCAAGTTGATGAGTAATTTTCTATGTGACCTTAACAAGTCTTTGAACTGATATGGAATCCAATCTGTGACATAAATCACATCTATTAAAAAAAATAAAGCAACATCAGGAGACCTTCCAATTTTGGTCCAAAAATTAAAAAAAACCCAATATTTATCATTTGCATGAATTTTGCACTACTGTTTTAAAAAGAGTAAAAACCCTATGGCTTTATATTTGCCTTCAAAAGTTCTAAATTTAGCATTAAAAAAAACCACAGCTACAGTAGTAATTATTATCTCTGTAAACAGAGGCAAAATGGCTAATGTTTATTCACTCTAAAGATCTGTGTACTTTACCGAATGAAGAGGAGGGCCCTAGAATGAATGGTGTATTTGCACTGCCCTGACAGCAGCTTTAGGTCTTTTAAAAGACCTGTAGATTAAAATGAGTGTTACAACTAAAGTCAGAGAATAATAACTGAGCTCTCTCTCTTCCCTCTCCTTTCTCTCTTTCTCTCTCTCTCTCTCTCTCTCTCTCTCTCTCTCTCTCTCTCTCTCTGTCTGTCTCTCTCTCCCCCCTCCCCCTCCTATGTACATGTATATTTATACACTTCAAGTCTACAAAATGCTGTACGTAATCTTATTTACTTAACAACGACCCATTTACTTAACAACGAAGTAGTTACTAAAGGTATCATTATCTCTGTTTTACAGATGGGGAAGCTGAGGCCCAGGGAGATTAAGCAACTTGCTCATGGTCATGCAGTTAGGTCACAGGAACACAATTTGAAACCAGATCTTCTTGACTCCAAATCGGTAAACTTAGAGTCAAGTAATTACTAATATTACCATTATTAGTAATACTAAGTAATATTTATAATTTAATAAAATACAGTATATAATAATTATGTGAGTGATCTTTATATGTTACTAATAATAATATTAGTAATATAAATATTATATAGACAGTCAAATAATAAGTAATTGATTATTACTCTAAGTCTAAGCTTAGCTCTCTATTCACTGGGCCATGCTTCCCTACATTCATTCACTTATTAAACAAGGATTAATTAATTACTTCTTCTGAGCCAGGCACTTTGCTAGGTACTGGAGACAAAATGAAACAATGCCTGTCCTCAAGTAGCTGATGTCTCTATTAGAGGAAATAATTGGAAGTCAGTTTAAACCATGGAATTACAGAATTTTTTTCTGGCTGGAAAGGCCCTTACAAGTCATCCAGGGCTGACTTCCTCATTTTACAGATCAGGCAATGGTCATGGAGAGTGGAAGAGTGCGGACTGGACCCTGTATCTCCTACATTCCAGCCCAGGACTCTTTTTATATCCCATCACTATTAGGATTCAGGAAAACCAGGCTTTTCTAGGAACACAATATGGTTACCCTCTCTTAACCTAGAGTCCATCCTAGAATTAACTTCTCTAGAGGCTTTCACTGTCATATGTCAAATAGAAGATGAGATATAAGGCGGAAAAGGAAGGGAGTGAGACTGTTGGCAGGAAGTAAACATCTTCTGTATAATTGTGCAGGGCTTGTACAATGGAGTGTGAAAGTTTATTTTCCTATGGCATTTGGAATCAGAACATCTAGGGTCCAATAGCTGCCATTTCCTACCTCTATGACCTAGGTAAGTCATTCATTCATTCTAGGGTTCAATTTTCTAAACTGTAACTGAAGTGACCAGACTAGTTAATGTCTGAGGTCCCTTCCAGCTTTAAATCTGTGTCCCATGATGTGACTATTCCTTCCTCTCTATCTTAAAGGTCAAATTCTTGGTTCAGACTAAATTATCATCCATATAAGCATTTATTGAGTACCTATATAGAATATTGTGCTATGTGCTGGAGATACAAAGAAATGAGATAGGGGAATCTGCGCTCAAAGGGCTTACGGTCTAATTGGAGAAAGAGGGTAAGAGAATAAAAAGATAAGTGACATATAAGGGAGCCCGCATCCTGACGGAGAGGCGATAGAATAAACATGCAGAATGAGACATGAGAATGAGTTTTTGGACGTGGCCAATATGGGTATTTGTTTTGCTTGACTCATGTATTTATTTGTTACAAGGGTTTTGTTGTGTTTTTTTCCTCAATGATGTTGGAGGTGAGAGAGGCGAGGGAGATAAAATAAATGCTTGTTAATTAAAACAAATAATAATGTAAAGTAGCATATGGTAAGAGCTACACAAGTGCCTTAGACAGAATTGCTACTAGTGGTCAAGCCAGAAAAGATCACTTTAAAAACTGGAGTAGCTGATAAAAACTTGAAGGAAGTTATGTCCCTGCTGCTGCTCAGTGTAACTATCCTCCAGGTGTGGACTGCTGGTGGTGACAAGAGATGTCTACATTTGAAACTTTAGGATTGTGGGTCCCTAGATTTAGTGCTAGAAAAGACATGAGGTGATCTAGTCCAACTCTCTCATTTTATACATTAGGAAACTAGGGCCCAGAAGGTTAAGTGCTTTTCCCCGGATCACACAGGTAGGGAAGTCATTCTGAGAAACCAGAAGGGCAGGGTTAATAATAATAACCACCACAACAATAATAGACATAATTATAGCTAACTTTTGTATAACACTTTAAGATTTCTTTATCTATCTATCTATCTATCTATCTATCTATCTATCTATCTATCTATCTATCTATCTATCTATCTATCTATCCATCTATCCAGCTTCCCAAAAGTCTTTGTGCAGTTTTAAACTTCGTTTCATTTTTTCAGGAGGCAAGTTCAGCACTTAGTCTCTGGTGATCAGAGACCATATCTGGTCAGCGGTGGAGACTCAAGATGACCCATATTGGTGGCAGAGATAGTCTGGTCACCATGGTAGTTCAGTCACGACATGCATTTCTAAACTGGGCTGACCCATGTTCTCAGCAGCTACTCCTAGGAAGAATCACCCACTCACCTCCTCCCCAGCCGCATGCTCTCTGAGTGTCTGGGAAACTCAAAGATAGCATGGGGGCGAGTAGGAGTCAGGAGAAATCAGCTGGTAATGCTATGGTTGTGAAAGATGAAGGCTGCACCTTCCACAGCACACCCAGATATCTTTACACATGTTTTTGCAAGCCTCCTTTCTTCTTCCACCTAGAGTGCTGGGCTTAATTGATATTTCCACACACATGCATACCTGCCGCCCCCTCAAAAAAGCTTAACATTCATTCATTCACTGTCCATTTACTAAGTACCTACTATTAGACCCTGTTCAGGAACAAATAGGGAGGCAAAAATGAAAAAGATGTGTTTTTTGCCTTTCAGGTTTGCAAATGGTTACTGAGGGATACTATCATTTATTGGAATATTTTTTCAGGTCATTAGTAGCTCAAAGGACTCCTTTTTTTTCCAGACTTCAACTTTCACCCTGAAATCTTCCTTTGATATTTTCCATAAATGACAAATATATAGCGATAGCTCTTCTGAGAAAAATTCTTTCTTTACATCAGTAATGGGAACTTCAGTTCTGCTCTTCTGATCACCTTCCTCGATCCTATAGTGTTACTACCTTCCCTTTTTCAGTCTATCAGCTCAACAAGGGAGAATCTGCACAGATTTTTTTCCTCCTTGAATGATGAAATGCAGCATTCTAGCAGGTAAACTAACAGTGAAACCTCTCTGCTCTCTTAACAACAGTAAGTTCATGAACAGAGACTGCTCTTCCCATTAGACAGATGAACAGGCAGTAAAAGAACCCCTTAATTTGCAAACCCAAATAACCTTAATAACATTAATATCTTTAATCCATAGTAAAAAAAAAAGTGAAATTCCTTGAGAAAACCCTTGAGGCCAGGGATTATATATGATAGATTATATTTATATGGAGAGGTAGTGTGGAGCAGTGGATAGTGCTAAACTTAGAATCACTGGCCATGAGTTCAAACCTCATCTCTGCCACATGTGACATAACATGAGTCACATAAAATGAGGATGTTGGGCTAAACGACCTCTAAATTCTTTTGCTACTCTTGGACTACAAGCAACAAAGATAAGTTGACAAATGCAAAGGTACACATTGTATAGGTGTCTGATTAATGAGCTTTGGTATATGCTTTATAATGCTTTATCTTGAGTTAGGTTTAAGTGGCATAGAATAGTGGATAGACACATCCCTTTAGTGTCACGAAAACCTGAGTTCAGATCCAGCCTATGATGCTCAGACTGTGATCTTGGATGAGTCAGTAAATTGTTGCTCCCAAGTAACTTTTTAGGACTATGAACTGCAAAGCAGGTGCAACTCTAAGACCACAGGCTGAATAATTGTAGAGAAAGAGCTTCCCTTACCAAGAGCTCATTATATCAATGAAATTGTGGGTCTGATAAAAAAGAAAGACTATCGCTATTTCCCTGATGACAAGGATTAGTTTTTTAATGATTATAAAATGTCAAAAAAAAAACTATCAGCCATAGACATACACATACAAGGTTATGAGTAAAAGATTTTACTGATTTTTTTAAAAGAAACATCTAATCTAAAATCCACGCTAAAACAAGTACAGTAGATTCCTGTCACAACTAAGATTGCTATTAGATATGGATATAAATGTACTTAATGTCAAATCATGTCCCCTGAAGCATGTGGCCAAACTCAGTCAAAGCTTGGTATACACAATTATCTCTTAATTATGGTGTCATTCTTCTCCTCTACAACTATTGTTGGAATTGTGGGTTCCACTCTAGTTCCAAATTATAAAAAGATCTGGCTTTCTGTCAGTTATTTTTCTAGTCCTTATGCTTAGAGTCTTGATTTTTAGATGACAAAAAATACACGTGCATATCACTTAAACAGGTCATAACAATTCAGTTCTCATTTATTATATAAGAGAGCTCTCTGGGAGGGGACTGGGGATGGGATACTAAAAGAAATTCCGGGGGTATAAAAACAAAAGATATCAATTGAATCTTATTTTAAAATAACAATTTAGTTTAATTCAGCAAATAATTATTAAGTACCTATCAGGGTTAGGGATTAGGGGATGGACGATTGTACAGCAGGGGAAACTGAAGAGCAGAATCAGGAGACAACAGGATGCCAGAGAACCATCATATAATCTGAGTTCTTTGATAAGACAACCAGAGTCAGCCCTAGGCTAACCTCTAAATGAGATGAAGTTTGTCTTTAGTGTTCTCTCATCTTCCCTAACAGAAGCCCTATCCCTTCTCGCTTCCTGGTGCACCTGTCTCTGCATCCTACTGCCTGTCAACTTTTGTTTGTTGTTATGTCATTTCAGTCCCGTCTGACTCTTTGTGACTCCATTTGGAGTTTTATTGGCAAAGATACTGCAGTGATTTGCCATTTCCTTCTCCAGCTCGTTTTACAGATGAGGAAACCGAGGCAAACAGGGTGAAGTGACTTGCCCAGGGCCACATAGCTAGTAAGTGTCAGAGGTCAGATTTGAACTCAGAAAGATGTCTTCCTGACTCCAGGCCCGGCACTCTATCCAATGAACCACCTACCTGCCCTGCCTGTCGACTAATTCCACTTAAAATGTTAGTTGGTAATTCAGGTATCAAATGATACTGGGGCTTAAGATGTTAACCACTAGCACTACTATATGCATTTTTAAAGCACACAGGGATTATAAATGAAGGGATCATCTGGTCCAAGGCTTCTCAAATTCTTTCCACTTGTGACCCCTTCAGCGCTTCTTAAACTGTGGGTCTCGACCCACAGCCCAGACTCCTCTTTTTACAGATGAGGAAACAGATGCAGAGATGAAGTGACTTGTCCAAAGTCACATAGGTAAGCAGAATCAAGATTCAAATCCAGGCTCTCTGTCTCCATAGCCAATGCTTCTGCTATTACCCCATAGGTACCACAATCCCACTAGGACCTCAAGGCCTGAAGGAATGAAGTATACTAATGGAACAACCAGATTTGAAATTGATACACTACAGCAGGAGTCCTTGCCTGGGCGCTCTTCTGATGGCATCACACATGCAGAGGTGGTAAGGCCAGATCTAGGAAGGACTACAGTAAACAGAATGACACTGCCTTCAACTAGCAGCATCTTAATGAAGTAATTATGCACCCAAGGCAAAAGTGGTAAAGCTGCTCACCCAACCTAAACATATGGTGTGCTTGGGTTGGTAGATATATAATTTATTTTACTGTGTCTCCCTGTTATCTATACCTAAGCCAGGTGCCTCATTTCCTCCATTCTTGTTGGGAGCTTCACATCTGGGTCCCTTTCAAATGCTAGAAGGGTAAAACAGGAGAAATATGCTTTCAAATGCTAATCAGGACCCAAATTGCAAAACACTTAGGAGGTCCAGATCCACACCTTGGAGTCTACTACAGAGCAGATGGAAAGCCAAGGCAGCTCCCAGGATTTCAGTGAGAATGCATTTCACATCACAAGCTTCCATGGGGAGCAGAGCATCACTTGGCAGACACTTCCGAGGGGTCTCCTGGGGAGCGTGCACTCATGTAGCAAATCCTATTTGGTTTATACTTTTGATGAAAGGATCTCAAAATGTTTTACTAGGCCAGGCATGATCCCAATTCAGGAGTGGTTTGATTTCATTTCACTTTGCCTCTCGTTTCTATCTTCCTTTGAGGCTAAAAGAGATTTTGTCCTTGATCCAATATCACAAGGCCCATTAGCTATCAATTGGTATTTCACGGTGACTGAAAGAACTGCAATCATCCACATTTTATAAATGAGTAGACGGGTAAACAGAAGCTTGAATAGTAAAGTGATTGTCACCATCCTGGGCTCAGCAAGGACAATCACCCCCAGCTTCCTGACTCTAGCTTGATGTGCTGTTTACTGTGAAACAAATGGGAAAGGGGGAAAATAAGGAAATGCCATGTACAAGTCTACACTGCTAAAACGTTACAATTTAATGTGGAGTCAGGAGAATGTAGGCTCCTCCAGGGGAACGTAAGGTCCTCGAGGCAGGGAATATTTTATTTTTGCCTTCCTGTCTTCAGGGCCCAACCTTTGTCTGTCAGTCTAGACCTCTGATTTCATCAGCTCCCTAATGAGGGAACTCTCACTAACAAGACAGACTGGCAACAAAGGGCTGTAAAACTGTGCATACCCTTTGACCCAGCTGTATCCCAAAGACAGCATAAAAATGGGAAAAGGACCCACATGTACAAAAATATTTATAGCAGCTCTTTTTGTGGTGGTCAAGAACTGGAAATTGAGGGGATGCCCACCAATTGGGGAATGGCTGAACAAGTTATGGTATATGAATGTAATGGAACACTATTGTGCTATAAGAAATGATGAACAGGCGGACTTCAGAAACACCTGGAAACGCTTATTATATGAACAGACGCGAAGTGAAGTGAGCAGAACCAGAACAATGAACACAGTAACAGCCACAGTGTTGGACTGATTTTGATAGACTTAGCTCTTCTCAGCAATGCAAGGAGCTAAAACAATTCCAAAAGACTCATAATGGAAAATGCCATCCACATCCAGAGAAAGAAATATGGAGTCTGAATGCAGATCGAAGTAGACTATTTTCCTTTTTTATTTTGTTTTGTTTCATGTTTTTCTTTGTCATAGTTACTCTCATTCCTTATAATTCTTCTATACAACTTGACTAATGTGAAAATAGGTTTACTAGGAATGTATCAATAGAGCCTATATTGGAGTCTTGGAGAGGGGAAGGGGACGGAGGAGGAGAAAATTTAAAACTTATGGAATGTTGAAAACTAAAAATAAATAAGTTAACTTATTTAAAAAAAAAAAGATAGACTGGCAAAGTGTTCAGCAATTTGCCTCTTAGAAGCATTGAAAGTTTAAGTGACTTTTCCAGAGTCACAAAGCCAGTATGTGTCAGAGATGTCAAGGCTTGTCCTGACTTGAGGCCAATATGTAGTGTCACCTCTTACCTCAAATGTACTTAATGTATGTTTGTTGAATTAATAGTAATAATAATGATGATGATGATGACAGCTAACATCTATATCAGTGCCAACTATGTGCTAGGTACTGTGCTAAGCACTTTACAAATGTTATCTGATTTCATCCTCAAAATAAGCCTCGGAACGAGGTGGGTGCTATTATTATCATCCCTGTTTTACAGATGAGAAAACTAAGGCAAAAAGGGGTTAAGTGACTTACCCAAGGTTACACAGCTAGTATGTCGGTGTCTGAAGGTGGATTTGAGCTTAGGTCTTTCTGACTCCATGGCAAGCACTTTATCAATGCATCACCTAGCTCTCAGAGAACCACAGTGTAATCTGAGCACACAGTATATATAACCTGACTAGAGGTCTCCCCGGGCTTAGTTTCCTCATGGAAAATGAAGAGGTTGGACTAAATGGCCTCTGAGGTCCCCTTCAGCTCTAAATTTGTGCCCCTATGATCCTGGATGGATAAATGGATGCCCAATGTCCCTCAGGAGTGATGAATAATATTCACATGGTGTCAGACTTGATGGCATTAACCAGCATCTATGGATGTTCAGAGATAAAGAAGATCAGGAATATAGGAACTGGTTTTCTGTGAAGCCAAAAATCTTGGTCAGACTACATGTACTCTCTCTACCCAGTGCACCAGTGCCTTAGGCAAGACAACATTAAACAGAATACAATGGGAAAACCAGAAAGGATGATCCAAGTGGAAAATATGCAATACTAGTCCGTGGTGGGGGCAGGGAACTAGCTGACTATGAGACTCAAGAAGAATGATAGGTGATAAATCTGACTGAAAACCACAGCGATGTGTGGGAGGTTCACGGCACTTTGCTAGTGGAAGTTTACACATATTAACTGCCAAGAGTATAGTGAAACATCTCTGACACAATACATTCTATTTTGCAAGGTCTGAGTGGGCAAGAATTAATTTCTGTTGGATTTCTACACCACAATTTCTCCTTAAAAAAACATAGTGTGGCTCCATTTCTCTAAGAAAGACTCTTTTCCACTCAGCTTACTTGGATGGTCACTGGAAGCTAGAGGAAGTTTCAACCCTTTTCCTGTCTTCACTCAATAAAACAAAACCATTTCCCTTGGAGGTAACTATTGAAGGCAGTTTCCTTAGCACCTTTGAGCATACCATTTTTAATAAATGCTAAAATGTCTGAAAGTTATCACGTTCTTTCTCTTCTCTCATCTCTCATACCCACATAGACATACTTCTTTTCCTTTCTCTTCTCCTTTCTCTCTTTCTCTATGTCAATCTGTCTCTGTCTTTCTCATACACGCACACACACACACACACACACATACATCTCTACAAGCCTTTTCTTAGGGCAGTGTTCAACCAAATAAGATTCAAGATAAGAAGTTAGAAGATTGAGAAGAAAAAAGGAAATAGCCATTTATTAAATTAAATAGCTGTGTGGAAGAATATGGGAAAAAAGAAACAAATTACACTAAAATTTTCCTTATCCTAAATTTAAAGCTATTTCAAACCCAAATCAAGATTATTAATTACAGCTACAGAATGATATGCTTACTGCTTAGAGAGAAACAAGAAGAGCTTCTTCTTATGAAGAAGAAGGAACTGTGAAATCAGAATGCTGGGTTTTGAGTCAGAGGATTTAGGTTCTAATCCTGACTCTGCCATTTACTTACCTGTGGCACCTTAGGTAAGGTTCTCAGTTTTTTTGGCCCTTGGTTTCCTCATCTGTAAAGTCAGGGGATTGGACTAAATGATTTCTAGGGTATGTTTCATCTATAAATCATATTCAAGCTATAAAAATATTTTCAGTATAAAATAAACTAAGATATGTAATTTAAAAAATTATTTCCCAGGCATCAGCCCTCTTATTTGATAGATGAGAAACTGAAGCCAAGAGAGATGAAGTGATTTGCCCTCATTCCTCTGTTCTGGCCAAAACTTCTGATGTGACTAAAAGTCAGTCCTATTCCCTTCTGGGTACTTCTGATTTTTTGTTCTATTCCTAGATCATAGAGCAAGACGGATCATAGAATCACAGAGCTGGAGCTATAAGGGTCCTCAGAAACCATCCATTCCAATCCTCTTTATTTTACAGATCAGGAAACGGAGGCCCACACAAGGTAAGTGGCTCAGCCAAGGTCATGCAGGTCTAGGGTATCCAATCCTGGATTTCAACTCTGTTCCTTTATCTCTCAAGTCACTGTTTTTTCCGCTATTGATAATACCAGTCTCTAGCTTCCTCATAGGGATTTGGGGCAGAGTGTACATGAAAACACTCTAAACCTCCCTCTGGAGGTTAGAAGCCAAAGTGTCATAGAGCCCAACTTTTGGTCATTGTTGTCATTTTCAATTGAGTCAGATAAGGGAAGTGGCAGCCTCACAATTCTCCACCACACTGGCAGGCTTCCCTTGGCCTAGTTTCTGAACCTCGGCACAGCACCATGAACCCCGTGGACATTCAAAGAATGTTAAGGGATAATGATGACAATTAATGAATCTGGTATATTATAGTATTATGAATGAATCATGCAGTCTTGTTTGAATATATCCATGAGTTTTCCCCTTGCTATTTCTAATATTCAGGGTTTTTAAATTGTTTTTGTCTTTATTTATTTTAGTATGTACACCCATTGATTCTAGCCATTGATATAAGAAGGAAATTATAACCTTGTGTCATGCAAACGAAATGTGTCTAAATAGTCAAAATATCAAAGGATTAGTATTTTAGTTGTTGTTTATCGTTTAAAATGGTAATTCATGATTTGCCTTTCCATCTCTTCTACAAAGACCTGTACTCGTCCTCAACAAAAATATCCATTCAAGTCTCTTACATTGTGATGTGGGAGATATAATGTAATGGTTGTTGACTATACAGTGAAATGATGTTTTCAAAAAGTGATGACACTTGGCCACCGCATTGCAAATGTGGGAGGGAAAATCATTTCTTCCCAAATGACCAATTTTGCAAAATGTCAGTACACCTAGAGGTATGAAGGTATTGTTTCATCTGGTTTCCTTAAGTACATACTTCTTACAAAAAACTGTTAAAATTAGTGTCATAATTATTTTGATAGACATGTCTCGATGGGCTCATTTCAATTTAGCTATCTTAAAGATGGGGCTAAATATCCAAAATAGGTTCCTGGATCTTAAGCTTAAAGAGTCCTCAGAGCCTAGATAGACAGATAGAGCACTTGCTTTGTGCATTGTGTTAAGTTCTGTTGATGTTGTTGAGTTGTTTTCAGCTGTATCTGATTTTTCATGACCCCATTTGGGGTATTCTTGGCAAAGATGCTGGAGTGGCCCGCCATTTCCTTTTCTAGCTTATTTTACAGATGAAGAAACTGAGACAAACAGGGTTAAGTGACTTGCCCAGAGTCACACATTTGTGTCTGAGGTCACATTTGAACTCAGATCTTCCTAACTCCAGGTCTGGCTCACCACTGAGGAGGCAAATAAAAGCAAACAGGACGGTCCCTGCCATTAAGGGCGAAGTCAGTGCATAAAGGAATATTATAAAACTGAGAGGGAGAACAAGGCAGAATAGGGATGGTCAGCAGATAGGAAGTAACATGGAGGCATGGGTTCCCAGTAAAATAGGGATAAAAAGTTCATCTATTAAAACCAAAGGATTCAAGGGCAGAGATCAAGGGTCCAATGGGAAGGAGATGAGGATGAGGATGATAGCTGGAGACAACAGGGTGAGGAGACTGCCAGGCAGTAGCTTAGACACCTGTTCCCCAGAAACATAAGACAAAAGCTCACATATTGGAATCAGAGAGTGATAGGGTTGAGTCCAAGTTTCCTTGTGGGAGGGGAATGGGGATTGTGACTAAAGAGTAAGCAATGTGGTGTCAATCTCTTCATTTTACAAATGAGGAAACTGAGGCCTAAGGAGTGTCTTGTGTAATGTTATACCAAAAATGAGGCAGAGGTAGCATTTGAACTCAGGTCTTTTGATTCTTCAGCCAGTTGTACCAAGCTGCTTCTCTACATGATATTTTTCTCCTGAATCACTCTTAATTACATGTCAGGACCACAGGAGAAGCGATTGAGCCTAGAGGAAAGTCCCCGGGTCTGAGTCAGGAAATCGATGTATGTAGTACTATGGGCACGAGCTGTTTGACTTGGGAATGTCACTGAACTGATCTATACCTCAGTTTCTTCATTTGTAAAATGAAAAGCTTGGGCCAGACTACCAAGGTTCTTTCATTGCATGATGAATGACCTTAGTATGCACCAATCTTAGTTATTTGGAAGATTGTGACCAATATCTAAAGAAGAAAACCTCAGCATCTACTTTAGGTGTAAGAACTGAAGAACTAAATGAGGGCTCTCCGGAGATCTGGAGCTAAGTAGTACCTCAAAGACAGATTTCCTCATTTTGTAGCTGAAGTAGCTAAGACACAAGGAAGTTAAATTAATTGTTCAAGGTCATTCATAGGTAGAAATCACTAGAGGCAGAAAGTTAAACCCTGTCCTCTGACTCTAGAGATAGTGTTCTTTCTACTTTACTATGCTGCTTCCTAACTTGAAAATGTCAGATTTCACATGGATTTTATTGTGTGAAAATCAGTTTCTATTTTGAGGATTAAAATAACCTATCCAATTTCAAAGTATTAAGTTAGAAGCTTCTGCAGTTTTCCAATATGTTCAATGTGTTAGTAACGGATAGTGACAAATCAATAGGGGTGTAATAAGCATCCTCTTTTTGTCCATTTTTAGGACCAAATTTAAATGAACTGTCCTTGGAAGTTCTTAAATGTCCAGAATTTACAGAATAAATAGGCAGCTAGATAGCTCAAATCTGACCTCAGATACTTACCAGCTGTGTGGCCCTAGGCAAAGCACTTAACACCTATTTGCTTTAATCCACTGGAAAAGGAAATGGCAAACCACTCCAATAGCTTTGCCAAGGAAACCCCATGTTCAGTATGAGCTACAGGATCACGAAGAGTCAGACAGAGCTGAACGGCTGAACAACACAACCCACCGCCCACTACTTGCCAGGCATTGAGAGAGGCTCTGGAGATGTAGAAACAAAAATGATAAAGCTCCAGTGCTCAAGAAGTTTCCATTCTATATATCTGATCAAATAAAGGTAACCAAGCGTAGAGACAGAGTGCTGGACTCAGACACAAATCCACCATGGTGTAAATCCTTCTCCTAGAACTAGTTAAGTGGCCCTGGTGGAAGGCATTCCATATTTATGGTCCCAGGCCATAGGCCTTACTTCCTAAATCACAGATCGAAGTTGATGAAGGCAGTTCCCTACTCTAATGAACCAAGATGTCATTTGACTGCCACTAAAACAAGTTTTGACGCCAATAAAAACAAGTTTTTATTCCCTGAGTACATGCCACATGACAAAGTCAGGGGGAGGGGGCAGCCCGAGGTTAAACGTTTGCTTAGTCAGTCATAGGTCTGCTATGAGGATATAATCCAGTCCAATGCAATTCAAACCAATCCAAAGAGTATTTATTAAACGCCTAATGTGCTCCAGGTATTGTGAAAGGCATGGAGGGGATACAAAGACAAAATGAAAAGCATACCTAGCCCTTAAAGAGACCCCAGATCACAAAAACCCAACGTTGTGACTTCAAGTGAGTCCTTGGTTTAATTCCTTGGCCCTCCTTCTTTCTTTCTGCTTTGTGTTCTTACCAGGGAGTGGAATGATCTACCCCCACTGCTGCCATGCCTACACTGCCAAGGAGAGAATAGAGCTCTCCAAAATATCCGTCAATCTGTTGGAACGCATCTGATCGCCAAGACAAATGGAGCATATGCTGTCTTCTCCACTTTCCTTCTAGTCAAGTGCTTTCTGGACTAAACTTTTTAAAGACCACATTACATATACATATATGTATAAGTTTATATTATATATAATATTTGTATATTACATATACTATGTTACAGCATACCTTTCAGCATCTACAATGGAGCACTGTGGGAGATGCAAATATACATGGAGGAGTTAAAAGTTTAACCCACACATGGTCCTTGCCCGTAGGTGCATACAGTATGTGCATTTGATGGTAATAGAACCAAGTGAAGTCCGAGGAAGAAAGTTCTTATTAACTGAGGGATAAAAACACTTGACATCAAAATGTGCTGTAAGATCAATTAGACTATTAGGCATGAAACTGCTGCACTGCTTTAAAAATTTAAAAAACAGACGTCTGCTTCTTGGAGATCCTCTGAAGCTAAGTCCATTACTGCTGGTCTTGTTCACAAGGTCACCGCTAGTGAGACAGTTGTCATCTCCTAGTCACTGCTCCAGTTTCATTATACTGTTTACAATTCCTAGGTTTGGGATTTTTCTTTTGTTTGTTTGGTTTTGTCTTGGGAATTCTGAATAAGAAAACTACCTCTACCACTGAAAATCTGGAAATTTCTTTAACTTCTTTTCTTAGACAGATATTGGCAGTTCTGAGAGGATAACTGGCTTTTTCGTCGTCATATAATTTGTCAGAGGCATCATTTGAACCCAGGTCTTCCTGATTCTAAGGCCAATCCTCTATCCACTATACCAAATTGCCTCCTACCTATAGTATGATGGTGATTTTTAATGAATCCTATAATAGTCTTGCATCTCTCTCATAAGAGACTATGCATTATATGTATTCTATCTCTACATATATTATTCTATATTCTAGTTATCTGTGATTGCAGCCTCTTGCTACACTATAAGTTCCAAGAGGAATGGCTACCATGTTGTATGAGATCCTTAAAGATTGTTATAAGCTAGAACCTTAGGCTGAAACTAAAAATATGAAATCTAATCAAAATAAATGTGAAAAGTGTTAGAAAGCATGTTTCTGTTAGAAAGCAATTTCTGTGTTTTGGTGGACTCAATGAATTAATGATATGACGTGATATAATGGTATGATATAATAGCCCAAAAGTTTGCTAGATTTTAGGCTTTGTTATGAGAGACAGTGTCCAGAATAAGGGAAATAACTAGTCCTGCTGTATTTTGCTTTTATCCACATCCAGGGTATTTTGTTCCATTCTAGGTATCACATTTTTAAAAGGATCTATAGTTTATCCTTTGTTTTAAAGAGGATCAAAGACATTATCAGTGATGTCTTGACTTTCACGTGAACTGGATTTAAGTGAGGCATAGCTGCACAAAGTCATCAGCCTCACTCTCTCTTCCAGAGTCATCAAAGTCCAGTAGTAGTACAAAAGTCAGGATGACTGGTGATGGCCCGTAATGCAGTGGAGGACCTTGGTATCTTTGATGTCTGACCAAAGTCTAAGTACTCCACAGCACCTGCTTCCACCTCCATAGCTGTTGGAACAAATCATTCTCATTCCACTGGGGAAAGTCTTCCCATGCTTGGAATAGACACCTTCCTAACTCACTGAAAGGTTTGAGGCCTGTTGGTTACCTTCAATTGAGTTTCACCAGAGTGTGGCTGCTATACATGCTACAGCTTATTGGAGCCTGAGGTGAGAGTAGGATGAAGGCGGACACCAAAGGTGGATTAGCAGTCCTGAAAAGGGCTCAGCAGCCCTCACACCAGAGCTAGTCCTCCTTGAACACCCCATACATCTACCTATTTTGAGCTGGAGAGCATCCAGAGGAGGAAGATCAGAGTGGTGAAGAAACCATGCCACATATAAGGATTGGTTTAAGAAAAAAAATACAGTTAGCCTGGACAAAAGGAAGACATGGGAGAACAGTTTTGGGGACTGGATATTGTTGTTCAGTTATGTCCGATTCTTTTTGACCCCATGGACCATACTATACTATGGATTTATTTTTTTTGGCAAAGATGCTGCAATGATTTCTTATTTCCTTCTCCAGTGGATTCAGGCAAATAGAGGGGAAGTAGCTTGCCTAGGATCACACAGTTAGTAAGTGTCTAAGGCAGGATTTGAACTCACTTCTTCCTGACTCCAGACCTAGCACTTTATCCATTGAACCGTCTAGCTGCCTCCTGGGGACAGGATAGCTGTCTTCGAATCTATAGGGTGGTCGTATAGAAGATGAATTTGATGTCTTCTGCTTGGTAGAACTAAGAGTAACGAGATGAGGGTGAGAAGGTGCAGAGAGACATATTTAGGCCTAACGTAAGGAAAGGCTTTCAATTAGAGCTATCCAAAAGCTGAATGGGCTGCCTGAGGAGGGATTAGGTTCCCTCTGACTAGAGACCTTTAATCTGGGTGACCGCTTGTTATAGCTTCCAGGTCCCTTTCAATTCCAAGGCTATGTAGTTCTATTCCTACTATAAACTTCGTATCTTCCCTCAAAGCCTGGCCCAAGGCTCAGATACAGCAGGTAAACCCTTAACAAATGTCTACTGGCCTGAGTTGAATGTGACATTAATGGTAATGAGTTAATCAGATAAAAGAAACCTGTTCCTCCCCTGGAAAAATGACTGAAGTGCTGAGAATTTCAGCCTTCCACTATAACACAATAGTTGGGGAGATGCTTTTGGACACTTAAGCTACCCACATCTTTACATTCTGTATAGTAACTAATGCAAAACATACACACACACACACACACACACACACATATATACATATACATGTGCATATATGTATATATGTGTGTGTATTTATATATATATAATATACAAAATATATATGAAATACCTTTTGTTTAAACTACCAATTCATAACCCTAGGTAAAAGATCAACACTAAAAAGTACTGTCTGATTATCTTCATCTGAGTCACAATAAAGGAATTTGTAGCAGATAAGCAATGTCCTTTTTTGTGAGACCAATCATTTAGGCTTCTCTTTTTGCACATATATATTAGCCAAATAAAAGGCATTTATGTTGGTTTCCTATCTTATAAACCTAACAAATGTAAATCCCTTTTCAGTTAGGAAGGTTTTAATTTCTTTCAATGGTAACAACGGGCAAAATACCTAAAAGCAAATAGAAATGTTAGTGGGTCCATAGAATTATAGATTACGAGCTGACAGAGTCCTTAGAAGTCATCAATGCCATCATTTCATAGTTAAAGAAACTGAGGCCCAGAAATGTCAAGTGATTTGCCCAAAGCCACATAGGTCTTAAGTGGCTGTGCTGAGATTTGAACTGGCTGCTTGCCTTTGAATATACAGTGTTCTTTCCAGTACATCATGGTCAACTTTCACAAATGAAAAGTTAGTGTTGTGAAGTCTGTGAAAGTGTTTATGCTACTCTTCTTAAGAATAAATGGTGTTTATAAAGTTCATTCTGTTTCTCTAGGCTTTACAGATTCCAGCTTATTGTTACAGTAAACCTTTTCTATTTTGTTTTAAGAAAATTGGTGTTGATAAATCTCAGTGAAAGCTTCTAGAAAAAAATAAAAAAAATAACAAAACTTGTAACTATGGTTGCTCTGTTTAGGAATAGATTTAAATTAATGGCAATCTTAAGTCAGACTTACGAGCTTCTCACATTTGACACTTAACTCCTTTGCTCAGTATGCCTGCTGTACTCTCTCTGTGTCTTTTCTGAAGCACAGTTAGAATACCCCCACCAAAAAAACCATGAAAGTAAGTCTTTCTAAGAGACAAATACAAGATTATCTCTTAAAGATAGCCTGTTTCGATGAGCTCTGGCATCTCTTTGCCTGGCATATAGTAAGTACTTAATAAATATTCTGTCTATGTGCATATTTATCTATCTCTATTTTTTTATCTTTAAGCAGTATACACACGTATACATACATACATATTCACATACATACATACACATATATATATAGTATTTGATGTGGTATATGTGACATATATGATATGGTGTGTGGGAGTGTGGGGGTGTGGATGTGTTCAAAAGGAAAAGTCTAATCAGTGAGAATGTAGAACAGGAGATAACAGGGAACAAACCTGTAGAATATTTTCACAGTGTTGAAAGCTAAAAACCTTTCTTATAATCTACTTTTATCACCAAGGGAGTAGACTCTGTAAAATTACCTAATATATGAACTAGTGGTACAGCTAACTTTGAATTTCAGACATATGTATTTAAATGTAATACATATTTGGCTTTCCTTCAGACAAGATTCTAGTTTTCCGCCCTTGGTTAGAAAGTCCAGAAATGGTTGTTGTTCTTGTCTATCCTTTGTTCTCAGAGAGGATCAGAACACCGGGGATGTGATGCCCCACTGCATGCCAGTGAATTGGATTTAAGTGAGGGAGGGCTGTGCAAAGTTACCAGACTCACTTTCTCCTCTGGAGCCATCTAGGTCCAGTGGCAAGATAGAGATCAGGATGACTGGAGATGGCCCTGGATGCAGTGGGAGACCTTGGGTTTTTTAAGCTAAGGTCTTTCCCAGGTCTCACTTTGAGGTAATGACCATTCATTGAATGAGGCAAGAAATGAGGCAAACGATGGCCTCTTTGACCTGGTCAAAAAAAATCAATGTGGGAGGGAAAAACCCTCAGGATTTCTGGCCAAAACAGACAACAGTAGGAGAAGCTTCAGAGGATTTCAGAACTAGAAGTGATCTTAGAGATGAGTTCTCTTAGGAAAATGCCCATTACTGTGACTTGGAATGAGAGGATTACCATAGCATCATGCTTGCCTTCTTATAAGCACTCTGTTATCGCTTCTTATTTAGCTTTGGGTCTACAATGATGATAGCTAGCATTTATATAGTACCTTGTTAGCAAAAACACGTTACATGTGTCATCTCATTTGATCCTCACAACAACCTTCAGAAGTAGGAGTATTACTCCTGTTTTACAGCTGAAAATACTGAGGCCAACAGAATTTAAGTGACTTGCCCAGATTCACACAGCTAGAGTCTGAGGCAGGCTTTGAATTCAGGTCTTCCTGACTCCAGGCCCAGTGCACTGTCCATTACACCACCTGTTTCAAGATCTTTTTCTGTCACACTCAAGTTATTCCTCACCCTAGATTTACATCATTTGACTTCTTTTTTCATTTACATTGCCACATACTTGTCCCTATTTTGTTTATTTTCCTTCTGACTATTTCTTTACTTTCCCAAGATTGGTTGATATCCTGTATCCCCACAATAGTAACATCTGGAAGTTTAATAAAATATTTATTGATATCATGACCTTAAGTCCACTTTCAGAAGGCTGTGTTGAGAGAGAGCCCTCTCTCTACCCGCAATACATATCATGTAGCCTTGAACAGATGTATATATATATATATATATACATATATATATATATATATACGTATATATACATATGTAGTAGGATTAACTAATCGTTTTTAACATAAATATTTAGATAGCCGTAAGAATGGAAAACCCAAAAAAGGGGGTCATGAAGAGTCAGACAACTGAACAACTGAACAACAAAAAATAGCTAAGTGCTGTGTAAATAAAACTTTTTTTTTCAAAAAAAGAATATAGATAAGAACTATAAAGTTAAACATAATGCTTGAGCTTAAAACCATTGCCATTGAGGGAAATTATTAACAACATTGACCAAGGACCCATTCAATGAGGAACACAATTTGCTAATTTTCCCAGGTCAATAAAAACCCTCTGATAACAATATCCTTTTAATACAACTCCCTAAACAGTTAGATATCTAGCAAATGTGAGTTCTGAAATGTATTTGCTCAGTCAATTGAGGTCATTAAGGGCTAAAAAAGGAACCTTTTAAGGATCAAGCTTTATATTGGTCACTTCTCTGCCATCTACTATGATTATATACACACACATATACATATATACATATAATACCTGTATATGTGCATGGATATATGTCTGTGTACATATATAGACACATAAATAGAGCTATGTACATATTGGGTTAAGTACACTTTTCTTTGAAAGGATTTCTAAAGCTTTAATCATTTTTATAGCAGTAAAAAATTTTTTTTTCTTAAACCTGGAAGTCATTTTCTATGGTAATCCTCTTTATCAGTTGCTCATCATTTTCTCCAAGGCATTCTTTCTAAAATGAAATGTTCCTTTCTTGATATCAGACCAAAGATGAATTATTTCTGAACACTTGAGTAAAATCCATTCATTTATTTTTTAGTGCTGAGATGTTGAAAAAATGCATTATTTCACTGGAAACATAGTCTTCAAAACTATTTTTATCATTGCATAACTCAAAACGCTAAAGCCATAAGCTTAAATTTGGCAGTACTATTCTTCTAGATGGAAAAAAGAAAATGTTATCCAATTTTAAAGTATTTCTGTGGTCTCTGAGAAGTGGTTGGCTTATTCCTCTACTCATATTACCACAAATCCACCAGGCAACATCCTTTGGCAATATCCGTGGAAGAAGGCCAAGAAAAGAAAGATCACCAAATCTTACCCTGCTGTCTAGTACCCTAGAATACTCCATCTCCTATGCTCCTTTTATTATTTCCCCGGAAAGGAAGCAGATCTACTAGGGACTGGTGTGAGTACTGCAAGAGCAACTCCTGGGATGAGTTCCCAGACCAACCATATATATCTTGGGTCCTTATGCCATGATCACAAGCACTTGTAAGACTAGCACATTTTTAAAGCTATTCGTAGGGGCATGGGGTGGCACATGAATCAGCATCCCTCTTACAAAAATCTGCATATAAGATGCAAGGAATTCTAATTCTAAGTATATAAGCTGGAACACAATAATCTATGCGGCAATTATAATCAATATTAACAGCGAGTACTGGCATACTTCAAATATATACTTTTTTTCTTTAAATCATGGAAGTGAGGTATATTAGGCCATGGTCGTAGTGATGCACCCAAGTCAAGAAAAGGCTGACCAGACCAAGTTGGGAAGGAAAGAATGAGTGGTAATCTGTTCTAGGGGAGGGAATAGCCATCCTAATGAAATCACAGATCCATCTAAATAAAATGTTAGATTCCTGCTGATCTATTCATACTTTCTTACCTATACTTACTTGTGTATAACATCACATATTTCTGAGTCATATGAATGAGTTTCATAGTCATAAAAAAGGAAAGCTAGTCAGCCCACATGGAAACTGAATCCATAACCTTAGCCATTAAAATTAAAAACTACAGAACCACTACTAAGGGGGAAGAGAAAACATTCAAACACACAGAAACAAAAAGAAAACTCCTAGCCTTTAAAGTGGTAAAAAAAAAATGTAGTAACAAAAATTACAGCAGAAAAGAAAATCCTTTTATGTCCCCTTTCTCCATCTGAAGCTTGGTTATTCCTCTGGCTTCTTTCCTCCCTCCCTTCCTCTCTCCTTTCCTTCCTTCCTTTCTTGTTGTCTTCAACGTATATACAGATCTGGTCCTGATGATTGAACCTGGCATCACCTCATAGTTGTGTTTCCTAATTCCTTGTTTACTTTTTGATTCTCTTTTAAAAACTTATGGAACAATAACATTACAACCCATTAATATAATACAATTTATTTAGTCATTTTCTATTAGGCTGTTTCTAAATTTTTGCTATTACAAATAGAGCATCTGATTTGTCTGGCTTGGTCCTCTTTTCCTTTTTACAATGTTTTTGGCATATAATTCTAGTAATGAAATTACCGTGTTGAAAGGTGGAATCAATTTTGTGATTTTTGCTTCATATTCTCATGTTGCTCTGCAAAATGCTTTTTATGAATCAGAAGTTCAACCATCAAGAGTGACTATTTCCCCACAGTTCTACCAACATGAGATTTTATCTTCTGGGGTTTTTTTTCCTATTCTATGTCATTCTAGTAGGAAAGTGAAAGATGGTATTTTAGGGTTGCCTTGATTTGAATTTATATGACTATTAGAGAATTAATGCAGCTTTTTATGTGGTTATTAACAGCTTGTGTTACGGTCTTAGTAGGTTCATCCTTGGAGCATATCGTTAGTCATATATGTAAATTTATACAAATTCACATACATACATATAAATATCAATTCCTTAGAATGTCTGTATGTCAGACCTTTATCAGATATATTTATTTCAAATATTTTTCCCAATACATATTTTTATTTGAATTTTAGACTTCTTTTTTAGTTATACAAAATCCTTTTATCTTTGCAAAATCAAACATAATGATTTTACTTTTAATAATTTCTTATAATTGTTAAAAAAATGTCCCTCCTCTCCAAAGATGAGACAATTATATCGTTCTTATTTGTCCCAAATTAAAAAATAAAATAAACTGATTTACTTAACGTTTGTGGTGGTATATAGTGTGAAGTATGGAAACAAATCTATTTGGGGTGTGGGGGGTAGAAATATATAGCCATACAATTTCTGCAGCAGTTTGTGCCAAATATTGATTCTACTTTTCAGTTGTTTTTTAAATTCAAAGGGTATTAAATAGAGTGGATTTTAACATACAAAGCAAACCCTTCAAGGTTAGGGGCTGTTTTATTTTTGTCTTTGTATCCCCAATACTTGGCAGAATACTTTGTATACAATGGGCACTTAATAAATGTTGAATTATCAAGCACTAATTCTTTATGTGCATTGGCTCCGTTTCTGGACTCTACTTTGTTGATCTATTTTTCTATTATTTTTTTAATACAGAATGGCTTTTCTCCCTAATTAATGTTTTTTTCTTGACATCTGACAGTGCTAACTGTATTTCACTAATTTTCTTTCCTATTTTTTTATATGTTTAATCTGTCTTTTTCCGTATGAATGCTATCACTTTAATTCTATGATATTTTGATTGGTGCTGCATCAAATCTACATGGTAATGAAGTATTGGTTTTGGTTTTTGTTTTTAGGCCCCAAGAGGAATCTTGGAGTAATCAGTGGATAGAAAGCCAGCCTTAACTTAAGACCTGGGTTCAGGTCCTGTTTCTCACATATAATGGCTATATAACTTTGGTGGATAAGCCACTCAAATTCTCTGTGCCCTAAGCAACTCCCTAAGGCTACAAAGTTGCAATCAGGGTAACTGACAAATGAACTCCCTACACCAATGGAATCAGAGGTCCTCTCTGGCCTACCCCATAAACACATGATGTCCCTTTACTTGTTAGGAAAGTTAGGCTGCTAAGTCTGGTTAATTCTGCCTCCTCAACGTTTCTTGTGTCCCTTCTCCTTGTCTTCACATAATTGTCAAATGGATATTCCAAAAGCACAAGTCTGCCCATGTGACTACCATGCTCAAAAACTTTCATTGGTTCCCTATTACCCACAAGACAAAACAGAAACACAGTAGCCTGAGCCTAAGGCTTTCCTGCCTTATTACATACTACCCTCCTTCACCAACACTATGGTACCTATCAAACTGTCCTGTGAGCTATTCCCTGAACTTTATACTGGAAATTATGTCGCTGTTCATTCCTAGCATGCACTTCCTTGTCATTTCTACCTCTTGAAACCCTCAAGGTCAAGACAGGAATGAAGAGGTAATAGCACTTTCAGACCTCAAACTATTTTATGAAGCAGCAATCATCAAAACTATTTTGTACTGGTATAAAAATAGAAAAATACAACAACTAGACACGAAAGAGTGAGAAACAATTGAACTCAATAACCCAGTGTTAGACAAACTCCAAAACAAAAATTACCTAGAAAACAGTTGATAAAAGAAGTTAGTCTGAAATTAGGCTTAGACCTCTACGTTATGCTACCTGCCACAATAAATCCAAAGTGGACATGTAACCTGAATACTGATAATTTTACTATGAAAAAATTAGAAGAAAACCATATCACATATCATTCACAGTTATGCGTAGCCAGACATAGGTTAGAGAAAATAGCAAAAGACACAATATTTTGATTACATGAAATTGAAAAGCTTTTGCATACAGAGAATTACTATATCTAGGATAAAGAGGGAAGAGGTCAACTAGGAAAAAGTTTTTTGGAAAATATCTATGATAAAAATTTGATATCCAAGATATATAGACAACTAACAGAAATAGATAAGGGCAAAAGCCATTCCTCAGTAGATAAGTGGTCAAGTACACACAAGAACAGTTCTCAAAAGAAGAACTGTGAACTACTAACAACCATACGAAAGAATGCTACAAATGCCAGAAACCAAAATAAATACAAATCAAAACAAATAAATACAAATACAAAACTCTGAACTTTCACTTTACACACAGAAAATTGATGAAGAGAAAAAATGAGAATAGTCAGTGTTGGAAGAACCGTGGAAAGACAAGCACACTAATATATTGTTGGTGGAACTATGAATTGGTACACACATATACATAGATGTATATATTCACATGTATATTCACATATATATCTATATATGTATGTATAATATGTATATGTACATATGTATACATGGAGTGGTTGTGACTAGATGGCTCAGAGGATAGAGAGGGCTGGGCTAGAGTCAGGAAGACTCATCTTCCTGAGTTCAAATCTGGCCTCAGAAACTTACTAGCTGTGTTACCCTAAGCAACTGAACTCTATTTTCTTCAGTTTTCTCATCTATAAAATGAGCTGGAGAAGAAAATAGCAATCTCTTCTAGCATCTTTACCAAGAAAACCCCAAATGGAATTACAAAGAGTCAGACATAACTGAAAACAACTGAACAATAATAATATACGTGTGTGTATATAAATATATGCATATGTGTCAAACTGAATTAAAGGGAAGGCAGAGATCATGTCTTAAATATCTTTTTTATCCTCTCACTGCTAGCAGAGTACATTATGGAGGATAGGCACTTATTAAAAAGTTGTTGAATGACAAAAACAGTGCTGGAAAGGTAACAATTGGAATTGTATCTGCAAAACAGTACCTGCAGAATTCATTTCACCTGGTTGTTTTGATGATGAAATGAGATAATGTATATGCAAAGCACCTTCCAAACTTTACAATGCTAAGTAAATGTCATCTATCATTATAATTCAATAGAAATAGGGGAGTTTGGACAGGTAGGTTTAAGGGAAGATCTCTATTTTCAATCTTTTTGGACAGACACTCAAATAGCTGAATTTGTTGGGGGTGTTTTTTCAGACATTAGCAACACATAACTGTCGAGGCGACTGCCAGCAGAAAAGGGGGCAAACATTGCATTCCACTTGAATTTTATAGACTGATGGCTTTATAAAGATCACTTCTACTAAAGGCATTCTCTGCTGTCTTGTTGTGGCATGGGGGTGACCACGGGTTCTCAAAGGCTATGCCAGAAGAACACAAACTTAAGAAAGTCCAACCAAACTTGAATGGTTTAAAGAACTGCCCAGATGATGACCTGTGCATTTGTCATTTGAGGCCTAGCCTAGATAAATGCGAAGAGGCCAACTGGAACTTGATGAATTTTTCAGGACACTGGATCTCACAAGGCTCACTTATTAAGGTACAAAGCACTCTACTTTGTACTGGAAGAGGACATTCTCTTGAGCCCAGGGCCCTTGCCATGGTAGCTCCATTCTCTTTGTCAACTCGTTATAATTTGCCTGTTGTTTCATTATTAAACACTGAAGTGCCCCAAGAAGCTCATACTGAGCTGATCCACTTCCATTCCAATGTTAACCAAACATTTTCTCCCCCAGAAGACATCATTAAAATACATTCCAAATACTGTCTTCCTTCTATGAAATCAGAGCCAGCACCTGCAATAAGGAAATTAGTCTACAGATACTACAAATTATGGTAAATTATAGACAGGAAATCCTTGAAATGATTTTGTAATCTTTGGCAGATGTTTCACCGTTAGATCCTTAGGTGAAATATCTGTGATGAAATATTGAAGGGTGCCATGAAATGATTCTTCTTCAGGATGTCTCTATTCTTTAATAGGAAAATGGAAGCCACCAACTCAAGCAGTGAGAGCTCCCATTGTGTAGAAGGTACATGTGTAGTCAAAGAGGTCTAGATTTTAAAGGCTATCCTTTGTCCTAATGAAATTTAAACATCATTTAATTTAACAATCATTCAATCAATAAGTATTTATCAGTCATCCAGATCTACCAGGCACTATGCCAGGCACTAGAGATATAAAGGCAAAAAGGAAACAGCCTCTGTCTCTGGAGGCTTTACGATCTATGGATAGAAACATGTATACCTATAAGGACACACAAAATAAATACACAGATTTAGGATAATTTGGGGAAGCAGCTTGAGGTGAAAGGAGGTCAGGAATGGCCTCAGAAACACGTAAGCATCTTCCAGGATAAAGCTTTGAAGGAAACCTTTGGATAAGATGATTTTTTCTAAGTTCTTCATTTTAAACATGAAGAAACTAAAGTCTAGAGAGATGAAAAGACCTTCCCAGAATCACACAAAGAGCAACTACCAGGACTGAGATTTGGACCCAGGTCCTATGATGCCAAATCCACTGTTTATACCAAACAGCTGTGGTCTAATGAAAAAAAAAAGCAATTAAGGTGGATTTAGGAATCCAAAGTTATTTGCTATAGACATATCCCTTACCATTAATTAGTTCAACTCAATTCAACTCAACACACACTTATTAAGTACTTGTATAAAGAGGATTATGCTAAGAGGTATCTTACTTCCATGGAACTTATCATGGAACCTGCATACAGCCTGGGTCAAGTATGCCATTATACCCTGGGGGAACATTCTTATTGGCCTTTACCCTGAGGCAGACTCACACTCTATGAATACCTATGATAATACATATGCAACTTCACACAATATAAAATAATATGTGATAAATGCATAAAAGAGCTACAAAGTGTTATGAGAAGTCCGATGGGAGAAAGGTTTATTATTCACTAGGAGAATCTCAACAAACTTCATGAAGGAGATGGTCTGAGTCAGGCTTTAAAAGATGGTCAGGAATTCAAAAGGTTAAAAAAGTGGGAAAGGGCCTCCAAGCATAGGAAACAATTTGAACAAAAACACAATTCAAGGGGCCGTGTTCAGCGAAACATCTTTATAGGGGGCAAGTCGTTCTATAAGGACAGTACCAAATGTTCAATACATATAGAAGTGTGATATGTATACAATTTAATGACTTTATAAGGTGAAGTCCATTCACAAAGTATTAATGACTTTATTATGAAATTATTTTTGTTGGGGCAGCTTTATGTAAGATATGCCTGTACAGCTAGATTGTGTATTTTACATGTTCTATATAAAAGTGCATGGGATTCTTCTTTACCGTCAAAAGGATAATGGTTAAGAAAGTAAAAATGAAAAGACCAGGAGCATGGGGGAAAAGTTATGAGTCAAAACTCTAATGGTAAGAGATTTGGCCTTACACTGTAAGCAAATTTAGGATTATAGGATTTGGAGCTGGAAGGGACCTGAGATGTTATCTAGTCACCACGAATATTTGGCATAGCTACTCTGATTCCGGAAGGGCATTTTTGAGTAAGTCTGGTGTGATGGGAGAAACTTAGGGAAAGGAAAAAATAAAGAGGCAATCCATAACTCTTCCAAAATTATACACTTTATTCCATATATACCAGTGTGATGGCACTAGATAGTTACAGGTGGAATGTTGAGGTGCTTTGGGCTATAAATTCAGATATTCTTGGGGGAAAAGATACATGGTTACTTGGTGAGATACTGTAGAGGGGTGGGAGATACATGGTTTTACCAGAAGCCCTCTGAGGAACCTTCCAACTGAGACATTCTGTGCTTCTTTGAGACAAAGAATGAAAAATAAGTGTTTTTCGTACATTTTATCTGCGAGATGTACTCTCTGTCACTGAACAAACCACACACTAGCCTGAGATAACCATTTCGGCAGATGTCTTAACTCCTTAGATGGAGAGCAGGGATGACAATTTATCCGGCGTTCATTTTTCTGGTAACCTTGGTGGTGTAGTATATAAATGAAACTAAGAAACTGGCCCCAAAGCAGTATCTACATATCCAAAATAGGGATCACAGAGATAATAAACCTTCTTTTTAAAAAAAATTTCTTCTTTAATTTTTTTGTATCTACCTATTTATTTGTTTTTATTCATTCATTCTATTTCTTTATTCATGTATGCATGTGTGTATTTGTGTATATGATTGGGTCTTCCTCCCTATCTAGTACGGGCTAGAAATACAGGGGCTATTCATGAGTATGATCCCAATACATATTGGCCTGGGATTTTTTGACCTGCTCCATTTCCAACCTGTTTCAGTTTGCCTCCTTTAGTCAAAATGGCCCTCCTATCCCCTCCCAGGGGTTTACCATATTGGTCATAGATAGTGTAGACAAATCCTGATATCCACCAGTCTCAGCCTCCCCAGTATCAGGGATTACACCATGCCTGGAACTTTACTCAAAGGAGAGTCTCTCAAGTTCAAACAGTCTATTTTTCACTTCATTCTAGATAGCTTGGCCTCCTGGCTTCCTAGCTAATAGTCATTTAGAGGGCTCTATGTGTGTACTTGTATGTGTTGTGTGTACATGTGTGTATCTGTGTGTGGTGGAGAGATACCAGAGGCATGCATATTAGTATATTGACACCAGTAGCAAAAATTAACAGTTGACAACATAACAGTGGAGGACACAGAAAGTCTATAAAAAGCCAACATAAGAACTCGAAAGTACAGTAATTTAATTTTCAACATTATTTTTTTCTACATTTTTAATGTAGCAAAAAAGCAGCTTTGCACAACTCTCTAGTCCCAAAGATCATCTACATTACTGTATAAGACCATATTTGGTATCCAGAAAAAGTTAAATTTTCACAGAATCACAGTCTTAGTGTTGGAATGAGCTTCACCATCATCTGATCTAACTCTTTATCCTTGCCAGAATTCCTTCTACAACATGGTTAGTCTCTCTAGACACACTCTTTTTCTGTATCTCTGTCTCTTCCCCTCTCTCTCTTCCTCTTTCTCTGCCTCTCTCTATATCTTCCCTCCCTTCCTGCCCAGTTCTCCTCCAACATGTTTAATTTCTCTTTCTTGGTCTCCTTTGCTGGTTTGTCTCGCAGCTTGGACTTGTCCTCTAACTATGAGTATCCCCTCAAGTTCTCTTTTCATACTTCTTTTCTTTCCACACTCCATCCCTGGTGAACTCATTAGCTCCCCTGAGTTCAATTATCACCTCTATGTAGACAACTTCCTAATCTAAATACCCAGACCTCTTTCTCCTGAACTTCAGTCCCTTATCCTCAATTGCCCACAGGGCATCTCTACCTAGTTGTCCCATTGGTGTCTTAAAACTGAACTCATCAACCTCATCCCACCCCACCCCCACCTGCCTCTCCTTCCAACTTCTCTATTTCTGTTGATGGCACCTCATCTTTCCCCCTAGTCCCTTAGGCTCAAACTCTCAGCATTATCTTTGGCTCTTACCTCTCCTCTACCCTCCTGGTCCCATACGTTGCCAAGTCCTCTCATTTCTGTTCCTGCACCACTTAGAACACACCTATCCTCCCTTTGTCCCACACACTGCTATCCTATACTGGTCCAGGCTTTTAAAATCTCTCACCTGGTGATGAAATTTTCTTATACTGTACTTATACTGTACAGTGCTGTGCTGTGTCGTGTTGTATTTCATTGATTGTGTTTTGTTGCGCTTATAGTAGCCTCAACTCTTATCCCCATCTTTCATCTGTTCCCTCTCCAATTCATCATTCGAACAATTGCCAAAATAATTTTCCTAATGCACATATCACTCTCTGACTCAAAAACCATTAGCAGCTCCCTATTTTCTACAGTAAAAAATACAAACTCCTTAAACTGGCATTTAAAGCCTTTCACAATCTGCCACCAATCTATGATTCTGGCTTATTTCATACTGTTCCTCTTCACAAACTACTGCCCAATCAAACTGGGTTCCTAGCCATTCCCTTATCTTCTCTTGCACCCTCTAGCCTCTGAATATTTATGCAGATCCATTCCCATGCCCAGAAGGTGCTCTGTCATTTCCATTTCACAAAACACTTCTCTTCCTTAAAGGACCAATTTAGGTACCACTTCTTCCATGAAGACTCCCACGATATCCCAGCCGCTAAAGATCTGTTTCACCTCAAATTTTTTCAATAGCACCTTATCTCGGTATTTCCATTGTCCCCATCACATTCTACCTTGTGTCACACTCTATCTTGTATCACATTTCACAGTATATGATAAATTCCAGGGCAGGGTCTGTTTCCATTTTCATCTCTGTGTCTCAGAGTCCAGAACAGTACCTTGCACTTAAGTCCACAATAACTATTTGTTGAATCGAATTGTTTAATTTTCCCTTCTGATGGGCAGAATGAGAGCCATTGTGGTGCAGGGTTATATAGAACCATGAGTAAGAAGTATTGGATTTGAATCTTGCTTCTGCCACTTACTAGCAATATAACTTTGGATAAATCACATAATGTCTAAATATAAGTTTCCTCATTTGAAAAATGAGGGTAGAAATCACTGCACTACTTTCCTTGTTGTGAAAAAAAACCTCTTCATTAATGGCTATATGAAGAATTTTCTTCTCAATGAAATCAGTTCTGTTTTCACAAATGTAAACTGATCAGAGTCCCTTCATTTGGCACTCACTCAATTTTTAGCGTGGACAAGAGAAGAATTAATATGTTCAATATACTCTGTTTAAGAAGGCAGGTACAAAGAGATGGTTTCTATTTGGATTTGTGTTTCGGGGGAAAGAGATAAAGGATAATGGTGGAGTTGAAAGGAAAGCAAAAATAAGGCATTTAAAAAACATAAGATAGCAAAAAGAAGTTACTAGTTTGTTAAAAATAATGCATACATTTTAAAAAAACAACTAGCTAACAAAAGTTTACAATTTCATATACAAGCCTTTTTTGTTCTTTTTATATTGAAATGTTTAAGTTCTTAATAAAATATAATTTTAATTATCTATTAATAGATTTTAGAAAAAAACTTGCATATGTTTTTAAATATGTGTTTTAGAGGCGTAAAATTCAGATGTCTGGAAAATTTACTTAGGTGGACCTCCTCATTTACAGTGTTAGATGAAAATAAGTTGTTGCTTCACTTAAATGGATTTCAAGAGACTAACTGCATTGTGTTCATGGAAAACAACTCAAAATACCATTCCTACAGTGAATATGTCATGGCCATCACTTGCATCTTGTGCTTGACTGGCCAATAGCATAGGAAAGAAGCCAATGAGAAAGAAGGTAGCTTTGACTTTACCATCTGGTAGTAAAGAATGAGGAATCACAAAATGTTAGAAGCAGAGGGGTCTTCAGAGGCCATCTCATCCAACCCACACCAATTTTAGAATCTCCTCTATAATGTCCCCAACAAGGAGGTATCCTACTACCACTTAAAGACTTCTAGAAAGGGGAAACTTACTTCTTCTACCCCTGCAGTCCCCAGTCCCCACTGCCAGAAAGTCCAACAGCAATAACAGTAACAAGCTTTTGTTAATCACGTATGTGTCAGATACTGTTCTGAGAATAAAAATAGACAAAGAAAGTCTTTGCCCTCAAGGAGCTGACAGTCTAAAGGGAAAGGCAACATACAAAAGGGGGAGCAGAGAAGGGGAGGTGAAAGTATCCAGCATAGGAGCAAGGTAGAAAAGTCCTGCAGAGAAGAATCAGCAGCACAGCCTAGAGAGGAGTTAAAATATGGTGGACTTGGATCTCCTTCTTAAATGGGAAGTTCTGGAAGGAACCAGCCAGTCAGAGGAAGAGGCTGCAGAGTCATCGTGGAATTTCCAACGTGGAAGTGTACTTCAGAGATGGAGTGAACCTCCAGGATGAAGAGGTTTCTGGAGCATGGTAGACAAAGTCCTTTGGAGATGAGTCAGCTGTGCGGCCTGACAGATGTGCAGCTCATTCCACTTTGGGACTATTTACTGTGGTTAGGAGGTTTTCTTTTGCACTTATCTGAATGGGACATGACTTCTCTGTGAGCTTCTTTTGAAAACAATCCCACAAGGAAACACATGGACAGAAGACCTAACGATTCTATATGTCTCATCAGCAAATGAATCCTCCCACTGTGAGGAAGGCAGAGAACTAGACTGCCTCTATCAATTTCTATTCATAACCCTCAAGTCTACCTTAATATTCACTTTGTTGTTGTTCAGTTGTTTAGTCATGTCTGACTCTTTGTGACCCCATGGACAAAAGCACATCAATAGTGTCCATGAGGTTTTCTAGGCAAAGATATTACAGTGACCTGCATTTTCTTTATCAGCAAATTAAAGCAAACAGAGGTTGTGACTTGCCCAGGGTGAGTGTCTGAGGCCAAATTTGGACTCAGGTCTTCCTGACTATAGGCCCAGTGCTCTTCCTATTGAGTCACCTAGCTGTCTCTGCGAGGGTGGACACAGAACCTCAAAAGATTTATATTTACCTGTTGCTCTCCTCCCCACCCTCTGCCACTATATAGCAGTTGCTCATCTCTGCCACTCCTAGGAAGAGGACAATTCTATGGGGAAACTCTCCCAGACCCAAGGAAACAAATACCTGAGTTTAGAACTTGTCAAGATGTTACAATGACTATTCTCTCCCACTGTTCAGGGTCTGCTCTACGACTTGGTCCTGAGATCCCTCTTTAATATGCTCCTCCATTTTCTTAAGACATTGGATACATCTGATACCTCCTACAAGTCCCGTCGTACAGAGACATCAGAATATGAAAGGAAGCCCAGGCTGGACTCATGGAGTGGAAATCTCTTCAATTTCCCTTCACCACAAATTAAACACTCAGCTTTGTCAGGCGTAGTGGATAGAGAGCTGGTCTTGCAATCAGAAAGATCTGGGTTCAAGTGCCACTCCTGATAGGTACTGGCTGTGTGTAAGCAAGTACCCTGGTCGCTGCCTTAGAACCAAGGCTCTAAATTGAAGACAGAGAGTGCTGCTCTGCATTGGTTGAGGCAGTACTGCCAAAGGAGCACCCTACACTGATGAAGTCACAGGCATAGTCAATAAATAATAATTACAGCTGACATTTGCAGGAGAGACAATGGTACACAGTAGATGCAGCACTGGACTGGGAATCAGGGAGTTCTGAGTTCGGGTCCCATCTCAGCTATGTTCACTTTGGAATCCTTACCCAGCACTCAGAGATCTCATACTATTCCCTTCACACATGCTACACCCCAGGCACACTGTCCTACTCTATATTTCTTTCTCCTGTTCAATATTCCATCTCGCATCTTTGGGTCTTTGCACGGGCTGTTACTGATGCCTTAGCTATTAACAGATAATTTAAAATTATATTTTATTAAGAACTTAACAAACATTTCAACATAAAGAGAACAAAAAAGACTTGTATATGAAATTGATTCCAAATCCTCTCCTCCTTCTTTTAGAATCTCTAGCTCTCTTCCAGGCTCAGCTAGGGCATCACCTCCTCTGGGAAGCCTTTACTAATTCCCCAATTAAAGTTCTCTTCTTCCTCCAGTTACATTGTATTTATTTGTAGATTTTTATCTGCTCTGTAGATATTTATCTACTCTCCCCTTGAGAGCAGATATTATTTAAAATTCCTCGTAACTGAGTACCTGGTATGTGTTGTTGTTTAGTTGTTTCAGTCATGTCTGACTCTTCATGACTCCATTTGGAGTTTTCTTGGCAGAGATACTGGAAAGGTTTACCATTTCCTTCTCTAGCTCATTTTACAGATGACAAAACTAAGGCAAACAGGGTTAAGTGACTTGTCCAGGGTCACACAGTTAGTAAGTATCTAAGGCTAGATTCTGATTCTGACCTGGCACTCTATACATGTGCCATCTAAATGTCCCTGGTATATCGTCAGGGCTTTAAAAAAATTTTTTATTAGGGGCAGCTAGATAGTGCAGTAGATAGAACACCAGTCCTGGAGTCAGAAGGACCCTGAGTTCAAATCCAGCTTCAGACACAACACTTATTAGCTGTGTGACTCTGGGCAAATCGCTTAACTCCAATTGCCTCACCCCCTTAAAAAATTTATTAAATTGCATTCTGGCCCTGAATCTGCTAATATAATATTAGAGAAAATTTCTATGGTACTTTATGCTACATACAGCACTTCCCTGAAAATATTCCTATGAGCTTGTGTCAGTCATACAATAATAATAATATTTATTTTACAGACAAGGAAACCAAGGCTCAGAAAGGCTAAGTGACAGAACCAGTACTCAAGTTGTACTGGGCAAATGACTTCCCTGCCTCAGTCTCTCCATCTGAAAAATGAGCACATGAGGCTCTAAATCTAGTTTGGCCCAAGCATTCTATGATTCTGTTTTTCTCATGACAGAATGAGATGCCCACTAAAAGAAAATGCCACAACTGCTATGTCTGTTACAAAATGAATAATGTTGGAGAGCTGGTGCTGCCCTAATTAGAATCACTGGATCTTCCCTAGAGTACAGCGAGAGTTTATCTGGAGTTTTAGAAGCCAGATTAATTGAATATTAAAAAATAAATGCTTATTTAGGCTCCCATGTGTGTGCACACGCGTGCATGTGTGTATAAACAGAGGAGCTGATCTGGATGAATGCAGTCATAAGCTTATGGTCAAAAGAACAGTTAAAAATGGGGCTAACACTTTCCAGCTGGCTGGCATTTGTAAAGTATTGTCTATACAATGTCCTCTTTTAGCGTGACCCTACTAGAATCTGTTTTCTAAGCAGCTGCTAAATGATGCAAACAATGAGATACCAAATTAAATGATTATCCTTTAATTCTTCAATTGGATCTAATTTAGGCAAAGCTGAAATGTATATTTCCAACATTCGGCATGCAGGCTGATGTGTGGCTTACAGTCGCACACCTTCCAGGCCATCGACCTCCACATTAGGCCCAACTCAAGCAGACAGTTAACTGTTTAACAGTAGGAACAAATAGGGGCAGTTAGGTGGCGCCTGAGTTCAAATCTGCCCTCGGACATTTGACACTCACTAGCTGTGTGACCTTGGGCAAGTCGCTTAACCCCCAATTGCCTTGCCTTTCCCTTTCAAAAAAAACCCAATATTAACAAATAAAAGGGTTCAGTTTCTTGATGAAAGGGCAAATACTGCCATCTCTTCACTAAATTTAAAACAATACAGGTATCCTAAATTCATAAGGTCACAGATCAAGAGTTGAAAGAGGCCTCAGAGGTCATTGGATTCAACTTCCTCATTTTACATATGAGGAAACTGAGGCCCAGAGAAGTGAAGACACTCAAGGTTACATAGGTGTTAGCAGAGGAGCTGGAATTCCAGTTTGTGTCCTTTGACCTTGAGTGTATCACTCTTTCTGCTGCACTGCTGTACATTTAAAGAGTGTTCCAATGGTAAATAACAGAAAGTTCAGCCTTTGGGACTGGCTAATCATCTGCAACCAAAACTTTTTACATTTAATCTATTTCTGAGTAGGTCATTTATTATGTTATAATTTGTGTTATTTGGCAAGTTATAGCTAAATCAAGAAAAGGATGTAAGAGGTAGCTAATATACATATAAATAGGCATAAATGTATAGGCCCTCTCCTAGTTATGAAAACTCAACTAGGTGGCACAGATAGAGCACGAGACTTAAAGTCAGGACAATGTGCATTCGAATCCAACCCCAGACAGTTGCTAGCTCTGTGACTCTGGGCAAGTGGCTTAATCACTATCTGCCTCAGTTTCCCCATCTGTAAAGTGGGAGAAATAATAGCATCCACTTCCTAAGGTTGTTGTGTAGATAAGACGACATAAAATTTGTAAAGTGCTGTGAATAGCAGGGCATAGTTCCTGGCACACAGTAGGTATTTTAAAAATGCTTGTTAGGGGAAAAAAAGAAAAATCAACATGCAAATATATTCTATATATAAAAACCATCTTCTCCCTCCACCCAGTTCATGATTATTCAAGCTGCCCTTCTGTCTTTTCCCTTTTATCCTTCTATCCAACTTGTTCTGGATGGCATCCAGACTGCCCAACATCAGCTGGTGAATAGTGAGCGTGAATATGACATCCATTGTCTCTTCCGCACCACCTTCCTTCTTCCTCCTAAGAGGGATCCTTCATATGTTCTCCTTTTCAATGTCTTCCACCATTTAAAGGTCAGTTAATTTCTACCTGATGCAGATGAGTAGGCAATCTCTTTCCCAGACATTAGGGACTGCTTATTTCCAAAGCTCGAAGAAAGAGACGTTTATAGAAATTTGGGTTGCAATGAAATATAGCCTAACAGTTCTGAAAGTCATGAACTGCTTCTGGTTCCTGGATTCAGGATCTAGAAAGCATAGAATTCATAAGATTTTAGAACTTAAAGAGACTTTACAAATAATTTATTCTAATTCCTTGATTTTAAGACAAAGAAATTGAGGTACAAAGAGGTTCAGTGACTTGTCCAGTCTTACAGGTAGAAAAGTGACAGGATTTGAAGATGAACTCAAATCTTTTGACTACGCTCTTACCAATATACCAAACTTTCCTGGATGAACAGTAAATATATTTGTGTTGGACAAGTATTTGCACTTTTTTCACATACATGATAGAAAAATTAATCCTTTTGTTATTCAGTTGTTTCAGTCATGTCTGACTTTTTGTGACCTCATTTGGGATTTTCTTGGCAAAGATACCAAAGCGGTTTGCTATTTTCTTCTCTAGCTCATTTTACGTGGAAACTGAAGCAACCAGGGTTAAGTGACTTGCCCAGGGTAACACAGCTAATAAGTGTCTGAGGCCAAATTTGAAGGCAGAAAGATGAGTCTTCCTAACTCTGAGCCCAACGCTCTATCCACTGTGACATCTAACTGTTTGATTAATCTCGTAAAATACCCACTTGCTAAAATGTGTAGAATAATGAATTAAAAACCACTCTGACTCTGAACATAATTTGTGAGCTCTCAGAAAACAAAAGCTAGACTCTAGTAAATCACATTTTAAATGTTATGAATAGTCCAAGGATGGTGGTTTTGTCAAGTGGTTTAGGGCTCTGGCACTTTCTGTGCCCTAGGAAAAGAAGAGACATTAGCTTACTAACAAAGATCCAGCACTCGAACTGATAGAGCCATTTATTCACACTCAGAATTTGTAGAGTAAGGAAATATCATTCCTATATTCTATTCATGATGAAAAACATTCCATTGGCTTCTCCCTAGGTGCATCTCTTTTGTACAGATGACATAGTAGCCTTCCCTGACTTTCTTCTATGCTCCTTCCTCTTATACCCTTCCTTTCACAGAGAGGAAAATGATCCTATCCCTCTAGAAGTTGTATTTCTGGATCTATGAGATGTTTATTAGAAGGGCCCTCAGCTTCTCTCCCTCTTAATGCATACACATTTTTGTGCAGTAAAGGTGGACTCCAAAAATCCTGGGCCCACAGAAGTGATTCAAATGTACTTCTCAGGGTACATGAAAGGACTCCCATTTTACCCTCAGTTAAAATCTTCTTTGACCATGAAAGCAGGTCTTTCATTCATAGGTTATCATCAAAATAACGTCACATTACCTATGAGGAACCTTTCTTGCCACACTAAGTAAAGACATTGATTTTCCCTGAGTAAAGAGCTGGTTTTAACAACTGAACTAGCTCATCTCTAGCTCTGGATTCTGTCTAGCTCTTAAATTCTATGGCTTAGGTCTCTAAGTGCTTCTATACATATTGAACCCTCTGCCACATTTCCATGGATCCAGGATCTCATCAAGGTAGGTACTCTCTTCAACAGTGTAGATTGCATTCATCAATACTTGCCCATGTTGTGTAACTCTTGTCCACAGACATGGATTCTGATTCATAGTTACATGAAAATTCGGAATACAACAATGTGGAATAATGGAAAGACCCTCCTCGACTGGGAGTCAAAATATCTGATCACTGTCTACTGGGCAGCTCCACCTAGATGTCCCATAGGTATCTCAAACTCAACACATCTAAAACTGAACTTATTATCTTTTCCCCTAAATATAACCCTCCTTCTAACTTGCTTTGTTCTGTTGAAACCACCAAGTCATCCAAGTCTGTAACCAAGGAGCCTTCCTTAACACTTTTAGTGCTTACCCACTGGCTGGCACATAGTAGGCACTTAATAAATGTTAATTGACTGATTCTCCTTCCCTCACTCCCATACCTGATCACTTGCCAGTTCTTGCTGATTCTACCTTCACAACATTCTCTGCTCTTTCACTTCATCCTATCCCATCCCATCCCATCCCATCCCATCCCATCCCATCCCATCCCATCCCATCCCATCCCATCCCATCCCATCCCACCCCATCCCATCCCATTCTATTGTATCCCATCTCACCCTATCTCATTCCATGCTATTTCCTTCCATTCATATTTACTGAGCAATCTATTAATTATGAAAGCCTACCTATCTTCTACAAATTTCTAGAAGCCTATTCTTTCAATAGCATTTTAGTTTGACTGAGAAAGTGAGGGTGGCAGTGCTAAGAAGAATGGTTAAACAGGGAAATTTATTATAGAATTATAATCTGTAATAGAATTTAGGAGATTATCCAATAGGACATGAAAACCTAAAAAGAAACACATTCAAGTCACTCCCAGGAGATAGGTAATCTACCCTTACTGAAAAGACAAGGGAAGAGATGTTTCTGGAGGAGAGTACAAGTATCAAAGGAAGGAACAGCTCAGCCTACCAAATAATGCATGAGCCACTAATGGCTGTAACTGATTCTGATGCCCTAGTAAAATTTCACAAAAGACATCCTTGTGCTTTGTAAATGGCAAGCTAAAAACCCATCCTCAGCTTTCTCTCCCATGTCTCCCCCTTCAAAGCAAGGGCTATGTGTGCAATGCTTTAGGCCAATGAAAGGGAAAAGAGGTAATTAGCAATGGCTGTCTCTTAGTCTCCCTTGCTCTGACTGTTGCTTGATCACTTCTGCCTTTTCTACTTGGGTAAATGATTATGCATCTTTGGAGGGTTTAGCTAAACTTCCAGCAAGTTCCAAAGGTGTGGCTGAAATGGATATTGTGTCCTCATACTGTTTTATGAAGACCTTAAGATTTCTGATAACATTTTGGAAATAACCCTTGTTGGAATGGCATTATCAGCGCAATGACCCCTGTAGTTTCCTGATCAGTGTCTTGTGGACTCTTTAACTTGCAGGTGGGTACGTAAGCTAGGCAATGTGGTAAGGCAGAAAGCATCCACGATGTCTGTGGAGTCAGAGCATCTGGTTTAAAACTCTATCTCTGATGTTTCTTAGTGAGCTTAGGTAAGTCATTTAACCTCTCAGCCTTATTTTTTTCATTTTTAAAATGAGGAGTTTATATTAAATAGTGTCTAAGGTCCATTTCTTTTCTATGTCTATAGTCTATGAGCCTTATAAAGGGCTCTATGTATAGTTACAGCTGTGGAATTTAAGAGAGGCTCTTCAAACACATTGCTAGTGGTGTCACTAGTGGCTAGTCACATGATGCTCTTTCCACCTCTCTCCTTCTCCTCCCTTACCCCCAATATATACACACTGTCCAAAGTGGGAAATAAATCCACACTTAAAAGCTAAAACAACAGTCCTGGAAATGCTTAGATCGACTGTAAACTTAGCTGTGTCTCATTCACGTCCATCTCAATTTTTCTGTCTTTAGTTTTTACTTGTGCATGTAAAACCTCTTATAATTAATCCTAAGTGTGCCCCTTGTCATTTTACCCCCAAAGGAGTCAAACTATTATAATGAAGCCATGAAAAACAATATGACATGTTTATATTTTAAGTATAAGCTTCTCTTTTTTTCTTCTTGGGTTTTTCTTATGTCTCAAATAGTTTGGATGAGGAAATGCTTTGTTCTTTAATACTGGGACAAATGGGAATTTGCAGGCTAAGAGGATAACAGCAATGCAAATAGGGAGATCAAGAATGGAAATGTGAAATGACCCACTTATTAGGAATCATCTGGGGAAGTTGCAGAAGAGAAAGAAATTAACTTCTCACATAGTCTACAGATTTGCCCCCAACTCTCTATATAGAGCATTATAAGAGAACAGAGCATGTTTCCATCATCCACATGACCAAAGAATAAAAGGCAGAGAAAACCAAAACCTACAGCCCAGAGCCTTGGGCATGGAGGATTTAAGAAACAGCATCACCTTGCACCTCACCTCTACCCCAGAGTATCCAGGCCCAGAAAGCTGGAGATTCCAGGAAAATTAGTGATGGTGGATTTGATCATTGTGAGCGGAAGCTAGGCAGAGTAGGCAACAGGGCTTCAGAAAGGTGAATCTGGTGGGAATGCACAGTAATATACTGGAGAGGAGTCTATGCAAGGGAATTAGCAATTGTAATGTAATTGAAGCATGACATGATAAAAAAACTGTAGGGAGTTTAGTGGCAATAGGAAGAGAAAGGAAGGCATAGATATGAGACATGTTGAATTCATAAGCCACTAGTGTCTGTGCCTGATTCTGCTCCCAGGATAAAATATCAGGAGAGGCTTTCTTATCCTTTGTTAATTGAAAGAAAAACATTCCCAGTTCCCTCTTTTCCTACCTCTTTTTTCCATCAAAGTAAGGACTACTTGATGTGATGAGGGCCTGAACTAGGGGGAGTGGAGAGAAGATGTATGGGAGAGAGGCTGTGGAGATAGAATGGCCACCAATCAACTGACTGGATAAAGGGGATGAAGAAAGAGTGGAGAGTTGAAGACGAGTCTGAGGTTGAGAACCTGGGTGACTGGAAGGATAATGGAATCTCCGACAGAAATAAGGAAGGGGGTAGGTTCTGGGTAATAGAGGAGTTTTGTTTTCTCCATTGTCTAGCACAGTGTCTGGCACACAACTAAGTGCTGATTGATTGATTGGAAAATCTACAGGATTTGGTAACTTATTAGATACAGGTGTCAAAGAAGAGGGAGCCATCACAGATGACAAATGTATGGGAGGATAAGGATAGCAAATACTTCATCTTTCTAATCTGTCAACATATATGTAAGTATGTATGTATGTGTATAAACATATATATGTATATATATGTGTGTATATATATATATATATATATATATATATATATATATACAAAACATACAACACTAAGGTCAGTTCATTTATTGATCACCTAACTGTATTTTCAGAATGGTGGCATGGAAAGTGTGTTAGTCTTAGGAATCAAGAGCCTCGATGTCAAGTTGTATTTCAGACATTTGACAGCAGTATGACCATGTTCGCATTACTTCACCTCTCACAGCCTTGGTTTCCTCGGCTATACGTCATTATGTGAAGGACTTGTGCTTTCACTGGCAGGAGAACTCCCTCTAACACAAATGTATAACTTGCAGTTTTAGAGAGCACCTGGAGGCGGTGCAGTATAAGTTCCTTGAGTTCTTTCATTTTTTTTCTCTATATTCCCAGAAGCTAGCACAGCACCTAACATATAACAGGAGGCTAATGTATCCTATTGATTGTTGAATGAATTAAAGTTTCCTCCATTAAAGTTTTCCTCAAGGTGACCTTGTCACATAGGCAGTACATTCGAAGAGTTGTTCTGTGGACAAAGAATAAGACTTATTTTGTGAGGCTTCTAGAGGAAAACTATGATCCAAAGATGGTAGTCACTAGAAGGCATACTGAAGCTCAACATAAGGAAGAATTTTCCCAATAATCAGAGCTCTCCAAACATGGAATAGGACCAGTGAAATGACTCGCTCATTGTCACACCACTAGCAAGTGTAAGAATCAGGATGTGAGACCAGATCTTTTTGAATCTAGGCCCAGCTCTAACCTCAGTTCCTCGACTATAAAATGGGGTGTTCTTAGAAAGTACCTTGTTAACATTACTAAAATGTGAATTGTTATTATCATGACCAAATTTCACCAGAAATACCTGTTTGCTACTTTGGGCCTTCTATTGAGAGGCATAGGGAGCCACGTCGTAAATACAAACCTACTGCCTGAAAGAGTTATAAGACCACCTATGTGGGTTTCACTTGTGTGCTCACACGTGCTTTTGTGAGGGCCTGTCCACCAAAATACACTTTCGAAATGCTAGCAATGATTACTAGCACTTTAGGTCACATATTTTACACAAAAATGAAACAAATGGTAAGGAAGAACAAATGCTTCTGTAGATTAAGACTTTATTGTATTAGTAAAATGCAATTGTACTTGCAGATATGCTAAATTTGCAGAGAAAGCATGGGGTGGGGAGAGGAGTCAAGACTCAATGATAAATGATTGCTTATCTAATCATTAGTAGCAATGCCAATAGCATTTTCATAGCATAATACCTTGAACATGATTTTTATTGTCATTCAGTAGTTTTGGTCATGTCCAGGTTTTCATTACCACATTTGACATGGGAGTGATGTACCATTTCCTCCTCAGGCAGATTTAGGCAAACATAGATTAAGGGGTCACACAGCTAGTGACTGTCTGAGGCTGAATTTGAACTCAGGTCTTCCTGACTCCGGGGCCAGTGCTCCATCCACTGAGCCACCTCGCTGCCTCTCCAGAGTTAAAAACCCACAAATTAATATGATTTATGTTGTATTGTATTTTAATTTAATTTTTTGTTAAACATTTCCCCAGGCTTTAGGGGGTAGTTTTGTAGGCTGAGTGTTTTTGACACCTCTGGACTACAGCACTGAAAAGGTCAAATGACTTGCCCAGGGTCACATATCCAGTATGAATAAGAGGCACAACTTGAACTGAGGTCTTCTTGGCTCCAAAGTCAACTCTCTATTATGAGGGTCTTCCTGTTTTCAAATAATAGTAGTAATTACTCACAGGGTAATGAAGAGACCTCAGAAGTCATTTAGTCTTCTATCTTACACTATAAATAAAGAAATTACAACCTAGGGAGGTTAAATAAGTTAAGTTCATAAAGATAGTAAGAATCAGAAGTGGGATTTGAATCTGCGTTTTATGCCTGGAGAGTTCTCTCCACTGAACCATAAACATTTATGTAACCAGAATCTGGTACCAAACCTTGGTTACAATTACCTAGCATTTGAAGAATACAGTATAAGCTCGCTCATTTTAGAGGGTCTTGGTTAATATTTCCATTAATAATAAAAATACATAGACTTTTAAAAATATGATATATGCTCTTTGAGAGCAGGGGTTGTTTAATTTTTTATTCTATATATACCACCAAGCATTAGCCCAGTGCCTAGCATGGAACAGGTGCCTAATGCATCTTATCGACTGTTGAATGAATAGAAGTTTCTCAAGCACTTCTCTCATGGCAGTCCTTGAACAGGTAGTACTTCTGAATAGCTGTTTTATAGACAAGAGACAATACTTATTTTGTGAAGTTCCTAGAGGTAAACTAAGATCGGGGATAGCGGTTATTAGAAGGCAAACTTAAGCTCGATATAAGAAAGAATTTCCTAAGAATTAGAGCTGTCCAAGCATGAAATAGCTTTATTTGTAGAGAGTAAGTTCCCCTGCTGATGGAGCTATTATAGCAGAAGCTACATGACCAATAAATAATCAAAAATTATTTATTATGTACCTACTATGTGTTATTCACCACAGGAAAAAAAAACAACATACCACCACTTATGACAGATGGTAGAGACAGGCTACAGGAAGTGGTTAGAACAGATAACCTCCAAGGTTTCCTCTAATTGTAGAATTCTAAAATTCTTTTAATGTGATTCTTTTTTCTGAAGAAAGTTAGACTACACACTATGTAATAAATTGACTCTGATAATGGGACTCTATGCCTTGGACGGTTTCCTCAAACTCTCTATTACTCAAAAAGAAATGGTGCACTTAGAATTTCAAACCAGAAAAATTAATAACCAAAATTCAATAGAGATTCCATCAAATTTACACTAATTTCATTTCTTACCAAAGTCTGTGGAAAGGCATTATTTCTAATGAACAACTGGAATAAATAAATAAGTGAGGGACAATGACTTTCCCTACAATTCATTTTAGCTATAATGTCCTCTATAAATGAGACATCTATTAAAAAAATAAAAAGGTCTAACAAGGTTATAATAATTAGATCTGTTCAGAAAAGAAAAGGATAATGCTTCAGTAGGCAATGTTAGGGCATACTACAGATTCCCTATCACATCTGGCCCTATTTAGATGATAAAGATCTGTTCATCTTTGAACCTGGTTTGAGGCACTTCCTGCCGCCAGCTACAGTATATGGTTATGAGCCATCAAACAACACAGTCACATCCATGCCACTGACACCATGTGCTGAATTCTTACCTCCACACCAACATGAATTCCTTCAGAAGAGAAGTCTCTTCTGGAGCTGAATTTCTATTCCTAATTAAGTTACTAGTTAGCTCATTTGGTTGTGGCACAGCATACAATCCATGAGGGAGTGAATTGGTTTAGCAAAGAAAAGGAAAACACAAAACTGTGGCCACCTTTCTGTATCCCTTAACACGAGCCAGTCATCCTGTATTACTGTTATACAGGGACTCCTATTGAGAGAGAGGCTAGTTATCCATCCCTGACTCTTTATTCTTCCCTTCCCCCAGATCCATTTACTCACAAGTCTTGTCTTTTCTATCTCTTCTACTCTTATACACATCCATTTCTCTCCATTTACACATCCACCACCCTAGCAAAAGCCTTTATCACCCCTCATCTAAACTGTTGTAATAGTCTCCTAATTGGCATCCCCACTACCAGTTGCTTTCCTCTTCAGTACTCTCACAGCGGCCAAAATATTCTTCCTAAAGTACAGGTCTGACTGTGATTCTTCCCTGCTCAAGAATTTTCTGGGGTTCCTCATTACCTGTAGAACAAAAAGTAAACTCCCGTGCAATAGTAGTTAAAACTTCAAATTCTGACTCCAGACTATCTTTCCAACTTATTTCACATTACTCCTCTATGGGTTGTGCACAGCCAAAGTGGTCTGTTTGACCAGTTCCTCAAACTTGGAATTCTATCTCTTGCTGTCCCTCATGGCTGGGATGCACACCTTCTTTACTGTGACACTTAGAATCTTTACCTTTCTTTAAGGCTCAGCTCTGGTGCCAGCTGCCTTTTCTATCAAACCTTTCCTTCTTTCCCTGGCTGTGGGTCCTCTCTCCCTTTTCAAATTATTTTGTCCTTATTTACTGGTGTGCACACTGTTTTTCTCCAGTAGAATATGCTACTTATGGGTGTCGCCGTTTTTATTTCTGTTTCTGAATCCCTAGCAGTGAATACAGTGTCTGGAATCCAAGAGGTGCTTGATAAATGCTTATTTAACTGAACTGAATGGCTCAGTATAAACATATCGTTGCTCTGGGAGAAAAAAAAACCAAAGCACATGTTTTAAAGTTGGTGAGTGAATGATATCATTCATTTGTTCGGGCAGCTAATGTGTAATTAGATATTTATTGAAGGCTTGCTAATATGAGAGTTACTGGGCAAAATTTTAAAAAGGTTATAACTCACATTTATCTGGCACTTTAAAGTTTACAAAATGCTTTCCTCACAATAACCCTGCAGGGTAGGTAGTACAATTTTTATCATAGTGAGAATCAGAGATTTGTCCATAGTCACAGAGCTAATAAATGTCTGAACAGGAATTTGAACCCAGGTCTCCTGATTACAGCCCTAGTACTTGGTCTACTACATCTAGTGCTGAAGCTGAAAAACTATAATGAATAGGATGTATACAAGGATGCAAAATCATTTGAAAGTAGATCTTATATCAGATTGAATGACAATATTTTTTGGGGGGAGAAAGTTAATAGATTGGGATGCAACTTATGGTTGAATGGCAACAATAGGTCATCGCAGATACAGGAGTTTGGAAAAAATCAATAAAAACATTCTACGAGAACCAATTGACAATATGGAATTTAAATTAAAACTATTGTATATTTTATTATTATTTACAAATTGTGGGCTACATATCCTTTAGAGCATTAATATTTTAATAAGCTTGCATATATGCATTTTTAAAGATTATTAAACACCTACAGCACATCACTGACTACATCTCAATGTTTTTACTCTTATGAAGTATAAAATAAACATAAGTTATGAAGCATAACTATAAGATATAATTCCAATGTATAATGAGAGAAAGAGAAAAAAATCACTTCCCACCAAAGGGAAAAGGGAAGACTTTCCGGAGGACACGACATCTGAGCTAGTCTTTGAAGGCTAGGTGGATTTAGGATTTAGATATCAGATATTTAGGATTTAGATACAATATATATGGTTTAGGAGTTAGATACTATATATGTGGTATTTAGGATTTACATACCACATATGTGGTAAGACTGGCTAGGAAATAGCAGATATTAAATTTGGATGTGGATGTAAATGTGGTCCAATCAAGGTGTCCCAACACCATCAAAAATACAAGCTTGAAGCAGTTATTGGCTCTGCTAAACAGAAGGACAGCTAAGTGGTAAAATGGATAGAGTACTGGGCTTGAAGTCAGGAAGACTCTTCTTCCTGAGTTCAAATCTAGCCTCAGACATTTATTAGCTGTGTGATCCTAGGCACATCACTTAATTCATCTGTAAAATGAGCTGGAGAAGGAAATGGGAAACCACTCCAGGATCTTTGCCAAGAAAACTCCAAATGGGGTCACAGAGAGTCGAACATGACCGAAGAATGACTGAACAACAACAGAAAACAGAGGAAAGGAAATAGCTGTGTCTCCAATTTATCCCCCAACCTATCTGCCTAATAAATAGAGGAGAGTTGTCTCTGACCAGCAGAAGATAGGCCCCAAATTCTCCAAACACCTAAGATAGTAGAGGATGATTTTTCAAAAAAGAATGCACAAGAGGCAGTGCCCTAAATGAAAGAAATGGTCACATGAGCACGCTTGGATGGGGAGATTTTTTAAGATCAAATAATCGTTTCTATGGTCATCCAACTTATGTAAATGGGAAAGTCACTTAAGCTCTTTAAGCTCCCATTTCCTCATTTGTAAAATGAGAGTAGTAGTACCATCTGCCTCACAGGGTTGGGAGGACTGCATGAGATCACACATGTAAAGTGTGTTCCACACCTTAAACTACTAAAGAAATGCTAGCTACTATTATTGTTGTTATTAATTGTAATATCATTATAATGAGTTGTCATAGGAATCTGATTATTCTTGTCATTTTAGAGTTTTCAAGTTCCAGATTCTGACTGTCTCTTTATCATTGTACTATATGTTCTATGTTTATTTTTTATACCTCTCTACCCTTCACTGTTTGATACACAGTTGAATTTTCCTCAATTCATTGAACTATGTTCAAATGGTTCTACACATCGCTATCAATGAGTTAAATGCAAAAAGTCATCTGAATCTCACACAATCTCTGAAAAGATTCTAGGATGAATCTACACGAAGTAAATATTTCCAAATTGCACCACCATATACTTTTATTCAAACCCCCCTCCCACTCCCCTGCAAAAAAACCCCAAAATAACCAGACAGAACTCCCTACTCTCACACTTTTGTTGTTTGTAAGGCGTTAAGGAAAGGGCAAAGTAGATGACTTTAATCCAGCCAAGGGAACAGGGAAATATAAAGAAGACATGGTAAACATGACAACTTGACCACAAATTCCAAAGGAGCAATACAAACTGCCAATGCTCACCTGAGGCCTGTCCAAACTGAAGATTAAAAACAAACAAACTCAGTTATCACCACTGCTACCAAATGCAGAGGCAGATAGGGATGTAGTTCAATCTGCTGCCCCACCACTATCCAGAATTGAGAGGTGTGAGCAACAGTTATGGCTCTATTATCACTGACAGCCAATCAGGAAGCTTCCTAGTAGAACCTTCCCTAGAACCAAAGCTGGAGAGGAAGATGGAACCATCGATCATAAGCAAAATTGTTCCATCATGGTACAGTGGGAAATATGCTGGACCTGGAGTTAGAGGACCTGGGTTCAAATCTCAGCTCTGCCATTTATGACCTGTATGGTCTTGGCTGAATGGCTTAGACTCTCTGGGATTCAGTTTCTTCAGCTGTAAAATAAAGGGATTGGGCTAGATGATCTCTCTTAGATGATCCTACGAGCTTAAAAAAAGTCTTCTAGCTAATCTGGCTTCCTAATTTGTTATGCCTAAACCAGAGAAATAAAGTACTTAGAAGTGGAGGTAGATTTGGGTTTGGAGCCCACATTTACCACTTAGTATCCATGTAGTTTTGACAAGTCACTTCTCTTAAAGACCTAAGTTTACATCTGTAAAATGAGTGGGTTTTCCTAGGTGACCAATAATATCCCTTCCAATATTAAAATCCTATTATCTTAGATCCCGGCAAGTTCCTCCCACCTCCTACTGAAGGTCTACAGGTGCTACTTCAATATGATGACAGAAGGCAGCTGTTGGGGACCACTGGATATGACAGTCTTGGCTCATGCCCATCACAAAATGCTGAGGCATGGTAGAGGGGGAAGTCCAAGCCAACAGCCCACAAGCTTCTAGTTTACATGCCTAATTAAAGGATAATGGTTTCCTAGGAGAGTGCTACCAAGAGCCTGTGAGCTTTTTGAGAACAGGGACTATCTTTTGCTTTGCTTTATAACCCCAGCACTCAGCACTGCACCTGGCACATAGTAGGCACTTAATACATGCTTATTGACTTCCCACAGGCACCATCTTGCTCTTCCCTTTTTATTCAAGAGCAGGTCAAAACTGGAGAGCATTAAGAAATGAGTTAAGCCAATCTAGTTGGGTGAGGGTCCCTTCGTTGTGATTATGTGACACAGATCTGGCCCTATTCAATGAAGAAGCCAGATCTCCTTACTGCATCCCTTGCCTGAACTCTTGGGTTTGAAATGAGGTAAACAAGATCAGGAAAAGAAGTTTCAGGATTTCGGGTTTCTCCTCCCATACTTGTAAATGAAGAACTCACAGTGGCTTGAGTAGATAACCTTATTTTTTAAATTACATCAAGAGCAAATAGGTGGCATTTCCTGTACATGATATAAGTGTTTTTCTCCTTTTCTGATCATCTTCTCTTTACCTACTGTAGTGCTATTGTTTACTTTGATTCATAGCTACAAGAACAACAGAGGTCATCAAAGCCAACCTTCTCATTTTACAAATATGGAAACAGAAGCCCACTGAGGCCACGTTCAAACAAGTTACTGGCGACATACTCCGGCTTGAATTCAAGCCTCCTGATCCTCATTTCAGTGCTTCTTCTTCTATTACACCAAGTCCTTTATTTCTGCAAATAACCCTGGCCTACTCTGCCCATCCTTTCCAACTCTTTACCTCTCATTCTTCTTTGCCTCCCATTTTTGTCTTTACCCCGTCCTTACCCCGCTCCCAAACCCCACTTCTTATGGTCCCACAACCAATGAATGGGTTGGAGACAGGCAGTGGTTTGGGTTAATCAGAGATGAGAAGATGCAGAGTTCCTTCACTCCAGTGCTTCAAACGATGGCTTTATTCCAATCTTGTTCTTTCCCCTTCCCTCACTTGTTCTCTCTTTTTTACTTCTCCACCAAGAGCCTTTTCCATTCTTTAATCTTCTTCCTGATCCAAGCTGTAAAATATCTCCTACAGCCCCACTTCCCATTGATACTTTGAGTTTGGAAGAAGGGCTCACACATGAGCAATATCAGAAGAATTCTACTGTGTGTTGCGGGGTAGGGTGGGGTGGGGAGGGAGGTGACAGACTACATTAATGGCATCCAGATGATTTTTAAGAAAAATACCAAAATGGAATTTCTTGCCTTTCTTTCTAAACAAAGCTAAACTTAAAAATAATTATTCTTATTTTAAAGAGCCGAGACTATGCAAAACTCTACCCCCGGCAATGGTTTTTCTCTGGAGTACTCTTAAAGATTTTCTATACATGACTCTATGAGTCCTGAAAGGACTGTGGACTGCAGGTATGGTCAGCCCTCCGTCACTGTAGTAATTAACCAACAGAGCACAAATAAATGAAATCCTTAAGGGAATTAGAGCTATCAGATTCTAACTAATCATACTTGTGTGTTATTGAGTTGTAAATGCATTACAAAATTGACTGATTGAAGTTTTCTGTCCTGCTCTCTCTCTCTCTCTCTCTCTCTCTCTCTCTCTCTCTCTCTCTCTCTCTCATTCACTTCATTCCTAAATCTCAATCAACAGTGTAGAGTGTGTGTTTGGATTCTGGTGTTGCTCCCTCAACTGCTGAACCACAAAGAGATTATGAGATCCTGGGGTGCAATTCTTTGGCTCTGAACTACAAAGGGGGATTCTTTTTTTTAAACTGGTCCTGTGATTCCATCAGCATAGGAAGTCCCAGTAAGGACCCTTCTGTACCACTATTCTTTGGAAACAGAGGGCTTCGGTCTCTGTAGCTTCCGTCTCCAAACTCTGCAGAATCCCTGCCCATCCCAGAATGCAAAGCTGTTATGGACTTTGTTTTCCTGCTTTCACTTGCCTGGTTATCAGAGCCCGAGTCCTACTTTTCTGAATGACAGTTCTGCCTCCTCCTATCATATCATACGTATGTTGCTGGCCCCAGGTTGCTTTTCTATATCCCACTTTTCCTTTAAATTCATAGTTTCTCAATCTACTTTCATCTCCTCAATTTTTCTGTTCCTCAGTTAGGGGACTTAGTGGGTACCACTTTCCTTCCCTGACCTCTCTAAGCATTTAATTCCCCTCCTCCACGGTCAGTGACACTCACAGAGCTGCTTCCTAAGTAGAGTAAAAGACCAGTAGATTGAAGAGTACATGTCAGGGAGTAAGGTGTAAGAAGACTGGACAGGTGCGGGGAGGGGGGGAAGGCATGGGTTATGAAATGCTTTGTATTTGATCCTACAGTCAATAGGAAGCTACTAGAATTTATTGGGGGAGATGTTACATAATCAGACCTTGGATTTAGGAAAATCACTTCAGTGGCTGAATAGATGAGAGACTAGAATGGGGAAAGACTTGAGGCAGGCAGACCCATCAACAGCTTATTACGATAGTCCAGGCATGAGGTGATGGGGGCCTGCACTAGAATTGTGGGAGTGTTGAGGAGAGAAGGGGGCATATTAGAGAGATACTGCAAAGGTGAAACTAACATTAAAGATCATAGCAAGAAGAATCTGGAAAGAACAAATGAGATAGAGTCACAATAGCTATTCAATCTGCAACGTATATTGGTGCGTTCAACTGATTTTCCATTTCTCTTATTAAGTCATAGCTGGAATTCATCTTTTAGAAAATTATCTATGTCGGTACTTTAGTGATATTCCCTTACTGAGGGATCCAGACAGCAATTGAGGATCCAAGGGGGAAAGTTTTCATTATGTTAAATCTTGGGCTGAAGTCCTACTTCGATACTTCACTGTGGCATGGAGATGACATTTGGCCACTTAAAAGGATAAATTCTAGCAGGTTCTCCCAAGCTGCAGAGGCTTCTAGCTTGAGTCCAACCATAGGATGTATATCTTTGATCTAAGGACCTTTCTCACTAAGTTTACGGGAATGGTGGCTACCAGGTGATAGACCTTTTTTGGTCATGACACCTCATAAAGGTATTAGTAGGGGTGAAATCTGAGTGAGGAAGATGCCAAATCAGGCGTAATCAAGGATCTTTTGAAGAATTCAATAAGCCAGGTTGACAAATAATCAGTATGATAAGAAAATAGGAAAAAGGTTAATTTGAATTTGATGACTGTTTCCCCCCAAAAAGTCACTTTTCAATGTATAGCCTATATCAGATTGCACACTCTCTTGGGGAGGGGGAACATGGAGGAGGAAAAAATTTAGAACTCAAAATCTTGTAAAAGTGAATGTTGAAAATGAAAAACTATAAATAAATATTTTTTAAAGTCACTTTTCATATTTTAACTTTCTTTGCCTGTCCCTACACTAAAATAAGCAACTCATATATCAGTTTATTTTAAGAGTCTTCTTTCTAAGTGAGCAACAAAAATTCACCTAAGTGGCATTTTGTGAGTTGTAGCAATCTTTCAGTAATTCTGAGACTTAGTAAAGCTTTCTTTTCCTACTGCAAAGGCCTGTTTCTTTTTTTGTGCACTGAGAAGATGATAAAATCAGCCTCCAAAATCCACATTGAATTTCATTCTGATGCCCAGCCAAGCAACAAGAACAACAAAAAAGCTTTTATTTCCCTCTCATTTCCATATTTCCTTATCTGACAAGCTAATTGACACTTGATCAGGAGGAGATTTCTCTTCCTGCTTTTAGCCAGGATCTTGTAAAGATCCATCTAGCTACTTCCTTCTCCTTCTTAAAATATGCATGTAGGAGCAACACAGTCTATGGTTAGAACACGGTCTCTCCTTTCTTGAAAGACCTCCAAATCTCAGGATACCTACCCCCTTCAGAAGTGTGCAGAGCTGAGCGGACAAGTCAATGACCAGGCAGTACCCTAAGCATTCATGTCTCATTTACACACAGAAAATAAAATGTGAAAAGGTGTCCTACCCTGAGATTGCAGCAAGTTTTTGATGGGCCTGCCGGGCCATCTCACAGCCTTTGGTTCTGGTCTTGTGCATTTCCGCCCTTAGAGATGGACAGTTGACTGAGACGTCCCCAATAGAAATGACTAACTCTCGATACAGGGCCACTTGGGTATTGAATTCTTGGACAAGCTGGAAGAAAGATGAGTTACTTTCATGAAACACAATAAAATCGGCAGGAAGTTTCATACTCCAATAACATGTGAACAGAGGCCTGCCTTCCAGCTAACCCACTCAAGAAATTGGGCAGAAAATAAATTATTCAGACACCTAAACATTTTAGACAATGAACTGCTCAGAACCTTTGAGATAAACATTGTTAGTCCTAATTTGGCCCTCTTCTAAGGTCTGCCTACCAAACCAGATCGTAATGATTTCCACCGAGATGCTCTCACCACTCTTATTGGATCAAGGTTGGAAATCTCTCAAGTTGCTCAGAGATTACAACAAAAGGTCACTCTTGTCTTTTTTCAGAAAACACTTTGTCAAATGGGTAACCACCAAGATGCTTACTCTTCTTCAGCCAAGCCCACCACTGAAGGACTCCAGCTTCCCAAAGGCTGGAAGGTTTGGGGGCATCACAAGCGGAAAATCATTACATTCACTGCACTGGAACCAGCCTCCTTTCTGCAGCAAGCACACTGTTGTCTGTTTGGTTTTTTTTTTTTTCCCCTCCTCCTCTCTCCCTCCCCCTTTAAAAAAAAAAAACCTCCTCCTTTCCCCTTTCAGAGATCCAATTCACCGTCTCCTTTGCAGCCACCATTCTCAGGAAGGAGATAAACTACAAACCGTCGGGCGCTTTCTGGCCCCCTCTTTTCCCCAAGACCCAGTGGCTGTGTCCTAGCACTTTCCCCTTTGAACCAAGATGACTGGGGTGTCAACCCGAGTAGGAGCGAAGGGGGCTGGGGGGGGGGGGAGCGCAGTTTTAAAAATAGTGCAACTGCACGTGATCGGAATAGACAAACCGAGGGGGGAGTGGCACTAAAGCAAACGATCAAAATAAATGACTCTCCAGCCCCCCCCACTTAAAAAATTGCTTTTGTTTTTACCCACCATCTTGCAGTCGTCCAGGGCTCTCTGGGTCTTGTGGGCGCTCTCGGAGCCGCTGCCCCTGCGCTCACAGTCCCCGCTCGGCAGCGTCGGCTTGCTGATCTGAAAGATCGAGGAGCGAGTGGAGCGGCCGGGGCGCTTTTTGCGCCCATTCGGTGCAGAACTCATGCAGACACATCCACCAAGCCGAAGCTGCGGCTGGGCTGCCCGGATCCCGAGCAGGCGCGGCCAGAGCTATTCCCCCACCGCGCCGAGGACCACGGCCAAGGAGGCGGCCAGAGTCCCTCTCCCTGGGCGCTCACAGCAGCGGCGACGGCCGGGGCGGCTGGTAACCTTCAGCTTGAAGGAGAGCTGAGCGAGCGGGTGCTGTGCTTTGCAGCATCGCTCCCACTACGGGCGCAGACGGAGGATGTCAAGTTGCCTTCAGCAGCATCTCAGCCCCTGCAGGGGCAGCCTGGTGCGGGCAGATCGCTGAGCCTTCCTCTCGGCATTGATGTGGACGCGAGGCAAGGACGACAGTGCCTGGCAGTTCAGAGTTTCCATTCAGAAGGGGGATCAGCTTTCAAAGCCTGAGCTGCAAGGGTTGAGGGGCGGAAGCGGGGGGTGGAGGGGGGTGGTGGTGGGGGGAGAAGAGTCGCTCCAGCTTTTGTGCCTTCCCGCTGCGGCGCTTGCTTCTTCAGCCTCCTCCCCTCCTTCCCCCCTTTCCCAGACCCGTGAGGATCGTCTGTCCTCCGAGCGGGCCACGGGCTCTAATGGCTTGCCTGGATCCCGTCTCTAAGGGCTGTTCTGTTTGAGGATCCCAAATGGACCCGTGGTGGGACTGGTAGACGCAGGGAATCTGGCAGACTGACGTTGTTAGAAACCCAGCCCATTGATAGGACAGGAATACTAATGCGATCCATCAATCCAACCCCCCTACAGTTTATGCACTTATCCAATCAAATGCTCAGGAACATCAATTGCAAATATTACTTCATCTGCTCTATTATTAGAAACTAAAAGTGTCATCAGCGCGGAGCATATTACCACATGCTGAGACCTAAACACGTATGGATTTAAGCTTAACCAGTGTTGGTCAGAGGCCCTCTCCCTCTGGGTCCGTGGGCCATCAACTCAAATGGGGGATGGGATGGGAAGGGACGGAGGGAGGTTAAAAAAGTTTTATGTCTCAAATAGAACGTCTATCCACACAGAATTAGAAATACTTTGACTCCGATGTATGAAAATAGAGCATTTGTTTCCCATGTTCTTTCTATTTCATGTAGAGATTACCAGTGTCAGGTGAGGTAGATGGCACAAATGTGACCCTATCACAAGGGTCCCTTACTCCAACACCACCTGCTTCCTCCAGCTTGTTAATGTCATTGGAGTTGGCCCTGAGTTTCAGAATGAGCTGTGAGATTCTTTTAACAGGCTGTCAGGCTGTGAGAGTAATCAGCAGTTCCCTGTAATAGCCACCTCCTCTCCTTTGTGAGGACGTAACTAACCAGGAAGCAGAGGTCAGTAATTGGAGCAGTAAGGGAGAATTGTAGGTATGATGGAGATGGTGCCTGTTTGTGCAAAAGTTGTCCTGGAGTGGGAAGAAGCTGAAGTCACGAGGGGAGGGGGAAGAGACAAAGTCAGGTGCCCCAGATAATGGAATGGGGAGTGAAGTGGGTAAGAAGCAGGGGCAATCCAACGATTTCCTTTGGCTGTGGCAGTATCGATGGTATCTTCTATCAATTCCAGACCCCACTAGAAACAATGGAAGAGGTCTATTTCTATACCTGTCATTTGATCTTAATGGAAGGAAGGGGAGGGAACTGACTTGGGTTCCAATCTAATGTTCTGAGTGCACTTGAACCCTTGAATGAGCTTTTTGAGAGAATGTAAATAAAGAGACAGCTGGCAAATAGAGGAGTATTTGTGCTACCTCCCTCACAGGGCTGCTGTGAGGAAAATGCTCTGTACATCTGAAAATCTGACTTTCTGTCTCTCCCTCCACCTTTGCCCTCAATCTTTATTTATCAGTGTTAGGAACTCTGTTGTGGAAACTCCCTCTACCAAAGTATGCCTTAAGACCATAGAATTAGAGCCGGAAGTGAATTAATTTTTAACACAGTCTAAGAGAGTTGCTTGAGGGCACTTAGAGGTTAAGTGACTTTCCCATTGTCACACAGCTAGTATAGAGATGTGACTTGAACCTACTCTTCCTGACTCCAAAGCTGGTTCTCTATCCTCTATGCAACCCTTCCTCTCATAAAACGCAACATAAATGTGTTAGTATTATTTCAAGAAATTAAAATAGAACAGGTTAAAGCCCCTGATCCTATTTTCTATTTCTTACAGGAGCCAGGGTTGGAGAGGAAGAGACACTCCTTGGCAGCTCTTCAGTCCCAAGAATGTGAATGCAGGGCCTGTGAATGTAGAGGAAACTTACCTCCTGCTTTCTTGATTACTATGTTTGTCCCAGAAAAAGAGAGTTAAGGCACTGCTGTTGTCTCTTCCTCCTCCAACAGGGAAATGGCTTGAGCTTTGTAAAGGTTAAGGGGCACCTATAAATTACAGTCTTAATGCACACAGCAGATTCTGAAGTTTCTAATTCTTCTGTTGCTTTTTGGTGACTAGGTTGGAAAAAACCAAGTAATGAAAGCCTTACTTAACTCCACAAGAATCAGGAAAAGAATCAGGATATATTGGGCATATTGACTCATTCCGAAAACTATTTATTGAGCACCTACCATGTACAAGACACTACTACTGAAACAGAGAATGCCACACAAGAAATCAATCAATCATCCAATATTTATTGAGTACTTGCCATAATTGAGGGGCAGCACACCATTGTTGATAAAGGTCTGGCCTTGGAGTTAAGGTGACTTGGTTCAAGCCTTGTCTGTGACACAGGTATAAGCTACGTGACTGCAGGAAAGTCAACCAGCTTCCGAGCATTGCTAGCAACTTTCAAAAATTATACATTACACATAGTCATGGATCTTCATAGGTAAAAGAAATTTCCACACTAGGTAGTTCAGTACCTGATGAAATCACTGATAAAACCCTATCTTAATAACAAAACATGTAGGTATTTCAAGTTTATTTGAGTTCTTCATAACACATTCATGAGGTGGGTAGCAGAGATGTTACTATCCTCATTCTACAAATGAGAAATTGAGGTCTAGAGGCTCATGCTTGATCACCCAGCTAGCAAATGTCATTGCCAGGTTTAGCACTCAAGTCTCTCTTTTCCAGTCCTGCATTTTTTCTGCTCCACCACACTGCCTCTCTATAGCATAGCAAATCTTTCTCTAGCTTCTTTCAAGATTCAGCTTGAAACCCACCTTCTGCCGGAAATTCCAGCTGCTAGCATCATGCCATCTGAATTACCTACTCTGTATATATCATGTGTGTGTGTGTGTGTGTGTACTTAGTTATTTATATGCTTTTCTCTCCATTAGAATGTGAATTCCTTGAGGATAAAACTTTCTTTTTGTTTTTTTCTTTGTATCCCCAGTCCTTAACACTGTCTCTGGCACACAGTAATTTGTTGTAGGCACGATTGTGTAGGCACTATTTTCTGTAGGTTCTACAGAAAATCTATAGGACATGATTTTTCTTTTTGAAAGACTTAGTTGGGGGCTATAAGACATCACACACACACACACAGCTAAGGAATTCAGTTGTTCAGAGACAGCAGTTACAGAGAAGGTAGAGATAATTGCTACAGCTAAAAGAGTCCTTAGAAGTCAGCTAGTCAGAGGGCTACAGATTGGAACCTGAAAGGGACCTTAGAAGTCGTATATTTCAGTCCCATTCACTTTACAGATGAAGACATTGAGGTCTAGAGAAGTTAAGAGACTTGCCCAAGGTCACAAAGATACTGACTGAGCTAGGATCTGAACCCAGCTCCTGTGTCTCCTAATGAAGCACTTCATCACAAAGCCTATTAGAATTTAGCAGAGAGCCTGGAATACAGCAAGTGCTTAGCTGATTTGACTGTCAATATTGGCTGATTTAGTTGGGGAAGGCTTTGCAGAAATGATATGGCTTGAGCTGGGCTTTGAAAGATATGTAGACTTTGGAAAGATGGCAAAAGAAACAGAAGGAAGGATGGATTTCTTTTGGGTTTGGAGAGAATTCATAAGCAAAGGCCCACAAAAAGCATAGATGAGCATGGTTTATACTGGAACGATGAGGAGACTAGCCTAATTAGGATCTAAGAAGAAGTAAGCATAGACACATACATAGTTTGGGATCAGGAAGGCGTAAAAGACCAAGACAAAAAACACAGTAGGAAGCAGGATTTACTGTTTTCTATAATTTTATGAGCAAGTACATTATGTGATTTAAAAAAAACTGATTTAATAAGATTAGTCTGAAAGAAGTGTTCAAGGTGAAGTGGAGGTAGGATGGGGGTAGAAAAGGAAGCCAGGAAAACTAGCTAGTTTGACTATTGTGGTGCAACAAGTGGGAAGTAATCAGGGGTTAGGATTAGACTGGTGACAACAGGAACAGAAGGCAAAAACCAGAGATGTTTCAAAGGAAACAAAAGGACTTAATAACGATAATAGATGACATTAACATAGCACCTTCAAGTTTATAAAAACACTTGATTGTTCATGATCTCATTGGTGGTGGTGACAGAATGAGCTCCAGGGTCCCCACTGCAGATTCTCCTGTTAAGAGTGTCTCCCGGGCAGCTAGGTGGTACAGTGGATAGAGCAACAGCCCTGGAGTCAGGAGGGCCTGAGTTCAACTCTGGCCTCAGATACTTGACACTTACTAGCTGTGTGACTCTAAGCAAGTCGCTTGACCCCAACTGCCTGGAAAACAAAAAACAAAACAAACAAAAAGAATCTCTGCCTCAGGGTGGGGGGTAGGCACCCTGAAGAAAATAACATGAGGTCCCATCCCTGAGGAATCAGGCCCTGCCCAAATCATGAAGGACCAGAACCCTTTAGCTGAGCCTTAAGTCTGCTTGGAGGATATAGCACTGCCATTAAGACATGGAAACAGCAATTTTCTAGGTGGGGAAAAATTCAGCCTTTTGTGCTAAGGATCAGAATGTACCTGATAGATTTGATCCCTTGATGGATCAGGGTTTCTTCACCTTTTTCATTTCCTGGTCCTTTTGGTCAGCCTCATAAAGCTTATTAACTCCTTCTTAGAATTATGTTTTTAAATGCATAAAATAAAATACATAGAATTATAAAGGAAGCAAATTATATTGAAATATAGTTATCAAAATATTACAAAACCAAAATCAAGATCATGGACTTGAGATTAAGAATCCCTGGTCTAGAACAACCCACTTTAATAGTAGAGTTGACTGGTGAAAATCTTAGCTGCCCAAGCTAGAAAGTTCATAGGATCATAGATTTAGCTCAGGGAGGGATGTTAGAGGTCATCTAGTTCAACTGTCTCATTTTACAAATAAGGAGACAGACTTGGGGAGATTAAGAGACTTATTCACGGTTGTGTAGGTGACCAAGATTAATAAATCCATACTTTATACCAAGGTCCTCAGATACCAAATCTGGTGCTTTTCCCACTATATCATATTATTTGTCTTCCACTTTGGCCTAGAAACTGTCATATTTGCAGATCTTTCAAGGTCTTTTGCTTAGGCCAAGCTTTAAGACTCTATTTTGTCATGAACTTTGCCCAGGCCCCTTATTCCTTGACAATGACTCTTCTGTAACTAGAATCCTGTTTACTTCCCAAATCCCTCAAAAAACATCCCACAGCTGCCTCACTTATTAAGATAAAGGCTAGTAAAGGGTCAGAAATGATTCCCAGCTGTTTGGCCTGAGAGACACCAGAAGAAAGGTGTTGTTTCAGATGAAAGTGGGCTGGTGAAAAAGGAAGTTTGTTCAGTAGGGGAAGAAAGTGAGTTCAGTTTAGAACACAGTAAACTTAAGGTAAGAGCCAGTGGAGATGTCCCATTTGTTGTTGTTCAGTCGTTTCAGTCATATCTGACTCTTCACAACCCTATTTTACAGTTTTCTTGGCAAAGATACTGGAGTGGTTTGCCATTTCCTTCTCCAGCTCATTTTACAGAAGAAGAAACTGAGGCAAACTGGGTTAAGTGACTTGCCTAGGGTCACATATGTAGTAGAGTCTGAGTACAGATTTGAACTCAGGAAAAGATGAGTCTTCCTGACTCCAGGCCTAGCACTTTATCTACTGTGCCACCTACAGGAAGTCGAAAAATATGAGCATGGAGAACAGTCTGGAGAGATAGATTTGGCATTAGATAATAGTTTGAATCATTTTAGTTCTTCAGCCTATCAGAGGCGATGAGTGCACAAAGCAAAGAGCAAAACTGGGAGCTGACATATACCCACCACTGAAAGGGTTGGAAGAGGAAAAGAATCAGGAAAAGTACAATGTCAAAGAAGGAAGGAAGGAAAGAAGGAAGGAAGGAATAAAAGAGCATTTATTAAGTGTTTGGGCAGTGTGATCTAATGGATGGAGCCCTGACCTTGGATTCAGAAAGATCTGAGTTCAACCCTAGCTAAAACACAGGGTATGACACTAGGAAAATCACTTGACCTCTTTATGCCTCAGTTTCTTCATCTTTAAGATAAGGGAATTGGATCTGATGGTCTCTAAGTTCCCTTCCGGATCTAAGTCTATGATCCTGTGGTCTTATGTGCCAGGTATTGTGCACACAGAATGGATGTTAAAAGTGTCAAGCAAGGGAAAAAGCACAGACTCTAGAGTCAGAGGATTTGAATTCAAATCCTGCCTCTGAGGCTTGCTAAATATATACAGGTTCTCCCTAAAGTCTTAGTGCAATTTCAGACAGAACTTGTATAACCTTTGGCAAGCAATTTCATGTCCCCAGACTTCAGTTTCCTCATTTGTAAAATGAGGTGCTTAGATTAGATGGCCTCCCAGATCTCTTCCAACTCTAAATCTTATCACACATAAAAGATACTCAGGTCTGAATAAAGACCACTTGGCAAGAAGAAGGCCATTGGTGATCTTTAAGAAAACACCTTTCGCAATCTTAAAAGCTGAATACAGAAATCATGAAGTTAAATTGGGAATGGTATATCGGAAGCAGAGGCAAATGGTATAGACTATTAATTTGACAAGTTTGGTAGTGATGAGTTTGGTAGGACTTAGGTTAGATAATAACTAATGGGCAGAAGGGTCAAGTGAAAGGGTTTTTCGTCTATTTATTTTCAAGACATGAGCAATTGCTTGTGTAGGGTGACTTGGGCTTTGCCCCAGGGTGCCAATATCCAAAACGAGTGCTTCCTAATCAGAAAGACACATTCCTATCCCTTTGTAACTACTACCTCTATACCTTGTTTCCAGTGTTCGCCTGGCCCATATTTCTTTGTGCCATGAAACTCTCCCTGCCTCTTTCCATAAGTATTCACTCTTAAGGCCCTATTCCTTTTTCACCCTTTTCCAAGAGTCCAGCTTTCCCCAACTGAACTGGACTGTTCATTTATGTTTTTTAAAAAAGCATTTTTAGAGCCATAGTCATACATTGACTTTTCTTTTATATGGTAAGTGGTATCATATATAATCAAGAAGTAATATTATCTATAATAAAAGACTTTGTAGTAAGAGCAGGGGTAATGCAAGAATGACTATTGTCACTACTATATTTGATGTAGTTGTAGAAATGCTAGTTACAGCAGATAGGCACGAAAGATAAATTAAAGACATAAATGCAGGTAAAGAAGAAACAAAATGACTATTTTTTTACAGGAAATATGATGAATTACAATTATCCCTTTCATGTCACAGGGCAGCCCCTCCCTCAACATAACTATACCACCAGCAGAAAAGGCGTAGTTGGACTTGACTCTCTTCTATGTTGCCACTATCTTTTCTCTCTCTTTCTCTGTTTAACTGAATCTACCCCAGGCATAAGAATTTCTAGTTATAGTTTTGGTGACACTAGAGTACATATGAAGTCATGAAAAGAAGATTGAGAAGAAGCATTTTAAGATGCTGGAGAGGGAGGTGCTAATTAAGACAACAAGGTCCTGGAAAAGGGGATGGTTGGAATTGATAGAACAATGCAATAGAAACGTATTAATTTTAGTAAATGAAAACATTGTAGAACAGTCTTCCAAAAAGTCCTTATTAGGGAGCAAGAATATTAGACATAGAGGCAAGATCATTAAATTTCAATTCCTCACCATTGTTTGTTCAACTTTCAGCAAGTAAAGTAGCCCTTCTGAGCCTCAGCTTTATCATTTGTAAAATGGGGATAACAGTACTTTCATTACCTATTTAATAGTCTGGTTATGATAAAAAATACTTTACAAACCTTAAAGTACTGTAAAAATGTGAGTCATAACCATTCATTGTATGTACCAATTGCTGTAAGTCATTATGATAGACTATGGGGAATATACAAATAAGTAATTCATATTTTCTGCTTTCAAGAATCTTAATGTCAACTACGAGAGAGAAGACATATGCATAAGTCAATATAATGAAAAGGTAGACTGCAATAAATGGCACTGGAGTGGTATAAACAAAGTTCTATGGAAATAGAAAAGAAGGAAGGATTGCTTCTGAAGGGAGAATGTGGCATTTGAACTGAGTCTTTCATAAAAGATAAGATTCTGTTAGCTAGAGAGAGAGTGTATAACAACAATGCTACTTGCTGCTACTATTGCTGTGCAAGGCCAATAGCACCGGCAAGGCCAATAACACCAGCACACAGGAGGGCTGCTAGCACATGTTCTTTGATCTGCTTTTCTAAGGAAAGTAACTTTAATCTCACTTTAATCAAACATACATATTCACTTAGTTCAGGGGAAAAAGTCAGCACCTGAACTTCAGAGCAAATACAAACAGAATTACAAGCAAAAATTATATACAGAGTAAAATAACACAAATTAACAGACAGGCTTCTAGCTGTCTGACCAAAGCTATACATACATAGTTACCAAAGAGAGAAGCACCGCGATCTGGGTTTTCAAAGCCAGGGAGCTCCTTAACGGCTACCCAGAGTCTCCACACCAACACTCTTCCAGTAAGTGAGCCCCAAACAAAATGCTAACCTCAGAGTACATATACACTTCTTCAGGGTCAGAGGGCCTCACACCTCTTGAGGGTTTCACACCTCTCCTGACCTAACTAGCAAAAGTATGTGGGCCTTCCTACAGACAAAGGCAAGATTCAATCAAAGGCATTAGATTGCCTTAGTGCTGAGAACTTCAAAACAAAAGACAACAAAAAAAAAATCCCATTTTGCTTGCCCTTACAGAGTGTAAAAAGTAGGTTGGAGCTAGAATGTGGACAGCTTAAAAGACAAATAGAGAAGTTTTTATTCAAGCTTATGGGCAACAGGGAGTTGCCAGAACTTTTTTTTTTGAGGGGAATGAGAGGTGGGCATGGCCTGTTTTTTGGGAATACCACTTTGTCAGCTGGGTAGAAGATAAATAGGAGAGAGAAGAGAATTAGGATGAAAAGATCAATTAGGAGGTTGTTGTAAGAGTTCAGGCAAGAGATAATTAGAGCTTCAGCTAGCATGACTGTAGCATGAATGGAGATAAGGGTAGAGATGGGAGGTTGTTGTAGAGGTAGAATTGAAAAACTTGGCAAGTGAGTGGGAGTGAAAAGCTGAGGATGACTCTGGAGTGGGGACCTGGGTGATTAAAGAGATGGTAGTTCTCATGACAAAAATAGAGATAAGAAGAAGGGAGTGTTTTAGGGAAAGACAATGAATTCTGGTTTGGGCATGTTGAATTCGAAAGGCCTATGGAACATCCAGTTGGAAATATTCAATAGTAGTTGGTGATGTAGGGCTGTTGTTATTTTTTCTCCTTCATTTTCAAAGAAGACAAGTGATATCATGGGGTAATGTCTTGACTTGTGTGTGAAATTGGATTTAAGTGAGGCAGAGTTGCACAAAGTTGTCAGATTCACTCTACCAGAGCAATTGAATTCCAAGGGCAAGACAAAAATCAAGACAACTGGAGACGGCCTGCAATGCAGTTGATGACCCTGGTGTCTTCAATGTCTGACCAAGTTCTAAGCACTCTACAGTACCTGGTGCTTTCATGACTGTTGGAACAAATTTTTCTTATTTACCCATTCTCCGGGGGAAGTCTTCAACTGCTTGGAGTAGACAACCCCCTTATGTAGGACTAAAGTTCAGGCAAAAGACTAGGTCTGAGAATGAAGGCATTTCACATAGAAGAAATGGCATGAGGAAAGACAAAAAAGTTGGAAAATATGAGAGAGTGTGTGTGTGTGTGTGTGTGTGTGTGTGTATGTGTGTGTGTGTATAGAAGGAGGGCTGGTAGTCAAGTGACTTTGGCTAGAACATAGAGCATGTGAAAGGGAGGAGTAGTGAAAAAGGGTAGGAAAGGCGAATTGAGGTCAAATTGTGGAGGGCCTTGAATGACAGGTAAAGGAGTTTGCAGTTTATGTGGTAGACAATGAGAAACTACCAAAAGTTTTTAAGCAAGGGAATGACATGACCAGAGATGTTAATTAAAAGATTAATCTGGCAAGTGATTTGAAGTATAGGTTGGAGGGGGAAGAGCCTGGAGACAGGGAGACCAGCTAAGAAGCAATTGCAATAATGTAGGATAATTTTTCTCGATTGTATACTACAAAGCGGAACTATACTTAGCTAGGTGGGATGCTTTGTACTGTTAGCTGCAGGGTGTTAGGTTTTTTTTAGTGGTCCTGGAAAGAAAGAAATGAGAAATAAACTTGTCATCTCACACTGCAGAATGAGGCCTTGAATGCCTTTATTTTATCTTCACCATTGAAACCCTGGTTGGAATCAGAGGGTTAGAAGGGCCTTTAGATTGTGCCTCCAGGCAAGACAACCTCATTGTGTCCAAGTGTGCCTTTTTGAAAGGTATTCATGGAAGGAGATGCCCCAGATCCCTCTAGTGATGTGCTCCAGTGTCTAACAGACTTTGCAGTCAGGAAATCTTTCTTTTGTATAACTGAAATTTCTCCCTGAGGCAATTTAATCCCATTTCCTTGGTGGATATAGGAAATCAACAGCATCTGTTGCCAAATCAGAAGTAAGACAGATGTGGCTATAGCACCAGTGAAATTCCAGTTTGCTTCAAATGGGTAGGAGGAGGGAAGGAGGAGGGAAGATGTCAGTCTGGAAAGGAATCTCTTATCCTATAAGACCTGCAGTGAGGAAGGAAAATGGCGTATTTTAAGTTTCCTTTTCCTAGGGAAAACTAAGGAAGAGAGAGAGTTTTCAAAGGGCCTTAGATACTAACAATCTTTTCACTTTCCCTAGTTTCCAGAGCATGGGGAACTGATCTGGGCCCCTTTTCCTCAGTCATCTCTCCTCCATCTCTAGAAAAATTGGAAGGACTTCTTTGATGTCAGCCCTCTGATACTCAGGCAGAGCTACAGGCAGCCTCGTTTGATTTTCAGTTTGGCAACAAATGCAATTGCGGTACCACTGGCCCTTTCCCAGCCAATGCAGAGTCCACCCTCCAGTCTCGCTGAATTGTTGCCTGAGTGAAGGGAAGAGGAGGCTGTGTTCCTCTTTATGATGACACTTGGCATACTTTATGACTTTTATTGTCAACTTTCAGCCATAGCTTCTGCAAGCAAAGTACTCTCAGATCCTGTAACCTTTCCTTAGGGCCTTTATTTTTCAGCTCCATAATAATTTTGCCAGATCCTTCACGCATCTCTCTTAAGTGGAAGAACCACTCACTAACAGGTAGTGTGCTCATGATAATGCAGTAAACGTGGAGGGGCTGGTATAAGATTTAGAATGCAGTGTGATTTAAACACCATCTGACCCAACCCTCCCTGTTTTACAAATGCTGTTGAGAGTGCTAGAATGATTTACTCAATTATATGGAAGGTAAAGAGTAGAACCAAAAATTGAACTCAGGCCCTCTGACTTCACATTTGTGCTTTTGCCATTGCATCATGGATACTCATTATTTATTCCTGTTATATTGCAATGAATACATTTACACTAATGTACTAAGTATGTGCGTATGTGTGTGTATGTGTGCTGCCCATGTAGGTAATGTCTGTGTCCACATGGATTCCTCTAAATTTGGCTCTAAGAAGGTGTGAATAGATATTTCTGGAATTTTGCCCACCTTTCTCTAAGGGAGTCTAATTTCTGTTTGAAGCAGAGCAGGACACCGGGGTCACAAAGCTGACCATTCTGCTCTGCTTAGAGAGGAGATAACAAACTAGAATTAGATCTATCTGATCCTCTAAATATTGTTAGTCTAGCAGAGGTTCCCAAAGTGGTCAATACAGCACCCTGGGGGGCTCTGGAACAATCGGGGGGGCAGTAATAGCCTTGGGTGCAATTGGGTGTTAAATAAAAATAAGAGGGCATAAGGAATGAAGAGAAAATAAGAAAATTTTGAAAAAAACATTCATACATCTGTTATGTAACAGAATTAAAGCCATAGTGATTACATTATTTTCCAAACAAACACACAAAATGCAAGTTATAATCGATCAATGGTCAAGTCCACCAACAGATCTTAATAAGCAAGTGTTGGTAGGCAAGCATGTGATGTATTGTTGGGAAGTCCAGCATGCATCAGCAGGAAAACGTGCAAGTAATTACTTGTTTATAATACAATACTATATGGTTATAAGACACAATATTGCATTATAAAAATTACAATGTAAGAAAAAACTCCATAAATTTACAATAAATTATTAAATTTAAGATGTGTCATTTCAAAAAAATCTTTTTGAAATGACTCATATAAAATTGCTAAGGTTACAATGTAATCTTAGGAGGAAGAACTAGAATAGAGGGACCAGAAATGGCCTCATACAAAAGGTAGCACTTGAACTGATTCCTGAAGGCAACCATGGATTCTAATAGGTAGAGGCAGGAAGGAGTATGTTCCAGGAAGGTGAGGATGAGACAGTGTAAAGACATGGAGATGGGAGATGGAGCATTTTGTGTGAGAAGTAGCAAGGAAGTCAGAGTATAGAGTAGTAGTAGATTGGGGCCAGGTTTTGAAAAGCTGTATACACAAAGCAGAGGAGTTTGTACTTCATCTTAGAGGTAATAGGGAGCTACTGAAGGTTATTGAGTGATATGATCAGGCACACACTTTAAGAAAATCATTTTGAGACCTATATGAAGGGCAGATTGGAATCTGCGGTAGGGAGATTAAGGGTCTTGGTTGAAATATTCTGTGAGAGGTGATGATATCCTGAAATAGGTTAGTGGTGGTATGAATGGAGAGTAGGGAAAATACATGAGAAATCTTGCAGGGGTAGAAGCAACCAGGTTTGGCAACTGATTGGGTTTGTGGGATAAGTAAGAATGAGGACTCAAGGATGACTTCAATGCTGGGAATCATGGTGACAAAAATTGGTGATATCTGCAAAAGAAATAGGAATGTTTGAAAGAGAGGCTGGTTTTGGTGGAAAGATAAGTTCTGTTTTGGCATGTTGAGTTTCAGATGCCTATAAGGACACACAGTTCGAAATTTCCAAAAGGCACGGGGTAACATGATTCTGGAACTTGGGAGAGATACGGAGCCAGGATATGTAGATATGGCCATCATTTGCATAAAGATGATAATTAAATCCATAGGAGCTGATGAGGTTATGAAGTGAGAAAGTCTAATAAGAAACTGAAAGGGTCCAGCCTTGGGGCATAGCCATAGTTAAAGGATATGACATGGATGGTTATTCAGTTGGTGAGATTGAGGAGTGGTAAGACAGGCAAGAGAAGAACCACAAAAGGATAGCATCATGAAACCCAGAGAGGAGAGATTATTCAGGTTTTTGTAGGGGGGGGGGAGGTTCAAGAGTGTCAAATGTTGCAAAGAAATCAAAAAAGATGAAGATCTTAAAGATGCTTAGATAAGTTGGAGGTTAAACAAATACGCAATTTTTCTGGGTAACATGTTTGGAATGATTAGAGGGAGTGACGGGGTAGAGACAAAGAATATAAATCTAGAAAAAAAATTCTGGGAAAGGCTAAAACATCAAGATGTTGACTTTGAGTGACATTACATGTCAACTACTGCATACTCTGATTATTTAAATACTTCAGTGCCCCAAAGAATCCAGTTGAACTGATATAGATTGCAACTCAGGTAAAGCTTTTAATTCCTATCCATATTCTTCTGCAAATTCTTCAAAGAGAATCTTGTTACCATGCTGGAAGCCTTCATAACCAGTGAATGCTAGTGCCAATCAGTCCATCAGACAGTCTGTCAACAACAAGCATTTATTAAGTCCTTACTATGTGCCCTGCAGGCACTGTGCTAAGTTTTCAAGAGGTTTTCCTTCTTATAATGGCAGACTATCTATCTATTTATCTATCTATCTATCTATCTATCTATCTATCTATCTATCTATCTATCTATCTATCTATCTATCTATCTATCCATGCATATACATATATATAGTATAAGTATATACACAATATAAACAAAATGAATGCAAGGTGGTTTATGGGAGGGAGGGCACCAGCATCTAGGGGATCAGGAAAGGCTTTACGCAGAATGCAGAGTTTGGGATTGTTTTAGACACTTAGGATGTCAGTTGTCCCTTACTATTATAACATGCATAGCCTATATCATTTTTTAACTACCTGTTTCCTGGATGTTACCTTTTACAGAAATTCTCATATGCCAGTAAATACTGGCAATATGTTATAGATTACTTATGCCGGCCATATGTCCCTCCATCCATTATCTGAAGACAACGCTAGAAGAATATTTAAATATTTTCTATATACTAAGAAACATTTAAGGTTGTTAAAAGTGATGCACAATTTCTGAAATGGAATTCATTCTCTCTTCTTCCTCCTCTTCAATTCTGGTCCCAGCCTTTTCAGCCTGTGCAACATGTGTGCAAGGTCTACATTCACCATGATGGACTAAGTCAGTGGGTTGCCCATCCAACTACATGCCATAGTCTGGGCAGTAGGCATTCTTTACCCATTTCTTTCCTGGATTATTTGTCCAACTGCTTTCGAATAGTCGCGAATTTTTTTAAAGAAGATGGATAGTGTGCTGGGGCGGGGGAGGGTTGTTACACTCAGCACCATATCATTTACAAACTGAAGTTTCTCAAAATGTTTTCAGGACAGTCTGGCTTAGTTGTATCTCATAATAGGCTTTCTGCAGACTCATCTTCCCCTGGACTGCTCTTGGCTCTTTTGTGAGGTGATACTGCATGCAATCTTTCACCATTCTTCTCTGTTAACATTTTGCAAATGAGTTTATATTATAAACCAGTGTTGACCTTGGCTGCCACGTCTCTGTGCTTGGCAAAGAAATCACAAACTTGCTGACTGAGGTAGCTCCTGGGCTCCTCTGGCCAATTCATTGTAGAAATTGCTTGATCGAAATTATCTAATTTTTTTCAGGAAATGATGCTTGTATTGATAGCCCCTCCTTTATTCAGTTTGATTTGGTTCAAGTCAATTCGATCTGATCCAGTTCGAGTTAACGTTGGTTTATTAAACACTTACTGTGCACCAGGCACTGTGCTGGGTACTAGAGTTAGAGAAACACAGATAAAGTCTGTTCCTGCCCTCACACAGTTTATATGCTACTGGGAGAAAACAACTTGTGTCCAGATAAATACAAAATAAATACAAAGTAATAGTTTGGAGGAGCTCTAACATTTAGGGAAACATAGAAAGGCATCTTTCAGGAGGCGGCACTTGAGCTGACTTGGAGGGAGCTAGCTAGGCATATCAAGAAGTAGGTGGGAGGAAGAAGAGCACTGCAAGGCTGTATAAAGCATGGAGGCTAGAAATGGAACACCGTGTAGAAGGGAGAGCAAGTGGGCCAATTTGACTGGAACGTAAAGTTTGTGAGGAAGAATGAGGTAAAATTAGTTTGTAAAAATAGGTTAAAGACAGATTTCAAAGGACTTTTAATACTGATGGGGGGCCACAGCTGTACATTATACTAAAGACAATGGGAAAGATTCAAATACTTCAAGACAAAGCTAAGTCAAGATGGTAGAAACAAGAGGAAACATTTTTGCCTAGCTTTCCCAACACACCTCCTCCAGAAGAACCTAGAAAACATGCCAGACCAAATTATGATCAAGAAAATCAAGAAAAAGTCCTAGTGAGTCACTTTTCCAGCCTAGGGCAGCTTAGGAAGATGATGGAGAGGTCTGTGGATACTGGAGTAGGGGCTGGACAGGAGCACAGTGAAGTGGCAGAAGGATCAAGAGCATTCCAGTGCCCAGGGAGAGAAAGAGAACAGAGATAGAGCACCAGAGCAGGAAAAAGGGGGAGAGAAAGAGATCCCAAGGGACCCCTAAGCTAGAGCTGGGTACAGAAACAAGTACCATCTGTTGACTATGTCATCCATTACCCAGTTTGGGTCACAAATCCAGGGTGAAAAGGAATAGCTATGACTGAACATGGGGCCCTACCTGAGTATTAAGACTGTATGACTCTGCATTTAGGAGTTGAGTGGTTAGCTCATTTCCAGCCTTTAGCCCAGCGCATAAGCCTGTACTGGAAAAACCAGGGCAGGACACCAAGACCAAAGGGGAGCCAATAGTTCAATCATTCTGAACCTGCAGAACCACCCAGC
>CM053622.1:348104961-348130273 GCA_028646595.1 Phalanger gymnotis | reverse complement strand
ACAGAGAAGGGTTTCCTTAGTGTTGCTGGTTCCAATCATGCCAGATGGGAGACCTGGGGCTAAGAGAATAGTTAAGGAAGAAAGATGAGAGAGATAGGGGAAGGGTGTCCCCACATCCAAGACATTGTGTGGAGTTCTGGCCACAAAGAAAGAAAGAAGGAAGGGAGGGAGGGAGGGAGAGAGAGAAAAAGAAAGAAAGGGAGGGAGAAAGAGGGAGAGAGAGAGAAGAAGAAGAAGAGGAAGAAGAAGAAGAAGAAGAAGAAGAAGAAGAAGAAGAAGAAGGAGGAGGAGGAGGAGGAAACTGAATAGAAGGAAAGAAAGAAGGAAGGAAGGAAGAAAATAAAGAGAAATAAAAAGTATTATGCTCAAAAAGCTTACTATCTACTGGGGAAGGAGGACATAATATATACAGGGCAAGTATAATTCAAGGAAGTTTAGAAATACCAATAATGTGCTCTGTGAAAATTTGGATAGGGTAAGGACATTTTTCAGTTAGAGATATCAGGAAAAAACTTTATGGAGAAGGTGGCTCCTAAGCTGAGTCATAGGATCATTTAGCTAATGCTAGAAGGGACTTTGGAAGCCATCAAGTCTAACTCCCTCATTTGTAAAACCAAGGCCCATGTAGTTTAAGTGCTTTGGTTATAGTCACGTAGGTAACAAACATCAAAGATAGGATTTGAACCCAGGTCTTCTGGAGCAGAGCTAGTGTTCTTTCCGCTGTACCATGGAGCAGGTAGTGATGAGAAAGGAGTACATTCCTGGCACAGGGAATAGCTGAATGATCTGTATGAAAGCATGGAGGGGGAAGACTTTAAAAAGATAAATGTAAAGTCCCACACTTAAGTTAAAAAAAAATTAACCTCAGAAGTACAGGGATAAAGAAGACATAATCAATCAACAAGTATTAAAGTGCTTACTATGTGCTAGGAGCTGTATTAGGGGCTTAGGATACAAGTACAAAGAATGAAATAAGTTTATATTCTAATGGGGAAGACAACAAGAACATACAAAAATATATGCAACATAAACATGAAATTAATAAGTACAAATATATATCAAGTAGTTAAAAGTACAAGTTAGTGTGAGAGAGAGGATACTAGCAGTTGGGAGGATCAAGAAAGGTTTTATATAGAAGATGGTGCTTGAATTGCATTCAAAGAAAGAAAAAGTCTCTATGAGGCATAGTTATGGAGGGAGTACATTCCAGGCATGGTGGACAGCCAGTATGAAGGCTGGAATGTGGAAGATAGTGTGGCATGTCTGAGTAACAGAGAGAAAGTCATTTTGGTTGGGCCAAAGAGTGTACGAGGGTGAGAAATGTCCAGTGAGGCTGGAAAGATTGATTAGGGTCAAGTTGTATAGTGCTTTAAAATCCCTAAACAAAGGGATTATATTTATCCTATAGGCAATAGGAAGCCACTGCAGTTGGCTGAGCAGGTGAGTCACATTGTTATATCTGTGCTTAAGGCATAGTGTATAGGATGGATTAACTTGGTGAGCAACATAATTCATAGATCAGAGTGTTTCAGAACTGGAAGGGATAGTAGAAATGATCTGGTAGTGTTTATTATGTACATAATGAAATTAAATTCTAAAGATGTGAAATCATTGAAACAAGATCACATAGCTAGTTAAGGGTAAAGCTGGCCTGTGGCAAGACTGCAATTTATATGCTTAGAATGACTTAACAGCATGATGTGTGTGATTGCTGGAAGTGATGATGAGATGTCAAGCAGTGTTCAGAACATGGGGCAGGACAACATGGGTGTACTCAAGGCAAGTCAGATCATGCCTAAAGTATCTTGTTTAATTCTGGAAAACACCTTTTAGGGAGAATATTGACAAATTAGAATGGGTTACTAGGATAGGAAAGGATTTAAATCTGTATCATTAGGATCAATGGAAAGAATTGCCAAGATTTAGGTTGAAGAAAAGACTGTGATCATTGTCTTTAACCATGTAGTAAGCTGCCATGTGAACAAGGAATTAGATGTACTCATCTAAGCTCTAAAAAGTAGAACCAGAATAATGGCTATGAATTACAGTCAAGAAAAATTTCTTAACAATTAGAGCTTTCTGCAAAAAGAAGTCTACGTCCTGAGGTTGTGAATTTCCAGTGGCTGGAAATGTCCATGCAGAGAAAGCGTAATCAATTGGAGATGATGTAGAAATTACTCATGCATTGGGCAAGAGGGTGGGCCAGATGCCCTCTAAGGTCTCTTCTAACTATGAGATTCTTTGATTCTATTCTATGATTCACTATTAAGAAAGGGATTATTTTAGTAATTGTAGCTGACATTTCTCACCCCCAAAGTTTAGGCAACTGCCTGCTCCACTTGTGCTAAGGCTGAACCTGTCTGTAAATATTTATGAACAGCAGGAAATGGGAGAAGGCTCTATTAACTTATACTTTTGTTTTGTATAGTTTCATTTTAACCAGGAAATTGGATTTGATGCCCTATTTACCTTACATAAAGATAATCCTTCTATAAAACTAATTTGGGTGGATTTAAAAAATAAAATGTTTCTGAATTATTGCCTCATTGTGCTATGAATTAGATGCTGAAATATGTGATAGAAATCAATTATTAAATAAGAAATAGGATTTTAAAATGAGGCTATGGACCATGGAATCATTCTATTGAAAAAAGAAATCAACTACCTGAAGAGGCAACTGGAGTTTCAAATTTAGGATCCTTTAAAATGGAAATTGCTTGGCTTTTGAATTGCCTTCCATCTGCAATTGATCTATATTATTTCTCAGAGAGAGAAGGCTTTAGTAAGCATCTATCGAATTACTGACGTACCTCTGAGTAGGAACAACCTACTCCTTCTGAGGGACATACTGACTGATATCTCAAATAGAGCACAATGGTACCTGTATTAATGAAGTTAATGCATTCCAGATTCACTTCATTATGAGAAATTTTATCAGGCCTAAAGATGGTATAGAAGGCCTAACAGTGTAGATCAAAGAATGTTAGATATGGAAGGGGGAAGTTAGATTTGATCTATTCCCCTCCCCAATTTTGCAGCTGAGGAAACTGAGGTCCAGATGAGGGAAATGACTTGTCCAAATATATACAGGTGCTAGTGGCACAGTTGGAACCTCCATCCTACAACTAGAAATAAAAGACCTAAAATGCAAATGACTAGAGGAACACAGTGAACTCTGACCCCGAAGTTTATGCAATCAGTCAATCAAGGAGATGCATTGGAAAAGCAGAAAAAAAACAGACATAGGTGACTTAAGCCATGAGTTTGAATTTTCCCTCCAATACTTGCTAGCTAGCATGTTCTTCTGCAAGTCATTTAACAATTCCAGGTTAGTTATTTCACACATAAAATAAAAATTATAATAACCTACCTGCTGATAGGGAACTGGACTAGATAATCTCTTGGCATCAGTAAGTTCCTATTTTGCAGGACCTTGCTCCTCTCCTCTAGCTGGGATCTTGCTTTCCTTCATGGTGTTACAGTTATGACCATCTGTAATGGTAATCAGAGCAGTGCTTTTTGCTGTTTTTCTCTTAAGTGCCGTTAGTGATTCTTGCCTTTTAAATGTAATGGCAAGTAAAATGGGACTGTTCTCTGTTCTTTGTTTGAATGAGGCAGGTACTGTATGATCTTTTGCCTTGGACTATTTTTGAGCATCAAGACAATAGAGAGTCATTGAATTGTATACGATGGGGAACTTTCATATACCCAGTCTGGGTGAGGTCAGCGTGAACAGGATACAACTGAGTGTGAGTTTGGTGTTTGACTTTTGGGGGCTCACTCATGGAAGGAGTGTTGAGATTCTGGGCAAGCCATTGTGCCGGTCCCTGGCTTTGCTAACCCAGACCTATTGGGTCTTTGGTAACTATATATTGTGACTTGATCAGACAAGGTCTGTCTATTGATGTTTGTAATTTCTGTTTGTATTTGCCTTGAAGTTCAGGGGGCTGATTTTTCCCCCCAGAACTAAGTGAACGATATATGCATGTTTGATTAAAGTGAGATTGTTAACCCCTTAAAGTTACTTTCCTTAGTAAAGAAGATCAAAGAACCTGTTGTTAGTAGCCTTCTGTGTGCTGGTTATTGTTGGTTTTACACAGCCATAGTAGCTGCTGGCCAGATTGTTGCTATACCATCATAAGCAAATTTTTACAGAGCATCTACTTTGTGCAGAGCACTTTGGTCGGCTGTGGAGATGCAAAGAGTTGTGTAGAAGGCAGTTTCTGTCCCTAAGACCTTTACAATATGGTTGGGGAAGGAAGACATATGTCAATGAAAAAAGTAATAGTACAAAATACCATATAGTAGATGCCAAATGACTACACAGTACGCACTGCTAGAGTTCTGAAGAAGGGGCACACCTAGAAAACATAAGGGAGAAGATAGATCTCAAAGGAAGAAAAGGCCTTAAATATATGGACAAAATGGAATAAGGTATTCCAGGAAGCCAAATTAATTGAAACAAAGGTAGAGACAAGACTATGGATATAGATATAGATATATACACATATATTGATATAAACACACATACACATACATATGTATATAGATACGGAGATATATATTTATCTCTATGTAATCTGCATATCTAGATAAAGGACTGATAAATAGAAGTATATGTAGAATAATTCTACACATACACACATTTGTGTCTAATGGTAGCCATCTCTAGGAGTGGCAGGAAGAAAAAAAAAGAAATTTGTATGATAATTTTCTTGTATATTTGAAAGGATTAGCAAGTTTTGCATAGTAGACTTAAATTTTCATGTGCAATAATCTTTTGTTGTACTATATGATGTAAATACTTGTTTTATTCCATAAATAAAAAATGTATTTTTTAAAAAGACTGAGTATATTGTGTCTGAATGAAAGGAAACATTTTGTTTGGAGATAATGGTTAAACAAGTTGTGGTATGTGATTGTGATGGAATATTAGTGTGCTATAAGAAATGACAAGCAGGATAGTTTCAGAAAAACTTGAAAAGACTTATATGAACTCATGCAAAATGAAATGAGCAGAACCAGGAGAACACTGTGCACAGTAACTGCAATACTGTATAATGATCAATTTTGAATGACTTAGCTATTCTCAGCCATACAATGATCTAAGACAATTCCAAAGGATGCATGATGAAAAATGCTAGCCTCCTCCAGAGAAAGAACTGATAAACATGGAAAGCAGATTGAAGTATATGTGTGTGTATGTATATATATGTATATTATCATATATATTTTTCTTTTGCTTTATTTTTCTCCTTTTTAAATCTGTTTTCTTTTGTAATGTGGCTAATATAGAAATATACTTTGCATGACTTCCTATGTATAATTGATACCAAATTGCTTTCCTTCTCAAGTAGTGGGGATGAATGGGAAGGAAGGAGAGAATTTGGAAGTTAAAATTTTTAAAAAATCAATGTCAACACTTTTTTACTTCTAATTGGGAAATATTTAATGAAATAAATTTTCAATTGATTTTTTTTGTAGGGGACAGGAGGAACTTATTTGCTGTGTAAAGACTTAGTAGACATTGGGGAGCAACTGAAGTTTTTGAGCATAGGGATGACATGACCAGTGCTGTGAATAAGATTTTTCCTGACGGTGATATGGGCAGACTAGAAAGAAAATGGAGGTAGGAACCCCTGTTAGTAAGCTATTGCAATTGTTCAAGCAGGTGGGAAAAGAGGCCTGAATAAGAGCGATATCAGTGGGAAAAGCAAAGGGATAGTTTCAAGAAATGTTCTGGAAATATTAACAGAACATAGCAGTCAATCAATAAGAATTTATTAAGCACCTACTATGTTCCAGATACTGTCCTAGGTCCTGGGGACATAAATTCAAAGAATGAAACAATCTCTACTCTTAGTAAGTTTGTGCTCTAATTGAATACAAAAGGAAAATGAGAAATAGATAAAACATAACACCGTTTTCAAAGGTGGAAGGATGAGTAAGTCATAGTGACGAAGACAGATGTAGTACAAATAGAAGGAGGAACAAGCTTAGAGGAAAGAAAAATATGTTGAGTTAGAGGTTGTGACTGGCATTGAGGTGGAGATGTCTCAAAAGAAGTGGGAGGCTGTAACTCATATATGGAAATATATGTTCAGTGCTGGGAGTTGACATTTGCCATCACTATTCCTGTTTTTTCTAGCATCATGACCATCACTTCTAATCTCTGTAACTCTGGCTATCTGTTGCTTTCTAGGTTCTGTTCTCCATTTTTCTTCTTTCTTGAGTCCATCGCCCACTGTGATTTTACCCTTCTTCTTGGCTTTGGACATGAGAGTGAGGGAGAGGCTAAGATTGGAGGTAAATTTGTTAATCTGCATACTGGATGCAGAGTCTTGGTCTCTGGATATTTTGAACTGACTTTGTTTATGGAGGGTTGGGTGTTGCTTGTTCACTAGAAAAGATTAGTTCTGGGGACCATGCCTGGACTCGAAATCATTCTGGATTCTGACGGTTCTGAAAGTCTGGCATCTGGAAACCTGTGATGTAGTCTGTTCTTAAGAAGACATCTGTGAGTATGTGACTCATTAACTGAGGTGCAATTTGCCAAAACGTTCTATTGCCAACTGTCAAAAGATCCCTGGGTATAAAAGACTAATCCTGTTGCAAAATTGGGAGAACAGCTACGTCAACAATTCTAGTAGAGAACATAGCATGAAGGGAGATTCTCTCAAAGCACATGCCCAAAGGTCTTTGGGACCAGAAAGATTCTACCAGGAGTTCTTGTATGAGCACATAGCATAGAGAAGTCTCAGATGTTTGAAGGGAGCCTTGGAGGCTAGAGGAAATATAAAGAGGAAATAGAGAAAAGTGCTGCTAAATTGGGGGACTCCTCTTACACTGCACATCATATCACAAAGCTGCTGCTGTTACAGCAGTCACATCTCAGGAAGGTTGCAGTGTTTCCCCTGACTCTTGATGTGGGGCTCATTGTGGTCATGCCCTCCCTGCCTGGAGACACCTTGTCCTTTTGTGTAGCATCTGCATATTCCTGAAAACTCAATATTACTTATCAAACAGCAATGGTTTCCAGATATTGAGCCTGTGGCATTCTTGTGGTATTAGGTATGCATCTACCACCATGTCCCATCCTCTAGACCGGTGGTATCGAACTCAAATAGAAACAGGAGCCTATACCTATACATAAGGATCCTGGCAGGCCACATATTGACTTAAAAAACCACACATTTATATATTTGTTTGTCACTAATACATTAACATTAGATGGGAAGTACATTTCAATCTGGTATGCACCACCACATTTGAGTGTTGTGGGCCCCACATGCTACATACTTGACACCTGCTCTAGACCAGAGGTTTGTAACCCTTTTTACAAAACCCACAAGATTTTGTAACCTAGTGGACCCCTTTGGCATTCTGGAGAGGCCTGTGAACCCCTGCCTATAATGACATTTTATAATAATTGAAGGAAATATTAAATTTCATCCAGACGTTACTGAAAATAAAGATGTAATTTTTTCCCCATCCAAGTTAGTTTGACCCCCTGAAATCTATCCATCAACGCTTTGATTGTAGAATCTGGTTAAGAAGCTCTGATCTTGATGAGGGGCTAAGTTGACAGCAAGTGACATAGTACGGACTTCGACTATCCACCTCTGAGGTTGGGAGATGTGTTGCCTTGTTAAATGGGAATCAAGAGTGTTGAATGTTAATGTATCTTCCTTCTATTTACTTCGCTTTTCTAGTTTAAGTAAAATGTCCATTTATACCACTATAATGTGATTTCATGTGATTAATTTCTGGCTTATTATGGGAAAGAAATTCTAAGGGACTGAGGATTCAAAGAATTACTTTTAGTAGATATGAACCCATACCTGCCTTAGTAACCACAACAAACAGAAGTGATCTGTTACATTGGTAACAGATAAAAATTTTATTGTTCAAATTCTCTTTCTCTTTTATGTCTCAGATATTTCTTTTTTACTTGTTCCCCCATATTTGTCCAAATGTAAGACATTTAAATTTCATTTTTCATTTATAAAATAACATTGCTAGGTTGCAGAATACCTGAAAAGAATTAATGTTGTTTTAAACCATTTGAAAACATCAAAATTTTGTTTGGTAGTGAATTTTAAAAACTTATTTTAAAGTAAAAATCAAATATATAGACATAAACATAAGTTCACATTTTTTAGTGGGCATCATGTTAACTATTGTTTTAAAACTGAAGAATAAATTCGTGAAAAAAACCCAACTATTAAAAGTCAATAATGGCTTTCAGGAAGAAAAGAACTTTATATGGGAAGAGAATATGAGACATGCAAATACACATTAAGTTTCAATTATAAGAACTGACTTTAAATGTTATCCCTTTATGGCAAATTCTAAAATGTAAGAAATTTCACCCACTTTCAAGTAACAAAACCTGACTGAACACTAAAAAGGCATGAAACTAAAAATGCCATGTGTATCTCAAACAAAAGTGAAGATAAATTTTCTAGAGGAAGAGTCATCTCAACAAATCTGCATTCAACTAGATTATTCATTACAGTGTTTGTCAAACTCCGTTCTCTAGAAAACATGAGGACCTCCCAAAAGAAGAGTTGGAATGGTGGACAATCAGCTAATCATTCAATAAACATTTCAGAATCTATTGTGTGCCAGCTACATCACAGAGTGATAAATCTCTTGTCCAAGGCAAACCACAAAATAAAGTTAGTCCCATGTGGTCCATTTATTTTGCAGTGATGGTAGCAGAGTAATGAGAAGGGGGACAAAAGGTGTTAAGGGTATGTTATAATAAGAATTCTTTTGTGTATGAATTGGACAAGATGGCTTCTGAGGTCCCTTCCAACTCTCAAATTCTACAAATCAGTTTTTGGACTATCTATAGACCTTAAGATATTTGTCCAATGACCAATGATCATATTACATATTACTAGAAGAAGTGGCTTATATTAATCGTGACATTTTCATCATAATTGTGTAAAGTGATTTATAAGGGAAGTTGACGTGGTAAACTGGAGTTTATCTTGTATGCAGGATGGTGTAATGGATAGAGAATTGGCTTTGAAATCAAGAAAGCCTGGGTTCAAATAGTACCACCTCTGATACATAGTGTGCAAGTCATTTAACCTCTCAGTGCTCTGACTCATCTGGGGCTGAGACCAGTGGTGGGATTCAGCAGGTTTGCACCAGTTTGGTAGGACCGGTACCTAATTTTAGGTTGAGTTCCGCGAACAGGTTGTTAGCCAGAGGTAGGCTTGCAAACCTGTTGTTAGCGGGGGAGGCCCCTCGACTGCCTTCTGTGGAGAACTGGTTGTTAATTCATTTGTATCTCACCACTGGTCGAGACCCACAGTTTAAGAAATGCTGAAGGGGGTCGCAAGTGGAAAAAGTTTAAAAAGCCCTATTCTAGGCAACTCTGTAAGACTACAAATTCCAGAAAAGGTATCAGCTTGGACAGTCAGTATAGAAAGTTTTCTTTCCTGACAATTCCTTATAACAATTACCATTATTATTACTGTTAATCTCTGACCTCATTCTTTATAACATTATATTAACATATTATATAAAATGTAAATACAGATTAACAAAATATAAAATTGTGAACATCATTATTTAGATATATCATATCCAAACATAAGACACAGATTAACAAAATAATAAATAGGGAGTTTAAATAAGCCCACCCTAGAGTAGAAATTGAACAAGCCATAAAGGAATTATCAACAAAATGTACAAATGAATCTATGAAATATCCAAACAATATACAATTCCACTGTTATATATATATATATATATATATATATAATACAGCCTTTGGAGCATGCTTAGATAACCTAATAATGAGGCATCTTGCTTCTGAGAAAAGACATCCTGTGTTTCCCCTGTCAAGTAGATAGGTGTAGCCTCCTTTAATTGGCTGCATAGCCAGAATAATCTGCCTCTGTGAAACTGCCAAACTAGGTAACAATCTTTGCAGATTATTTGAACCCCATTAAGATCCAAAGGCTGAACTAATCAACCAAACTGCTTTGCTTTACTCTAAAATTGCCCTTTCCCGTGTCAGCAACTTCAAAAACCAGGTAAGGTTGACAAGGAGTATCTTTCCTATTGGTTATAGGATGTCTGCAACCAGAACAGTAGAATTTCTCTTATCTTGATATTTGAGGGTCATATACAGGAGAGGCACAAACATCTTGGGATCATAATCCCTAACTGACACTACCTTGTCAGTTGTCTTGAATTAATGTATTTATGACTCATTCAACTAAGAAACTTCCTTTCTTATAATAGGGAGACCATAAACTGGAGATGCAATTGTTCTGAAGTGTACTTATACCTTGTCATTCTTCTGTCAGTCAATCAGAAGTTTGTTTCTGATTCTATGATCATGTATCTGCTAGCTTTAAGGGAATAAACAATATGAGTATCACCTAGCCTGTTTGACTCCTTTAACCAAACTTTCAAGTCAACAGGGGAAAGTCTCACTTTCTTACCATATCCAGACAGGGTGAAGGTCACAGTTTACCATATTGGGGGCACCATGAACTAAACCAGCGAAAGAGCGGGAGGGCTCCCTTCCTCTCTTCCTTCTTTTACCCTGTGGCCCTGAGAAGCAGACTAGGAATTATGTTTTGGTTTGTATCTTTTATCGTTTTTGGTTCTAGGAGCAGGTGGTAGAATCCCACTGCACCCCAGAATTTCAGGCCAAATTGAAAGCCAGCCAGCCCAGCAGAGAAGGCCTCAGAAGCCAGGGTACCTAAGACTTGAACCCTAAGTGGGCTTGGGACTTGAGACTGTTCTACACAGTACCCGAGCTAAGTAGCAAAATTAATACCCTCCCTCTGGGGGGCAGTATTATGGCCCCAAGTGTTGGAGGGAATGGTATACCTTTGAAGTAAATATTCCTTTGTAAAATTTCATCAGCTATTGAGTGATTAAATGGAACTATGGTACATAGGGATCTCTTACAATCTGGGGAGTACCTATAGTGGAGGCTGGAGCCAGTAGCAGAGAGCTTAGCAACTGTCTTTCCCTATTTTTGGAAACAATTTTGTAGCAAATACCCTGCTACCTGGGAGTTATGTATGTTACATATCTCACCCTTCCCCCAGGGTTCTCATTCAGCACTGAAGAGGAAAACAATTATGAATACTTAAGAACTATGATCAACACAATTATCAACCACAACTCCAGAAGATGGATGAGGAATTAGCAAAAAGAGAATAGACTAGAGGTACAGAATGAGCCACAGATTTTCAGACATGGTTGTTATGTGGATTGTTTATTAGGACAACGTTTATTTGGCACAAGGGAAAACTTTTTTCTTTCTCCTTCTTTCCCTTCATTCTTTCGTTCCTTCCTTCCCTGGGAAACAATAGGAGGAATTCTGTTTCCATAGGATTAAAAGTACTCCTCTTAGCTTTGAGGCATAGCAGAATGTAAGTCAGAGGTGACTGGTTTTAATCAGAGCTATGATCTGGCAGAACCAGGCTTCTGATCAGTTAAAAGGTTAGAAGCTTGTACACATGCTTAATGAATTGTTTGAGGGGGCATGATGTGGGCAGTTCAGGAGGTTGCATCTAGCCAATGCAGGGCAAGGCGGGAAATTCGAATTGGGAACAGCATAAAAAGGCTGGCAATTGTTTGAACAAGCTGTACTCCATTAAGGGAGCTACTCGTTTACTCAGAAAGAATAAATGTAAAATAAATATAATGAAAACCTTCCTGGCTTTCCAATGAATATAGTTTATTCCTAGACTAAATGTATTTCTTACACTTCCTTCTTTCTTCCTCTCCATCCTTCCCTTTCTTCCTCCCTCCCTCCCTTCCTCCCTGCCTTCCTTCCTTCCTTCCTTCCTTCCTTTCTTCTTCTTTCTGGGGAGAGAAGAGTTAGGCATGTGAGGAAGTGGTGATCATAAAGCTTTAAACGACAGAAAAGAAAAATAATAAATGAATCATTAAAAATACACAGAAGAAAGCAGAAGGAATTTCAGATAGGGGCATATTTAAGCAAGGTGGTGTTAGAACTACTATGTTAAATTTGAAATACAGTTTTTAAAAACCACTAAGCTAATGGAGATGTAGTAGAGATTCATAGTTCCACATGTGGTCCCTTTTCTCCTTATATAGGAAAATGTTCATATTAGCTGATGTTGGTAAAGTTTATATAATAAAAAAGACAACAAAAAATAGGTATGCCCTACTTTAGGAAAACTCAATCTACTCTAATTTAAACTTGCAAAACAGACAAATTAGCATTTAATTATTTTACTTTATTCCAAAAGGATGCACCAGTAGTTCCTACCAGTAAGCAAACTCCCACAGTACACTTAAAACTTAATATGGCTTGAAAAAACTTGATTTACATGCAACTATTCAGGAAAAATATCTCCACTGAAAATCAAGACACATCAACTTGTCAACAAAACCGTTACCTTATGACTGGAAGAACAAATAGAACAACATAATAGTCATATTAGGTGAAACTCAAAAACGAAAAAGCCCACTAATCATTTCAAGCAATTTTATAAGTAATTTCCCTCTAAATTTAATTAAATGAGCATTTTGATGGCCTTTTTATCCTCTACAAAATTCTTCCTCTGATGCCTCATTGTGGAAGCCTTAAACAACCTTTGGGTACCCTGAGTTCTTGAAGGTTATACCAATGCAATGCAAGTTCTAACAGGTCCTACCAATGTGGAAAGACCACAAGTAAGCATATGGCAATGGACTGTACCTGACTCTAGGCCTATAGTAGTCTAGTTATGTACAGAGAGTATTATTACTAATTAGTATATTGTCCACTAGCACTCTCATTTTCACACCAGTATTCTACTATCAGTCTCTACATATGCCACAAACTTCCAAAGGCTGTGTTGTTTTGGTTTTTAAGCCACACTTATTCCAGGATCAAGAGAACATCCTGATTATTTTTTAAAGTATAGGGAGGGGGTGGTGGAAATTAACATCTGTAGACAGCTATGCTAAAACTGCATCTTCTGTGCATTGCTGTCTGCCTCTCCCTAGGATTCTCAGCACCAATATCAATACTGACATACTCCCTAAAGATGAAAGTAAAAGCATACTTCATTTCATTACACTTTGCTTTATTGTGCTTTGCAGATATTGTGGGTTTGTTTTAGTTTAGTTTTATTTTTTTACAAATCGAAGGGTTGTGGCACCATTTTTCCAACAACATGTGCTCATATTGTGTCTCTGTGTCACATTTTGCTAATTGTCACAATATTTCAGCCTTTTTCATTATTATTATATCTGTTATGATGATCTGTGATTGTGATCTTTGATGTTATTATTGTAAGTTTTAAGGGGCAATAAACCATGCTCACATAAGCCAGGAAACTTAACTGATAAATATTGTATGTGTTCTGACTGCTCTATCAATGGTTTGTTCTCCTTTTCTCTCCCTCTCCTCAGGCCTCCTCATTTTCCGAGACACAATATTGAAATTAAGCCAATTAATAACCCTACAATAGCCTCTGAGTTTTTAAGTGAAAGAGTCAATCAGTAAGGCAAACTTCACTGTTATCTTATTTTTAAAAATTGCCAGGGGCAGCTAGGTGGTGGCACAGTGAATAGAGCACCAGTCCTAGAGTCTAGAGGAGTTCAAATCCTGCCTCAGACACTTGACACTTAAAAGCTGTGTGACCTTGGGCAAGTTACTTAACCCACTTAACCCCAATTGCCTTGCCTTCCCCCCTCAAAAAAAAGAAATTGCCACATCTCCCCCAACCTTCAGCAACCACCACCCTGATCAGTCATTAGCCATGGACATCGAGGCAAGACCCTTAGGAACAAGGACATAAATGGCATCCAGGTTATCTAGTGCATTGATGGTAAATTATTTAACTTGAAAAGGCTACAAGTCAAGACTAAAATGGATGGAGACTTGGTACATGCCTTTTTGTTCACAGGTGATTGTACACTCAATGCACTCTCTGAGGCCAACATGCAACAGAGCATAGATCGATTCTCTACCACTTGTACTAATTTTGGCCTTAACAATTAACACCAAGAAAATACAGGTTCTCCAACAGCCAACATGACATCATCCCTATGTGGAATCATAGGTTACAGCAAATTGAGAAATTTTGAATGTTGTGGATAAGTTCACTTACCTTGGCAGTATACTTTCCAAGGATGTCCACATAGATGATGAGGTTGATGCACACATTGCCAGAGCTAGCTCAGTGTTTGGGAGGCTCAGAAGGAAAGTGTGGCAGAGAAGAGGTATGAAGACTGACTACCAAACTGAAGGTCTACAGAGCCGTTGTGCTGACCTCATTGGTGTATGCCTGTGAAACCTGGACAGTACACCAGCACCACGCTAGGAAACTGAATCGCTTCTATTTGAATTGTCTTAGGAAGATTCTGAAGATCACCTGGCAGGACAAGGCAGCAGACACCGAGGTCCTTTCTCAAACTAAACTGCCAAGCATTCAAACTCTACTGCAGAGAGTGAAGCTAAGAGGGGCTGGACACATTTGAATGCCAAATTATGTTTGCCTAAAAGCCTATTTTAAGGAGAATTCACACAAGGTAAGCGCTCACATGGAGGTCAAAAGAAGTGATACAAGGACATGCTTAAGGTCTTTCTAAAGAACTTTAGAATCCATTGTGTGACATGAGAGACACTGGGAAAGGGCCACCCAGCATGGTGTGCCCTCATCAAAGAAGGCACTGTGCTGTATGAGTGAAGCAGAATTGCAGTAGCCCGAAAGAAATATGAGACGCATAAATTTACAATCCAAATGTTCATACGGACTATTTGTGCCTGATCTGTTGTAGAGCCTTCCTAGATCGTATCAGCCACAGTCAGATGCACTATATCTTGACCCCAACATAATGATGTCATTTTGGTCCTTTTCAAGGATGAAGGACAACAACCAACTAACCAACCATTTGTGTCAGACATTATGCTAGGTGCTAGGAATGCAGATAAATTAAACATTCCTGACATCAAGGAGCTTACCATTTTGCCCGGAGAAACAATACGCACACATAGAAGTATATACAAAGTATAATCAAAGTAAATAGATAATTTTAGAGGGGTAGGAAAGGGCATCTGTGGTGGGAGATAAGAAATAACTTCAAGTACGGATGATGTTTGAGCTGAGTTTTGAAGGACTGGTAATTCTTAGTGGTGAAGGCGAAGCATGGGGGACAGAGTATGCAAAAGCACAGAGGAGACAGAACGCAGTGCGTGAGAAATAGCAAGAAGGCAATTTGGCTACCAGGGAATGAAAAGGAATAATGTTTGATAAGCCTAGAAAAACAGATCATCAAGTGAGTCCACCTTAACATCCCTCATGTTCATCCTTTCCCTGTTGTTTGTCCTTCATTTTGAAGAGGACAAATGATATTGTGAGATTATGTCTCGACTTTTGAGTGAATTGGATTTAAAAGAGACAGAGTCACACAGTTGTCAGCCTCATTTTCTCTTCCAGAGTTGAACTCCAGTGGCAAGTAAACAGGTAAGACTAAAGGATTCTACCTGTTGGTGGTCTTTTCCAGCTTGAGAAATGGAATGTCCCACTTGATTCAGTCCACTGGTTTAGGTGGCATGAAGCATAACAATATGGCATAGCCAGAGTCATGGAAACAATCAGATAATTCCTTCTCATGGAAGAATTTTGTTGATACCATCTGAGACATCACTATGGCACAGTAAGCCAGGTGCTGGGAATACAGAGAAAGAAATTAAACATCCCTGACATCAAGAAGCCACCTTGTTGGTGACTAAAAATATCAACATGTTCCCATAAAACCAAAAGTGCTTTAGCAAGGGGAATATAGATGTACGGTAGATCATCCATGATGGGGGCATGCTAATACTGCTGCCATTTCTGCCTTACCAGCACAAAGTATGGAGAAAGTGCAGAATGTGCATCTTCACAGTAGCTCAAATGGATGACAACAGCATTCCAAAGAAGAAAGATTTTTAGATATTTTTGCACCATCTGTGAATCGGTGCTGAGGTTGAGGTTGTTGAAATGATTATAAATGACATTTCAGATTTTACCTATGAAAAAACATTACTGATGGAGCAGAGATCCCAGATGTTAAAGCAGATACAGCTTTTTAAGAATGAAAGAGAAAGAAAGGGTTAATTAATCCATGATAGAAACACCATATTCCATTCTGCAGTGGTGGCCAAAATGAAAGAAGCAGACAACATTCCTCTGCTCAAGAATCTTCATTAACTCCCCCTTTCTTGACTTTTTAGATAAAATATAAACTCTCTATTTGGCATTTAAAGCCTTTCATGATTTAGTTCTAGCTGACCTTTCCAAGCTGATTACACAAAACTCCCTCCACTCTATACTACAAAGTGGCCTACCTGCCAATGACCCTGACCATGATATATCTGCTTCTATCCATGCCTTTCCACTTTTGCAGATGGTGTAAACTGTTCTGTTCTGTTCTAAATCTGTTCTGCCCTAATTATGACAATTGTAGGATGACATAACCTCCAAGAGAATAATGAGATACTGAAGAAAGAGGGGCCCATCCTAGCTTGGTTATTAATAGATTTTATTAGGGTTAATTAGGTTAATTGGGGAGAGTTTACTTACAAGAGGTCTTTCCTTCTGGATGACGGCAAGATAAAGAAACATCATTGTTCCTCCAAGCAAACGCAGGCTGAGTTAGGTATTATATAGAAATATAACAAAGATGGCATAGTGCCAGCATGGCCCAGGGTCACATGTAAGTTTTCCCATGGGATAGCTGGAGCTTCTCTTGCTATTTGTATTTACTCAAGGTAGTTTACATTTATCTGTGGAGTCATAGGTCATATTCCCACTTTGGTTACTCTCATACAGATGATTATCTATGCTTAGAACGTTGTGCTTCCTAACATCTGCCTCTGAGACCCCATAGTTCCCTTAATGGCTCAGGCATCACTTCTTTCAAGAGATCTAGTTGCCCAAGTTGTTTGTGTTTCCCTATACCCCCTCCTAAAGTACTATGTACTTCTTTTGTATGTATCTTATGCTGTGAACATAGATGGCACAATTGATAGAGTACCAAATCTGGCCTCCGACACTTATATCTGTGTGATCCCTGGCAAGTCACTTAACCTTGTTTGCCTCAGTTTCTTCATTTGTAAAATGAGCCAGAGAAGGAAACCCCTCCAGTATCTGTGCCAAGAAAACCCCAAATGGAGTCACTGAGAATTGGTTAGGAGTGAAGCCACAACAACATAATGTAAGCTCCTTGAGAGCAGGGATTATCTCATTATCCCCAATGCCTGGCACTTAATAAACGCCCATTGACCGATGGATAACAAAACGTCTAAAAAGTAAAAACACCAAGGATTTTATAAATGGAGAAAAAGCAAATTACAGATGACAAGTTTTTTAAAAATACAATAGCAAAATTGTTCAGGATTAGTCAAAGTGAAATGGAGAGGATCTGAAATAATTATTGGGACATTTCTTTTACTGTACTACTCCTTTTATTACTAAGATACATTCACCTGAATTATTTAGGCAAAACTATTTCTGGTCTAGTTTGAATTAACTGTGTAAACTTATCCTAAGAATTTAGTTTTCCATAAATGTAACTACACTTCTGATTTTCCATGAACAGATTCAAGTGTTAGATTTTTTGAAGCAGCCATGTTTAACTTCAGGGACATGTTATCACTGATACAAGGGAAGGGGTTTGTTGTTATAGAGGTTGGTCAAAATATGAAGTCATGCTTCTGTGTAAAGTTAACTAATCAGTATTAACTGGGAGGGAATGAGGATGTATTCTAATTAAGATAATCATTCTCTAAAATACATCTTTTTAGAGCACCTAGTTGAAGTGCTGGGGACACAAGAAGTGCTAAATAAACATTTGTTGTTACAGGGTAGTAACTAGAAAGCTAATAAAATTATATTATTGTTAGGGTTGGGAGTAGGAAAACCTGAGTTCAAGTTCTGGCCTTGACAGGGAATGTGTGAGTCCCCCAAAACTTCTAGAAACCCTTATGTAGAGGTTCTTATACTTTTTTGTGTTCTTTTATGAGCTCTTCTGGGAATAATGTTTTTAAGTGCATAAAATAAAATATACCATATTATGCTGGTAGCCATGAAAACAACCCTCTAAATTAGATTTACCCTACAGCAAATTTAATTATTCAGGCCATAATTATTTGGGATTATTTCAGGCCCTCTTCCTCTCTACCCTTTTCCTAAAGCTGTTTGTGTTTCAGTCATTTTACAGCTTCACATGGGTATACTCGAAGAAAACAGGAAGACATTTCTGGTTCATTAGAGCAGTACGGTGAAAAATACAGGCTTTCTGACTTCTGTAGCCAGCACTTACTGCACGATTCTGGGCAAGCACAACCTCTCTGGACATCAGTTTCTTCATGTATAAAAAGAGGGGCTTGGCTTAGAGCTGTCAAAACACCCTGCTTCCCCTCCGCCTCTCAGTAATTGGGAAATATTTAACAAAATAAATAAAAATATATTGGAACATATATCATGTTAATACGCAGTTTTCTAAGTCAATGTGCTGCATGTGCACCTCCTGCCGTAGGGTTTAGACCCCTCCGGGCTCTCCATCTAGGATCCCAGGGGCAGTTTGCTGACAGATTGTAGGCTCCACCTCACTGGTAGTTGTGCCATTCAAAGGAGCTCCGTTTGTAAAAGCAGTTTGCACTTATTAATTAAAAATATGAAAAGGCGCTGCCACCGCTCTTCTTCAAAATACGTAAGTATTAACACCATAGTTGTTTGCCCAACAGTTTGGGTTAAAAGAAAAAACAAAAACTAGTATTTTAAAACTCTCTAGCCACTCAGGACCGTGCTCTTCCCCAGTCCTGCACAGTGGCTACCACTGCCGCCGGCGCCCTCAATTTCCGTTATTGCCCCAGCAACTGTCCTCTCCGGCCCCATACTTTGCTGTACCCCGATCACCACACCTGCGCAGTAGGCGGGGGTGGGGTGGGGGGGGGTGGGGGGGGTGGGGGGGGTGGGAATAGGAAGGCCCAGGCACGTGCAGGTCACGCGACCCTAGGCTTTCTGCACCTGCGCCACAGCTCAGTGGTCCCGAGGTGCCCCCCTGCCTAAGTCCCTAGAAGCCCTGAGCGGGAGGGCTGGGTAGTGGATCGACGGTGGGCGCCATTGATCCCCTTGGGTAAATGGAGGCGGCCAACTCGGCCCCTGTGCCTGGGCCTCCTTCTCCCTCAGAGCCAGAGGTGGACGCCTCACCTTTAGCCTCAGAGGTCCTGTGCGTGGAGAACGGCTCTTGCGACCTCACTATCCTCCATTTTAACGACGTTTACGACATAGACCCAAGGGTCGAGGAGCCAGTGGGAGGGGCCGCCAGGTACGCGTTAGCCCTCTTCTCTGCCCACGGCCTGGGTCCCCAAAGGGGACCTAACCGGAGTGCTTCTCGAGGCTCCAGCGGCGCCCTTAGTCTCCAAGGCCTTGAGGCTGTTCAGGATGTGTAAAACCTGAAAGCTGGTTGAAGGAAACAACAGGCTAGGTGATAGAAAAATTCGTATTTATTTATTCGTTCATTCCCTTTAAGCATAGTGGACAGACACGATCATGGATTGAGCCTGAGAGTCTGACTGACTTGTATAGAGGAATGAACAGGTTTTTGTGTTTTTAAAACCATCATAATTAAGCATGTTACTCAATTTTACGATCCCCATGTATATCTTACAAGACCCTTAATGGAATAGGTTTGTAAATACAAGAGTGTTGACAAAGTTCAACTAAAGTATATACCTGTAGAATATTAAGCAAGGTAGTCTCTCAGGATTAGAGTCTCAACCCTTAACGGTTAACAGGGGAAGGAATGTTCTTAGGTCAGCCGGACCTGAAATTGTTGGCAGAGAAAAGGTATTCTCTGAGCAAACTTTAGAGAACAAAGAAGTCCAGGTCCTGGCTCTTCAAGTGGGTCATTAATTCAGGCTCTGGGTCTCATCGAAATTAGAAAAATGATATAAAATGATATAAAATGTTCCACAGATGCCAGGCCACACCTGACTCCCGGGCCAGCAGAGCAGGCCTGCCCCCACCCCTCCCCGACTGGACCTGCCAACTGCTGGCTGCTGGCGGAGAGCATGGGTGCAGCACGCTGACTGTCTGCCGGCTCCCCAAAACTCCGCAGAATAAGCTTTCTCCGGCCTGATAGTTCCCTCACTCCCTCCCCATAACGCTTAAGGCCACTTCCACCGCATTATCAGAACTCCCTGGTTTTTTTTTTTTTAAATAAGTTTCTATTTTTGTCTTTTGTTTTTGATATCACTATAATTTCCCCTAGTATCTCCCCAACACTATTCGTCCTCTTCTCAGAGATCCGTCTTATATAACGAGTAGTGTTTTTAAAGACAAGAAAAGAAGAAGGAAGAGCACGACAGACACATTTATATGCTTACTCCGTTTTAGCTTCAGTTTCCTTCTCGGTAAAAAAAAAAAAAATTGGAGGATAAAAATATGACAAGTAACCACTCCAAAAGAGTTGTTCTGAGAGTTAAATGTGAATATAAGCAAAACATTTTCCAAACTTTAAGGCTCTCCATAAATGCCACTTAATTTTCCAGGGTAGCTTTCAAAGTCCTTTGCTCTGAATAACAGCAGCAGCAACAGCAACAATTCTAATGGAGTGCTTCCACTTCCTTTCCTGTCACAGGGTTTTTTTTTTTAACTCTGCAGTCTGGCTTCTAACTTCAACTGAAACTGCTTTCTCTAAAATTACCCACAATCTCTTAATTGCCGATCTAATTGTCTTTTCTCGATTCTCATTGTTCTTGAACTCTCTGAAGCCTTTGACACTGTTGATCACCTTCTGTCCCTTGATCGTCTTCTTATATTCTATCCTAGTTCTTTTACTTGTCTGACCACTTATGTATCTCCTTTGTTCCTGTGGGTTCCCCTACGGCTCTGTCCTGGGCTCTCTTCTCTTCTCCCTCTATACTATTTAACTAGGTAATCTCATCAGCTTCCATATCTATGCATCCCATACCATCTGTATGTAGTCTATGCAGTGTACTCTCAGATCTACTTGTCCTAACCTGTCTCCTGACCTTCTCCCATCTCAAACAACTGTATCTCTAACTGTATGTTCCCTAGACATTCTAAACTCAACATGTTCAAAACTGTTCCCCACCAAACCTTCCCTTTTTCCTAATTTCCTATTACTATTGAGGGTATCACCATCTTCTCAGTTCCCTAGGTTCATCTCTCTCTCTCTCTCTCTCTCTCTCTCTCTCTCTCTCTCTCCTTTTTTGTCTCTGTCTCTCTCTCCCCTCCTTGCCCCATATATCTAATCAGTTGCCAAGTCCTGTCATTTCTGTATTTGTAACATTTCTTATATGTGTCCCCATCTCTGAGACTACCTCTAATTTATGTATCTTGTTTCTACATATTTGTAGGCATGTTCTCTTTCTTATTAAACTGTGAGCTCCATCGGAGCAGGGACTATCTTTTGCCTTTTTTTTTTTTAATTTTTTTGTTGTCCCCAGTGCTTAGCATAGTGCCTGACACATAGAAAATGCTTAATAAATGCTTGTTAACTTTCTCTTTTGATCCTTACAAACTCTTTTTGGGGGCTTCTTCCATTATTATTATATCTATTTTACAGAGGAGGAAATGAATTCTGAGAGAGAGCAAGCAGCTAACTTGTCCATGGTCACATAAAAAATAAGGATTCAAGGAGGTATTTAAACTCCTCTCTTCTTGACTAATGGGTAGGTGCTATTGTCGTACTCATTTTACAAATGAGGAAATTGAAACTAAATTTAAATCATACAGCCACAACTGTCCAAGGTAGGATTTAAACTCAAGTCTGACTGATTCCAAGTTTATTGTTGTTGTTTAGTCCTGTCAGTCCACTGTGCCACCTAGCTTGATTCCAAGTTTAGGCACTAAAAACTTTCAGGAAGTTTCTCAGAAGGCGTAGTGACCCAGGTCACCTGTGGCTCCAATTATTTGGGTAACAGCAGCTTCAAATTGGTGGATGGTGAAAAACAGGTTCCTAGATAACATTGAGTTTTGCATATTAGTAGCTAATAGTAAAATATACAGAGATAGATACGCTCAATCAATCTATCTATAGATAGATGGCATCAGTTGTTCATTACAGAATTACAATGTTATGTAGTTTTCTTTCTCTACTTTGTCTCTCAGGGAGACCAACTAGGAACTCCACTTTGGAGCTTATGTTTTAAGGTTTGAGGTGTTGGTCTAAAGCTAATTGCTGCTAGATTGCTGTTAAGTTTTCCAAGCAGTTTTGGAGTCTTTGGATTTGTCAAACACTATGCTACTGTCTTTGTTTGCTTCTGTCTGTTGTATGCTTAGTTTGATCCACCAGTGGACTTCTCTCTCTCTTTTTCTGGCCAGTACCAAATTGGTTTTATGATAACTGTTTAAGATCTGGTGCTGATACCAATCCCTTCCCCCATCCCCACTTTACAGTTGTTGTTTTTTCATCATCACCCTTAAGATTCTTGATCTTTTGTTTCCTCCATATGGATTTTGATATTATTTTTTCCAGTTTTAGAAAATATCACTTTGACAATTTTATTAGTACAACTCTATAAATTTGTAAATTAATTTAGGTAGTATTGTCATTTTTATTATATTGACTCAACTTACCTATGAACAATTAATCTTTTCTCCAAATCATTTAGTTTGGTTAGGTTCATGTACATCCCAGGTGAATTTTACAATGTACTCCCAAATATCTCATAGATTTTATGTTTATTTCGAACTCTCTTAAGCTCTTCCTATTGGTTTTTTGTTAGATATATGTAGGGATGCTGACGATTTGTGTCAATTTATCTTGTGTCCTACAACTTGCTCAAGTTATTAATAAGTACAGTAAATTTTTAAATTGACTCTCCAGGTTGTGGACTGATCTAGCCATTCTGGAGTGTAATTTGGGACTATGCCCAAAGGGCTATAAAACTGTGCATACCCTTTCACCGAGCAATACCACTTCTAGGGCTATATCCCAAAGAGATCATAAAAAAGGGAAAAGGACCCATATGTACAAAAATATTTATAGCAGCTCTTTTTGTGGTGGCAAAGAATTGGAAATTGAGGGGATACCTATCAATTCGGGAAGGGTTGAACAAGTTGTGGCATATGAATGTGGTGGAATACTGTTGTGCTATCTATGAGAAATGAGCAAGAGGATCTCATAACAACCTGTAAAGACACATGAACTGATGCTGAGTGAAGTAAGCAGAACCAAGAGAACATTGTACAGAGTAACAGCAACATTGTTTGATGATCAACTTTGATAGACTTAGCTCTTCTCAGCAATACTGAAAGACCCATGATGGAAAATGCTAATCACATACAGAGAAAGAACTATGGAATCAGAATGCAGACTGAAACATAGTATTTTTACTTTTTTTGTTTTTTCTTTCTTGTGGTTTTTCCTTTTGTTCTGATTCTTCTTTCAAAACGTGCCTAATATGGAAATATGTTTCATATGATTGTTCACGTATAGTCTATATCACTTCTCTTGCTATCTCGGGGAGAGGGGAGAGAAGGAAGGAAGGGAGAAAAAAAATTGGAAGTCAAAATCTTGTAAAAGTGAATGTCAAAACTATCTTTACATTTAATTGGAAAAAGATAAAGTAATATTAAGTGGAAAAAGAAATAAATTGGCTCTCTAGGGTTCTATATACAATCAACCATCTGTTTCTTCTTTGCCTCTTCTTATTCTCTCAATTTCATTCTTTTTTGTCTTATTGTTATGTAGCATTTCTTGAACTATCTTAAATAATAGTGGTAATGAGTAGTCTAGCTTTATTCCTTATATCCCTGGATTTTTTCTATTACATATAAATTTTGCCCTTGGATTTAGGTAAATACTTTTCTATTAATTAAAGTTCTTAACCTATGATTGCCAGAGTTTTTAATAGAAATTAGGGTAGGATTTTGTCAAAAGTCTTTTCAGCATCTCTTAATAAAAATCATACAGCTTTTATGATTTGTTACATACATTATTTACATATGTTACATGTTATTTATGTTACATATTACATGTTACTAACATATTTATGATCTTTCTTATGTTGAACCAATCTGGCATTCCTGGCAATAAATCTGTCCGAGATAATAGTGTATAACTTTTCTAATATGTTATAGCCAACTTGGCAATATTTTATTTGACAATTTTGTTTTAAGGTTCATTAGGGATATTGTTGTTGTATAGTTTTCTTTCTCTGCTTTGTCTCTCAAGGAAACATTGTAGTTGCACAAATGAGAACTCATGAAAGTCTGATATGAAAGTCAGTAGTCAGGGTCTGTAATTGTGGGGTCTAGGTCTGTAATTGTGGGGAAAAGGTTACAGGATAGAGTCAAGAGCTGGGCAACTGATTGTGTTGAGGGTTGAGGGAGACAAGGTCCAGGAACCCCAAGACTGGAGTTCCCAGACAGGATAGTTGATGGGAAGTACCCCTCAAGGACCCAAGTACTGGAGAGGGTCATTGCTGTCTGGAATGAATTCGCGGATCCAAGCATTCTTCAAGTCAAGGTGGCAAAGATTTATTACGCTTTACAGCGGGGAAAGTTCTTAGGGAACCTGCAGCCTTAGAGGGGTGCAGTTAATATTTATATATGATATTTTGGGGTGAAACCTGTGCCAAGTGTGTTAATTAATTGTTTTGGGGTGGGATTAGGGAGTAGTTAAGGGGTGGTCAGTTCTTAAAGGAATATGCACTTTTTGTATCTACCACACAAGTACCTTACCCAGAGTTCACTGGGAAATATCCCAAGGCAGGGGGGACTACCTGGAGGTGTAGTTTTTGGTCTGAACCATCACTAAGTCACCTAATGGTCAGAGCTGACTGGAAATATCCAGGCTGCTTCTGTCAGTGTCTTGTTAGAGAAGATAAATGTAAGAGAGTATACATATTTCTGGGTCTAGCATGCACATGATAGGCCAGTGAGTAGTAAATATCTCTAAGACCCAGTATGTGGCCAGTTCAGCACGTACACAGGGAGTCTGGAACAATAAATTATATAGGTACAGCTGGCCACAGTATCAGGAGGAGGGATAAGTGTTTTGCTTTTTTTTTTATGTTGTGTTATTTGTCCTTCATTTTTTTTTTAAATTTATTTTTGACATGTTTGGTTTTCAGCCTTGATTTTCACAGGTGTTTGAATTACAAATTTTCTCCCCATTTCCTCCCCCCCCCACTCCAAGATGGCGTACATTCTGGTTGCCCTGTTCCCCAGTCTGCCCTCCCCTCCGTCACCCCATTCCCCTCCCATCCCCCTTTCCCTTCCTCTCTCCCCTGTTCCCTTCCCATCCACCCTCCCTAAGAAGTCAAGCAATTCAACATGGGCCCCATGCA
>CM053622.1:348069039-348104461 GCA_028646595.1 Phalanger gymnotis | reverse complement strand
AAATTATTGCAGTAGACCAAGCATGAGTTATGAAGACCTAAACTAAAGTAAGGGCAGAAATAAAAAAAAAAAGAGAGAAATTTTTGGAGAAATAACCAGCAGAATTTTGGTGACTAGATGTCAAGAGAGAAGAAACAATCTAAGATTATTCTGAGATTTCAAAAGCAAGTGGCTAGGAAAATGGTGGTACCATTAACAGAAATGTTGAAATCAGGAGGAGTTGGGTTGGATATCAGATCATTTCAGGTTTAGGTATGGGATCTTAGAATTTTAGAGTTGAAAGTGACACTGCCATTACCTTTATGCAGGCCCTCATCACCCTAGACCTGAATTACTGGAGTAGCCTCTTGGAGGGTTTGCCTGCCCACTACATTCTATACTCCATTAAATCACCAGGACACCAGGTTCTGGTAGGAGTCTTGCCATATGTCCTACCTTCTCCCCAGCCCTACATTTTCTACCTTAAGTTTTTATTCTCAGACTAATAATTAAATTATTACTGGAAAGGCTATGGCAGTCTTTTGCCCTATGATTTTTCTTATCATCCTTATGATTGCCTAGATTAAAATATATAGGGGAGGAGTATATATTCTGTCTTCTCCTTTAGAATATAAACTGCTTGAGGGTGGGAACTGCCTCACTGTTATATTTGTACCCTTAGTGTATAACGTCGTCAATAGTGCTCAGCGCATAGTAGATGTTTATTGATTGATTGATTGATTGATTCTTCATTTTCTCCTGCCTGCTGGACATTTTTGCGTCACCTGGCCATCCTGCATCACCTAAAAGTCAACATTCTATAACTAAAGATCATTCATCCTAAAACACTTCACTAATATTCTCTTAGTTATTTGTCTGTTCCAGGCCTTCCACAGTTTAGCTTCAACCTACCTTTTCAGGTTTCTTTCTTACTATTCCATATGAATATTATTTTCCAAACACATCAACTCATTGCCCTCTGAATGTACCTTGCCCTTTCTTGCCTCCATGCTTTTGTTCATGACCACCTTTTCTTTGTTTATCCAAATCCTATATATTCTTCAAAGTATAGCTCACATCTGCCTTGATTAAAACTTTCCCAATAATCCTGACTGGAACTGAATTAACTTTTTAAAATTTATTATATTTACTGTCATTGTCATTTATTATGTTATCTATTGCTTCATATTGTTATAGTCTCTCTACAATTATAAGATCCTTGAAGATAGAGGTCTTATATTTCCTTGTATCCATACTTGCACCCAGTACAATTTCTTGTTGCACAATAGATGACTACAGCTAGAGATTATTTCAGTGCAATCTATAATCCTCAAAAGACATCAACTTAGTCAAAATGGAAAAAAATAATTGGACAAAAATATGTATTATTGAGATTAGCATAAAATTTTCAATATCTGGGACAAGCATAGTTAGAACAATGAGTTGGATTTAGAATTGAATGGGAAAAAGAGTAGAGTAAATTACATTTTTGAAATTGCATGATCATGAGCTGTTTTCTGGCACAGAAATCCATATTAAAAACCAAAATGGAATTAATTAATTAGTTAATTTTCAGTTGAGTGTTGAGTTTGGGAGCCAGACTATAGAAAGTTAAGAAGAGAGTGAGAGGAAAGGAAGTGGAAGCATTGATTGTAGATGCCCTTCTCATGAATTTTAGCCACAAAAGGAGGATATTGTGTGTTTGTCCTTTGTTCTCAAAGAGGGCCATGACCTCAGGGAAATGATCACATGACTTGCAGTTGACTTTGATTTGAGTGAGGGAAGGCTGTGCAAGATCACCAGCCTCACTTTCTTCTCCAGAGTCATCTGGGTCCAGGGGCCTGATATTCACCTGGATGACTGGAGATGGCCCAGGATGCATTGGGAGACCCTGGCCCTTTCAGGCTAAGGTCTTTTCAGGTTCTCACTTTGAGTGAGGTAAGCCCATTCAGTGAATAGGCCTCTTTAAGAAGTTAATCAAGGGATGGCCTCTTTAATCAAAACTCAAAAAAAAAAAATCTAACTGGGAGGAGAAGACCCTCAGGGTTCCTGCCAAAAGAGAAACAATTACTATTTAGTATTTACATTCACTCTGTGCTAGGAGAGCAGGGACCTCTCCTTCAATCTATGAGCTCCAGAGTGAATTGGGTTTAAGGCGTGGTTTTCAAGAAAGAAATCTAGCCAGTAAACCCAAAGTTAAGGAGGCAGCTTTCAGCCTTTGAAATGTGCCTTCCTTTGTGCAGAGCAGGGAGAGGGAGAGGGAGAGACTACTCACAGATTGTTCTCCTTCGTTTTCGAAGAGGCCCATGACATCAGGGAAATGATGACATGGCTTGCAGTTGTAGCTAGCAGAGATGAATAGATCAAGTGAAAGTTTTTGAGGATGGGGGAGACATGGCCATATTTATATATGGAGGGACACAACCACTGGAGACAGAAGATAAATGAGATAGATGATAAATGATGTGACCATGGTAATGATAGAAAGGATAATCTGCTGGCAAAGACAGGATGGAATAAGGCAACTTGTGCATGTGGAGGGGTTTGCCTTGGCAAGGAAAAGGACATGTGAGACAGTGGTGGAAAAGATAATGATAGCAGGCAGCTGAGTGGTGTGAGATGAGAAGGGACAAAGAGGGAGCTCTTAGCAAATGGCCCAGTTCTAATCTGAGAGGCTGATTGGGGAGGGGGAGGGGAATGAGAAGCTATAGGAAATTTGAGAAAGGTTGAAAAGGTCTGGAGGAGCTATTGTGATAAAAGTGATAGTGAATCAGTTAAGATGTATAAAAGTATTATCTTGCTGCAGTGAAGGCCCAATTTATATTATGCAACTTAAATCTGTAATGGATCCAGACAGCCTAGTTTAGAGGTTTTCTTTAGTTCTATTCAAAAACATATGAAAAAGAGCACAGGAAGTAGATGATAAAAGCAATACAGTGGTGATGCTTTGCGAAAGAAAAGAAATAAGCATTTCTATACCACCTACTCTGTGCCAGGAACAGTGCTAAGTACTTTACAGATATTATCTCATTTGATCCTCCACACAACCCTTGTAGGTATTCCTAATTATCTCCATTTTATAGTTGAGGAAATTGAGACAGAGATTAAGTGATTTGCCCTGGGTCACAGAGGTAGTATGTCTCTGAGTCTGTATTTGAACTTGGGTCTTCTTGACTCCAGGCCTAGTACTTTATTCACTGCATCACCTGGCTTGTCTCACTTTGTCAGGGCCAGATTGGTGATCAGATAAAGGGTCAGGGAACTTAAGAGAATTGTAGAGTATAGAGTTGAACTGGTTCATCAAGGGATCAAGATAGGGAAGGAACAGAATTTGGGGTTGTAAAGCAGATGGAGAGATTAAATTAAAACAGATTTTGGTTAGATAAGGGAATTTCAGAGTTCATAAATACGGAAGGGGAGTGCATTTGTGGGTGATAGGAAAATCAAGGATATGACCATGTTTGTGTATAGCTGAGATAGAGTGAAGGAGTAAGTCATGTGAAATGAGTATGTTGAGGAACTATTAGGTTAGAGTGTTTTAGGAATTATCAGTATGTATGTTAAAGTCCCCTTATTATGAGGACAGAAGTTGGAGAGGTGAGAAAAACTATGATCTAGGCACTGAAGTCATTGAGGAAGAAAAGTCATTGTCTGGTAGACAGATAAATAGCTACTAGAATTTTAATTGAATAGTAGATATGGATTGTGTGAACCTCAAAGGAGAAGAGGTTGTTGAGTGATGGTGGTAAAGGATGAGCTTGGCAGTGGCATAGTGGAGCAGAGAATATTCTAACTCCCTCACCTCAACCATTGAATTGAGGGGAATTAGTGAAAGTCCAAGAACTGCTGGAAAGGATAGCCAAGAATGCTGTCATTTCAGAAGGGAGCCTGGTCTCTATGAGATCCAGAAGATGGAAGGAGTGGGAAAGGAAGAGATTTCAGATGAAAACCAAGTTCGTTGCCTATAGAGAAAGTATTTTAGAGAGCACATTGGAAGGGATGGATAGCTTAAGAGTATGACATTATGGGGATTGGTTTGGGGGGTACTAATAAAAGGAAGCAAATGAATAATGACAGCTGGGTATTCTGGATCACGAGGGAGAGTATTAGAGGGTGGGAGTTTGTTAACCATTGGGGAAGGAGTTAAGGTGGTTTTATCAGTTTACCTATTCAGTTCTTATGGCAGAGTCCTTTGAGGATGTAGGCACCTTAGCAAGGAAGCCAGGCTAGGCAGTCTGTGCGGTTACAAGTAATTCAAAGGATAATGGAGACACCCATGGTTGTTTCAAGTAGACTTCAGTATATATTCATCAATGATCCATGCTCAAGAAATGGCATAAGGAACATCATTGAGGAAATATATGATTGGTAAAGGACATCTCTTGATATATTATTGGGCCTGAGTGTAGTACTGATACTCATGAAATTTAAAAAGAACTAGAAGGAGGCCTCCAGCACATTAAGATAATCCTTTGATAGGCTTTTTGGGAGAACATGAACAAGAATTGCATAGAATAGGAAGATATGGATGTGTTGTATTCTCAACTAACAGAGGAAATATTCATATCATTGAGAATTCTTTCATTGAAGATGAAAATTACAGCAAGGGACACCAGTTCTTTAGCCCATTTCCTCATCTATAAAATGAGGGAGTTGGACTATGTGATTTCTAAGATCCATGAATTCTATGAATAGTTTAGCTATCTAAAAGAATGCTTGTAAGTAGAAAAGTAGTGAAGACCGTTTTGTATGTTTAGATAAGCCCTAAAGCAGGAGTTCTTACGCTGGAGTTCGTGGACTTGTTATTTTGATAATTTGATAGCAACATTTCACTATAATTGGTTTCCTCTCTAATCCTATGTATTTCATTTTATTAAAAACATTATTCTGAGAAGGAATCCATAAATTTCACCAAACTGCCAAAGAATTCCATGACACAAAATGCTTAAGAACCTTTGCTGTTAAGAGAAAGGGCAGACTGTATAAATGGCTGGATTTTGTATCCAGTGCCAAGTAATAGATTAAATTTAAATAGACAAGCAAAATATAAAATACATTTCCCTCTGCTGTGGAGCTATACCCAGGAGATCATTCATTTTTAATGAATTTTAAGTTTCAATGTATTATTTGTACTTAATGTTAATCAATAAGCATTTCTTAAGTACTATGTGCCAGACACTATACATAGTGTCTAGGCATTGGGGATGTAAGCACAAAGAATGAAATAATCCCTACCAGTAAAAGAGCTATGAAGTACATTCTAATGGAGGAGACTACAAGCATGTACACATGCACACACATATGTATACACATACACATATATATTTTACATATCATATATATAGCATAAATATAAAATGAATGTGTACAAATATATTGAGTATTGTTTTATCCAAAGTATTTTTGTTATTTTAGGTAGTTTTAAATGATTCTTTAAACAATGTTTTTCAATTTAAACCAGGAAAGTTATTAGGAAATATTACTGATTTAATAGAAATTTACTTTTTAGCCAGTTTTCCAGCTATTGAATATTGTTGTGTATTAGTTTGCAGTTTGTCCTTTTTAAAAAAACAAATGAAACATCTAGGAAACACACTCAGATTTGGAAAGTATTTGGGTTTCCTCTGTTCCACAAAATAATGTAATCAGTTTCTGGAAAAAAATTATTTAGAAATTTTCTAATGCCCTTGGTTGTTACAATTCAAAGAAAATATTTTGTTTTATTATGTTATACTAGTGAATATTTTCTTTCGATTTATTTTTCCATTTTAAAAGCCATCTACTAATCATGTTATGAAAAATTCTGTTTCTCTTAGATTTGCAACAGCTGTGAAAAAGTTCAGTTTCCTGAATCCACTTTTAATTTTTAGTGGAGACTGCTTAAATCCTTCAGTATTAAGTACAATAACAAAAGGAAAACACATGATTCCTATTTTAAATGAATTAGGAGTACAGTTTGCTGTCTTTGGTAAGTAAATGTAATTTTCATTGAAATTCATAAAATACTTTATATAGCAATATTTTTAGGTTGTTTCCCTTGTAAGACAAAGCATGATCAATCCCATGTGAGTGGTAATAGGTGGTATCCTATTTTGTTAATTTAAATATCATGCTATTCTTCCTGCATTATCAAATTTTTGTAACAAAGATGTTGTGCAAGCTAATTATGTAGAATTAGGGGCTATCATTTTATTCATTACAGAATTGGAGAGGTTTAGAGTGGGAAGGGTTCTTGGAGACAACTTGAACCAAACTATACCTGAAATGTGAATCCTGTCTCAAGCATCCCCAACAAGTGATCAGCCAGCTGTTTTTTGAAGACCTCCCTATCACCCATGTCATCCCATTTTGTGATGGGAAGGTTTTAAGTGTTCGGATGTTTTTCTATGTATTGACCTGAAATCTCCTTCCCTGTCACTTTTACCCAGTAATATTAATTTTGTTTCCTGGGGTTAACCAGGCAGATAAAAGAGGCTTCATATGACAACCTTTCGAATATTTGAAGACATTTTGGACTCATTAAGAACAAATGATGCCAAATTATTCTCTTTTTTTTTTTGGCAGGGTTTCTAAATACAAAGATCAGGCAATTCTGTTAACATAACATACTTGCATTTAAGATTTTTCTTACTATCTTTTAAAAAAGATACCAGTATGTTTTATTGATTCTTTTCATTTTTACATTCTAGTCATTTCTGGATGTATAGCTCTTCTCCCTCATTAGCTTTCCCTTGTAATATTATTTTGTGTCACCTAGAGTGTAAGCTTCCACTTTTATGTCAATTGTACCTTTGATAAGCATACCATTTAGGCTTTTATACAAGTCAGTGATAAACATGTTTAATAGCACAGGTCCAAGTACATAGGATCCCTGAGTTATTTCACTGGATATTGCCTTTTAGGTTGATATTAAACCATTAGACTACTCTTTGGGTCTGGCCACATAACCAGGTCTGAGTCCATCCGTTTATACTACTGTTTAATCTAAATTTCTCCATTTTTGCTCCTGTCAGGATAGCGTAGCATAATGCCCAGCACATGGTAGGTATTGGTTGACTATTAAATGCTTTGCTAAAATCTAGGTAAATGGAAAGCAATTTAGAACTATACCCCCAAATTAAACCACATATATCACTATTAAGTCCAGTATCGCTATTAAGATCTCCAAAGAGATCAAAAAAAAGAGGAAAAGGATGCATATATACAAAAATACAGCAGCTCTTTTGTAGTGGCAAAGAAGTAGAAATTGAGGAACCCATCAGTTGAGGAATGGCTATGTGGTAGAAGAATATGATGAAATACTATTTTGCTATAAGGAATGATGAAGGGAATGGTTTCAGAAAAGCACAGGAAGACTTGTATGAAGTGATGCAAAGTGGTTCAGGAAGAACCAGGAGAACAACTTAACCAACACTATTGTAAAGACATTTTGGAAGACTGAGAAATGCTGATTAACATACTGACCAACCGCAATTCCAGAGGATTCATGATAAAACATCTTTTCCACCTCCAGATGGAGAAGTGATGAACTCAGAGTACAAATTGAGGTTGTGTGTGTGTGTGTGTGTGTGTGTGTGTGTGCGTGTGCGTGTGTACATATCCATATACATGCATGGCTAACATGGGAATTTATTTTGCTTAACTATACATGTTTGTAAAGGGTGTTTTTTTTTTTTTTTTGCTTTCTCAGTGGGGGAAGGAGAGGTGGGAAGAAGAGAATTCAGAACTGAAAATAAAATTAAATTGAAAAAATAATAAAAATCTAGGCAAACACTATGTACAACATTTTACTGATTTTTCCAGTCTAGTAACTTGAACTAATTGCACTAATCCTGACCTAGATGTAGTTTGCTATGATTTATTTTTGTAGAAGCCATCATGTTTTTTGTGGTCACTACTTTCTTTTCTACGTATTCCCTAACCATCCCTTAAGTAATACATTCTAGAATTTTGCTAGAAATCTTATGTTTGGCGTACTAGTATGATATTTTTACTCTATTCTTTTTCATTTCCTGAAAGTTGAGATAATAGTTCTCCTTTTATAATCCTATAATGCTTCTGTCCCCTATTTTTTAAAGCTCAATGGTTTAGCAGTCACATCTTTCATTTCTTTTGTATAGTTTGTTTGGGTGAGTTGACTGGCCCTTATCTAGAGCAGCTAAGTTCTCTATTACTATTTCCCTACTTGTCTTGAATTTTAACTTAGTATTTTTGTTTATTCTTTTCCAATCTAATTCAATCCAATAAACATTTACTAAGCACCTACCTTATATCCTAGGCATTTAATTAATGAAAGATAGTCCTTGCCCTTAAGGAGCTTGCAGTCTAATGGGCTAAATAACCCAGTAAAGGAGGCAGAGAAGGGTTTGGGGAGACCAGGAGGTATCTTTTTCTGTGGAGTTAAAACTAGGCAAAGCAACAGATGCAAAGTAGAGTGAGTTGAGTCCACTCTACCTTCTATAAAGGAAGGCATTGGGAGGAGTTTGGTACTCTTATCATGTAGCTCTCTAAACAGAGGGGAGAGGAGTTTGAGGGAGGTGATGTCAATCAAGACTTGAGTTAGCTAATAGTGATGAGACTAGAAGTGATTTATCCTGGAAGAGGGATCTTGTTTAGCTGAGTTGAAACCAGGCAGGGGAGCAGATACAAGGAGTGACTTTCCCAGTAAAAAGATCATTGTCTTTTGTAAAAAATATGCCAACACACCAAAAACTTGGTGAATTTATCATTGTGGGAGGTCCTGGTATGGGGATTTTCTTTGCAGACAGATCAAGCAAAATAAGAGTTGAGCAGCTCTTCCATCTGTTATTATTATTCCATCCACTCCCACTAGCCCTTTGTAACCTATTTATTTTTGATGGGTTTGTTGGTAGTGTATAGAAATGCTGATGCTTTGTGCGGGTTTATTTTATATCCTGAAACTTTGCTAAAGTTGTTAGTTGTTTCAACTATTAAAAGCCTTATTTATTTTTGCAACAGAGAAAAGGAGGAAAAAAATTATGGCAATCTTAATAAAGTTGTTTTGAACATAGTTCAATTGGACAAGGTGTGTCATCTGACTAGTTCATTTCTCCTAGGTTTCTTAACCCAAATTTATACTGTTGGCAACATTTAACTATCTGAGATTACCTGAGAAGTCCCTGTCCTATACCTGTAACATTTTGTAACCAGGAAGCTTACTTTAAAGGTACCTGGTAGTTTGAACTAAGACTGGGAAAGAGGAACTTGTGGTTTGTAGTTTGCAATCACCAACCTCATCCTCAAATTGCCAGAAAGGGAAACCCAACCTTAGACCATTACACATGTAGCTCAAGAAAAAAGAGAGCTCATCCACTAAGACTGGAAAGAAACTTAACCTTTAGTCAACTCACCTTTTTCCAGCTGCCAGAAAGGAGAACTTAGCCTTTAAAAAAAGGTCTTATACTCCTATGATTATTTTATTCCTACAAAGATATATATCTTACTCTAAATTATCTGCTACTAAATGATAAAGACTTATCAGTCTATCCATTCACTAAATCTATAGGTGTCCTAGACTTAAGAGAAAATCTTGTTGTTTTGGGGGCTAGATTTTCCTTAAAAAAAGGGAGAGGGAGCTTACTCCTAGAATCATACTAAAAAGAAATCAAAGCAATCAATACTAACTGATTTAAAGGCTATTCATTGTCACAACTATTTAGTTGATTCTCTAGGGTTCTCTAAGTATACCATCATTTCATCTGCAAAAAGGGATATTTGCTTTTTCATTGGCTATTTTTATTTCTTCAGTTTCTTTTTCATGTCTTATTGCCATAGCTAGCATTTCTAGTACAGTGTTGAATAATAGCAGTGATAATGGACATCCTTGCTTGAGTTCTGATTTTACTGAAAACAGTGGAAAAAATGACTCATGATTTTTTTTTCTCCTGATTAGATTTTGGTTTAATGAATTTTTTCTATCTGTTTGGAGGTGTTGAGGGCAGGAGGGAGCTCTTGCTGTCCAATTCTGCCATCTTGATTTTGCCTCCTGAAGTGATTTCCTAAAATACAATTCTGGCCAAGTTCAGCGTATTCTAGTGGTTCCTTATTAACCCACAGATCAAAGAAAATTTTTTGTTTGTCATTAAAAATTCTTCATAACCTGTCACCTTCCTCCCTTTTCGGTCTTCTCAAATTTTACCTTTCTCTATATTCTTACTTTACTCTATATTCTAGTAACACTGGCGTCCTTGTGGTGTCTCACATATGACCCTCCATCTTATCTATGCCTTTCTAGAAGATGTCCCCCATGCCTGGGATGCTCTGCCCTTTCCCCTATGCCTCTTTCCCCCCTCTGACTTCTTTCAAAATTCAGCTCAAATTACTTCCAATCCTGGAAGCCTTTCTTTAGTTCCTGTAGCTGCTAACGTTTTGCCTTCTCAGAGTGCCTTCCATATAATCTCTATATATTGTATCTACCTAGTTACTAACCTATTGTTCCCTTCTCCCTCCAGTTAAAATGTAAACTCCAGGGACTGTTTTTTTGTTTTGATTTGTTGTTTTACTTTTAATTCTATTTTCAGTTATTCCCTATAGTCCTTTCCAGTCCCAAGTTTGAATCAGTACAAATTCCAAATTAATATGGTGAAAGTTAATTATTTTACTTTAGGTTTAATATGTATTTGTTCATTTCAATAGTCTTTAATTACTGACTTTATTGTTATTAATTACTAAGAATTAAGGAAGACATTTAAGCTTTCTGGACTTCAATTTCCTTATTTGTAAAATGAAAGAGCTTGATTTCTGAGTTCTATCTCATCTTTAAGATTCTGTGATTCTAAAATTTCATCTGAGAAGTTTATCTTTCAGATGATATGAGTAGGAAGACATTTTGTTAATTTGCCTTTATTCTTTGCATAATAATGATATTCTTGCTCTTTCTCTCTTCCTGCTTTTTAGGAATGTTGTAAGAATAGATGATAGCCAAATTTTGCAGGAATCTATGCTACAATTTTGGAAAGCTTCATTAATGGTTTTAGGTAACTAGGGGAATTCTTAGTAAATTACTAGAAAAAAATTAATGGACTTTCAAAGCTTATTAATTTAGCCTGAACATCAGGAGGATATGGGGTTGGAATTAGATATGTATCACCCTAGACATGGAGGGAAGCCAAATGGTTTTTCAACATGGCTCCAAATTACCTGATAGTCTTTTCTGGCTCTCCATACATAATTAGTCACTCATTCATGCCTGTACATTTACAACTGATGTGGTTTTGTTAAGAAAAAAACCTAAAATTCATGGTTTAACAAACTAGAAAATATCAGTAGAGGGAAGTTAGGATGAAGATGATGATATACTAGGAGGGGTTGAAAAAATGGGTACCTGGATCCCAAAATGCCCTAAGACCATGTCTAAGTAACCCAGCTCCCCTCTCCCCCCACACACCATGAGATAATTCTCTGCTTGTTAGTGACTCAGACAGAGATGACAAGTAATTCCCTTCTCAGAGCAGATACATGGATGCTGATGCAAGGACTCTCTTGGAGCCAGATCTCCAAGGTCCATGCCTTTGGCAACTAAATAAGGTATCTTTTCTCCCTTGGTGTCTGGTATTAGCAACTTTGTCTCTGCTGACTGTAACAACAATGCTACTTGCCACCACTGTGGCTGTGTAAGGCCAATAACACCAGCACACAGGAAGGCTGCCAGCATAGGTTCTTTGATCTGCTTTTCTAAGGGAAGCAACTTTAACGGGTTAACAGTCTTACTTTAATTAAACATACATATACCATTCATTTAGTTCAGGGGGAAAAGCTAGCACCCTGAACTTCAGAGAGAATACAAACAAAAATTATGAGCATACATCATATAAACAGAGCAAATAACATGAATCAGCAGACAGACTTCTAGCTGTCTGTCCAAGCAATATACAAATAGTTACCAGAGAGAGAAGCACCAACATCTGGGTTTTCAAAGGGGAGGGGTGCTGCTTCAATGGCTACCTAGAGTCTTATCACCAACACTTTTTCAATGAGTATGCCCCCAAAGGCAAAACGCTAACCTCTGAGTTTATATACACTTCTTCAGGGTCAAAGGGCATCAGAACCATGTGACTCAAACCCACATGCCTTAGGCCTTCTTGTGACTTAAAGGCTTCCTCAGGGTCAGAGGATAGAACTAGGCCTTCCCTTGACATAAGGAGGTCATCAAAGACTCCTGATTCAATCAAAGATTCCTTAGGTCTGAGAAGCACTCCAAAACAAAGACAACAAAATGTCCACTTTGCTTGCCATTACATTCGAAAAGCAAAACTCATCAGAGGTACTTGGTTACCTCAGCATTCCAAAGGAGAAAACCACCCTACTTACCACAACACTGACACTCTGAATTTTCTCATCCATAGATCACTGATACCTGCTTCTAAAGATACCTGGACCCTTTAACATTCCTTTTTCTACCCCTTTCTTATATAAGTTTTAGATTCAACCCCATTAAGTTGCAAGTTCCCCAAAGGAACTTCGCCTGTTACTATTTTTTTGCCACTTACTGAAAGAAAGCTTAAGTATATGAATTTGTTCCAGACAATTCTGCCGTGGCATTTTTTCAGGATCCCAGCACCCCTAAACCATGGTCAGCACCCCAAACCTCTTCAACGTGATAACTATTAAGTATTTTATGTATTTGAAGAGCTGATATCCTGGAAGAAAGATTAGAATTATTCATTAATTCTCAGAGGATAGAACTATAAGCAATGGGTAGAAGTTGCAGAGAAGTAGATTCAGTAATAAAGTATGGAAAAAACATTCTAAAGCTCGGAGCTATCCTCATAAATAGCCAAAGATGACAAAATGGGAAAATATCAATGTTAGAGGGTCTGTGAAAATACAGTAACATCAATACATTGTGAATTTTTCTAGCCATTTTTGAAAAAAAATTTAAGAACTATACAAAAAGTAACTAAAATGACCATGCCATTTGACTTGTCATCCTACTAGCAGGCATATGCCCTAAGTAGTTCAAATACAGAAATATGACTGAGAGGGTCTGCCAAGATAATGGAGTGGTAGGAAGCGGTATGGTGAGGGATCTTCTAAAAACTCCTCCAAATGCCTCTAGAAAATGGACCAGCCTGAATCCTGATTGGGCAAAAACAGAAAAAGTCATGGTGAGTCATTTGTCCAGCTCAGCTTGCAGGACACTGGGGATAGGATCAGGCACAGAGGTAGGGAACCAGCAGACTCAAAGCCACATGTGGCCCTCTAGATCCTCAAGTGTGTCCCTTTGACTGAATCCAAACTCCACAGAACAAATCCCCTTAATAAAAAGATTTGTTCTATAAAACTTGGACTCAGTCAAAAGGCGGTACCCAAGGACCTAGAAGACCATGTGCGGCCTTGAAGCCACATGTTCCCCTGGGCTAGGAGTACACCAAATAGAGTACTACAATGTCCAGTGAGAGGCTGTAACAGAGCAAGAAGAGGCCCTAGACGCACACCAGGACTTCACTAGATCTATACTAGGGCACTGCAAATGGGGACAAGTGCAAACTGGCAACTTTGTCTCCCATTACTCCATTCTAGGTCACAGATCCAAGGCAGAATAGGAAAGATACCTGCACAGGGGAGTGACATTCCTGGGTAGAAAGACACTGGCTGTGTATGGAAAAAGGATGAAATTCAGAAGCCAGCAGTAGCAGTGATGTGGCTCAGATTACAGGCACTTAACAGTGTCACACATCTATTCTAGCCTGCAGAGGAATAACTAAGGCAGGAATCGCAGACTAAAGGGGAGTCTACAGTTTTGCTACTCTGAACCAATAGAACTTTCAGAAAGTTGGCTGAAAAGGCAGAGAAGAAGAATGACTGAAACAACTATTAGCAAAGCCTGAGAGAATAACACAACTTGGGCAAGACCCAACTAGAATTCCTGGAAGAGATAAAGAAAAAGGTTTTTTTAAAAAGAGTTTAAAAATGTTTTCATAAAAAGGAATGAAAGAACTTGAAAAAATTGGGAAATAAACGAGAGCTATAGAAGAAAGAATTGGAGGACAGCTTGGCACAAAAGGTTAAATAAAAAAAAGGCCTGGCCTATGAAACAAATTAGCTGAAAATTAGGATGGATGAAGAAGAAGCCAATGAATCCACGAGGCAGCAAGAAATATTAAAACAAAGTCAAAAAGCCAAAAATACGAATAGAAGAAAATGTAAATTATTTCATAGCAAAAAACAACTGACTTAGACAAGAGGTTGAAGAGGAAAAAAAATGAGCCATTATACTGTCTGAACACCATGACTGAAAAAGGAACCTAGATGTTATATTTCAATAAATTTTAAAAGAAAACTGCCCAGGCCTCTTAGAACCAAAAGGCAAAATGGAAATAGAAAGAATCCACTGGTTAGCTCCTGGAAAAAAAAATGAAAACTCCTAGGAACTTCATAGCCAAAATCTAGAGCCTCTAGGTCAAAGAAAAGAAAATACTGTGAGCAGGCAGGATGAAAAAATAAGTATTGAAGAGCTACAATCAGGATTGCACATGATTTAGCAGCCACCACTCTTATGGGCGAGAGAACTTGGAATATTATATTCCAGAAGGCAAAGGACATGGGCTTAAAACTGAGAATAACTTAACCAGAAATAATTAGTAAAATGCTACAGAGGGAAAAAATGGCTCTTTAATGAAATAAAGGATTTTCAAGCATTCTTGATGAAAAGACCAAAGCTTCAGAGAAACTTTGATGTTCAAACTTAGGAGTGAAAAGAAACATAAAAAGATAAACATGAATGAACAATGATCATTTATAATGATGCTTATCCTTTACACAAGGATAAACTGCATACATTCAACTATGAATTGATAATACCTATTATCAATAGCGTTCATTCATAGACGCAGTCCAGTTTTATATGAGGCCTAGGAGTGGTTCTGTTATGTCTTGATGTTAAGAAAAGAATGGAAAAAGAGAGGAACAGGAATACATTGAGGGGAGGACGGAGGAAGGAAAGTTAGAGGAAATTATCTCATATAATCAGGATGCACAAGTAGACATCTATACAAACAAAGGGTGAGGGAACAGCTGACATTTGAATCTTACTCTGATTTGAACTGGTCAAAAAAAGAAAAATGCAAGTAAAACAACACACATATACATATATATCCATGTATTTTTACATATAGATAAACAAGTTATGGCATATAAATGTTATGGAATACTATTGTGCTGAACTCATATCAGCATAATGACAAGCTAGGTTTCCAACAGACTGATGATGAAACATGTTACCCACTTCTGATAGAAAGGTGAAGGACTCAGGATGAAGAACGGGACCATATTCTTTTGGTAATGGAAATTTGTTTTGATTGACTCTACATGTTTTTCATAGGTTTTGTTTTCCTTAGATTTTCATTTCGGGAAGTGTGAGGGAGAGGTTTGGCATGAGAAGATGAGAAGGTGGATTTTGGCTGATTAAACAAATTTTTCTTTTTAAAAGAAAGGATGTGAATATATCAAAATATTAATAGAAGTATTTTTGGTGGCAGAACTGGGAAAAAAGTGGGTGCCTATTCATTGAGGAAATTGTGGTACAGGAATGGAATGGAATGGATATAAGAAATGATGAATATGATGAATTTATACAAACATAGGACTACTTATATGAACTGATGAGGAGCAAAGTAAGAACGAGGAAACCTATATACAATGATAAAACTGTAAACAGATGGAATGATGAAATGAAGCATTGTGTAATGATAACTCTTTCGTTAGAAAGGTGAGGAACGATGTGTATAGAATGCTGGCTATGTTGTCAGACATGTTCAGGGTGTTAGCTGATTTTGCCAAATTTTTTTTCAGTCATCTTTGTTACAAGAAAAGCCTTGCTAGTTGGTGAGATATATTTTTAAAACAATGGAAAGAAAAAAGCAAATTATCTTGATAAAACTTTTTTAATTTTTTTAATCACAGAAGTACCCAAAATTAGAATGGATTTTCATAGGTGGCAGTGGATTTCTCCCTCACTAACAGGCATTAAATGAAGTGTGGGTAATTACTTTGGGACATTTGTATAAAGAGGATAGGTTCAGGTTGGACCAAATCAGAGGTGTCACACTTGTGGCCCATCAGCTGTAAATGGCCTGCAAATCTCCCAAGTACACCTGAACCAGATTATATTAAAATGTAATTGGGAAATGTTTAACAAAATAAATAAAGGTATAATCCAACATAGATAATGTTTGTGGTTTTCTAAGTCATTATGTGACCCACAGAGATCCTTTTCTATTTAGATTTGACACCACTGGAATAGATGACCTTTAAGGTACATGCCAACTCTTGGATTAGGTTTTGGTCATCTGGGGCAAATGTGGGCTTTATTATATGGCTCCCACTACTTTTGGAGATTCTAGATTCTTGTGAACTTTCATAACTCTTGGAATGCAAAAGAGGCTGGAATGATAGAGGTCTTTGAAGTTATGTTAGGCCAAATGGTATTATATCCTCAAATGTGAGGTTCTTCCCTAAGTCGGTTTTATTTTAAATGTACCCTCCTAGAGCTGCATTAGTATTGACATGTTTGTGTACACGATTAGATTATTTAGATACCAATTTAGATACTGTAGGAAAATGTGAGAATATCCTCAATTACTGCCTTCTCACCCTAAAAGTCAACATGGACGAAGTAACCTTGGAAGTGAGGTATGTTTCAGGGGAGTCTGTGTTAAAACTCTTTAATTTGTTTAGTAATCATGGCATCCCTAAAGGTCACAGGCAAACATGATTAATAATGTTATTTTCCTTTTTTCCCTCCCAGTGTTTATAGATTTGTGTTTATGTCACTTGAGAGGCAAAGTGACACAGAGAAAAGAGCACTATACCTGGATTTGGTTTGAGTTCCAGTTTTACTATTTATTTCTTGGACAAATCATGTTGTCTCTCTGAACCTCTATTTTCTCATCTTTAAAATAAGGAATGATAAATAATGTTACACCACATTCTCCACATAGGTATTGCACTGGAAGTACTTTGTAAATTGTGAAGTGATACACAAACACAAGCAGTGTTATCTTTCATAAACTAGTTTATTTTTCTCATTAGTTGGCTTCACCTTTTCTATTGAGTGTATGTGTGTGTGTTTGTGTATACAAACATATATATGTATATATGTATATGTACATACATATACATATATACATATATATGTATGTGTATGCTATTCAGAGTTATGTTACATAGATACACTCAAATCCTGTGCATTTCATTGTGCAACATACCTCAAATACACCCCCTTCTCCACTGTAACACTCTAGTGCAGGCCCTCATCACCTCATGCCTAGACTTTTATAGTAGTCCACTGGTGGGTCTGCCTGCCTCAAGTCTCTCCGTACTCCAATTCGTCCTCCATTCAACTACTGATTTTTTTAAAGTGAAGGTTTAAGCATCTAACCCTCCTACTCAATAAACTTCCCTACACCTCCAGGATCAAACAAAAAAATTGCTGTGTATCATTCAAAGCCCTTTCCAGTCTTCATATACTTTATTCCCCAAGACGTACTCTTCTATACAGTCACACTGGCTTCTGGCTGTTCAGTGAACAAGACACTCCTATCTCTTGGCTTCAGGCACTTTTTCTGACTGACCCAGTGCCTCTCCTTCCTTTGTTCCAACTACTGACTTCTCTGGCTTCCTTTAAGTTCAAACTCAAATCCCACTTTCTACAGGAAATTTTCTCTAACCCCTCTTAGTTCTAGTACCTACTTTATGTTAATTATTTCTTATTTATCCTGTAGATAGCTTGCTTTGTATACATTTGTTTGCATGTACTCTCTCCTATTATGTTGTAAACTCCTTTAGGAAGGAAACTATCTTTTGCCTCTTTTTGAATCTCCACTGCTTAGTACAGTGTCTGGCACAGAGTAGGCACTTAACAAATGTTTATTGGTGAATTTTTTCAGTATTACTCATTGACATTTTATCATCCTGTATAATTTTTTCCTTCTATTCTAGAACTTCTTCATTGAAGATTGACCCAATGTCAAACTTCTGTTTTTGTTTTCTTAACATCACAAGGGAACCAGTAGAGCATGTGGGCCAGTCTGAATTTATAAACCAGAAAATTGAGGAGTAGTTGATTACTGGTCATATATCTATAGCCATATCTATATTGTTTACAAAAGATTTACTATAGTACTCCTCTAAGTCATAAACTATAAGTATGTGTTTTGAATATAATTCTGCAAACATCATAAGTATTTGCTGTACACATATTAAAAGATTTAATCTATAGCAGCATTGCTTCTTTTTCAGTCTTTTCCATATTGTGATTGAAAACATTTTATTGATTGCTTTTCAAGTAAGAACAAATCGGCAAGTTTTCTGTTGTTAAAAACATTGATATTGACTTGATACTTCTTTATTTAGGTAGCATTATTCAGTCAATATTGCCCTTAAAAATGATATTTTAAAATCTTTCCTCGTTTTGAATCATATGGCTTTTTCATCCTTTTTCATCTGGAAACTTTGCAGCTTCCTCAGTACATTTCTGAAGTTTTATGATTTGTACATTTACTTTAACATAAAAAGTATATGTTAGATGTTAAAAATTCACAATTCAATTTTATTGGTTAATTTATTATTTGTAGACCTACAATTTCTTATTAAATGAAAGTAGAATATTCCTATTTTATCAAAGTAGTTACTAAACTTGTTGCTGTTGATTTTTTGTTAGGAAACCATGAATTTGATTTTGGCGTGGATATTTTGGAAGAATATAAAAGACAAATGCATTTCCCATGGTTTCTCAGCAATGTATATGACAAATTTACTTCAGAACCTCTTGGACATGGCATAGTCAAAAAAATAATTAATTGGAACAATATAACAATTGGCTTAATGGGACTAGTGGAAGAAGACTGGCTAGATACATTAGCCACAGTTAGCAAATCAAATCTAAACTATAAAGATTATGTTGAAGTTGCTAATCAGATATCTGTAGAACTTAAAGAAGAGGGAGCAGATCTTATCATTGCAATTACACATATGAAATGGATAAATGATACACGGCTTGCCCAAAAAGCTCAAGGAATAGATCTTATTCTAGGGGGCCATGACCATGAATACGGAATCAAGAAAGTTAATGACACATGGATTGTGAAAAGTGGATCTGATTTTAGGAACTTGACAAAGATAAATATAAGACGCTTTGGTGCATCTTTTCAGTATGTATTTGAGAAATTGGACATTTTGAATCATTTGGAAGAAGATCCACATATTAAAGAAATAATAAAAGATTATACCCAAAACCTACAGGTAAGTAAAATTTTATCATGGATATAGTCTTGGAAATCATAGATCAACTTAACAAAGCCTCAAAGGTAAATGTTATCACAGTCACTTCAAAAACCATAAAATTCTTAGCAATTAACAAAGCTCTGCGAAGAGGCAGTCATGTCATACCAATTTAATTTAATTTTATGAAGCTAGGAAAGCATAGTCCTGATTGTATTATAGTTAGATTAGTGATTAACTAATGGGTTTAAAGGGTATTCTTAAGCAATAATTATCAATTAATCAATGTAAGTCTTAGGTGTCATATTTCATGGTGTCTGACAAGAATTGGTTATGATACATATTCTGTTCATTAACTTTTTTGATGTGCTAGATGAAGGGAATTGTCTATTCCTGTCACAGTTATAAATGATACTAAATTAGGCATACTCAGTAATACTCTAGAATTATTCTGTGAACTTTAAAATGATCCTAATCTAGGTCATTTGATAAGAAAAATGGCTCTACCTAAAATAGGATGAAATTCATTAGGGCAAAATGCAAAGTAATACATCAAGAAACAAAAGATAACCCACATTAGCTATAGAGTTGGGAAGAACTAGCTAGACAAAGTACTGATGAAAGTAGTAGTAATTGGTCAGAGAAGCTAAATATCATTGGAAAGATTGATATTTTATGTGTGGGGGAAAAAATCAAAATGGTATTTGAAATCATGAAATTAAATGAAAAAATCAAAACGATCTTGTGCATTGTAAGAACTGGGAAAGTAGCCTTTCCTCTTTAGACCTCTTTTTAGAGAATTATGTTTAGTTTTGATCTAAATGGCTTAAAGATAATGTGAACAAATTGTAGACTTAAGAAAAGACTAAAAGATAAAGAGATAGAAAATTGGTCCTCCAAACAAAGGTTAAAGGAATTACTTTATTGCTTTAGAGAAGAGAAGGGTAAATTTGACTTTGTTCTTTAGATTCTTAATGGTAGCAGTGCTTGTCAGTGCCATAAATCCAGAAGAACAAGCAAAAGGAAATGGAATTTAAGAGGAAAATACATACAAATGGGCTGCTACTAAAGATTTTGAGTTTCTTAATTCTGGAGATCTGGCTCTTTAGTCTTGGCTATTCCAAACCTTTTCTCTTCTCAAGTCATCTAGGTAACCCCTGCCACCTCTGAGCAGAAGACCTCACTTCCTACTTTATTGAGAAAATTGAGGTCTCCTGTCTCGAGGAGAATGTAAGGTTCTTGAAGGCAGGTACTCACTTGCATTTCTATTTGTATTCTAAGTGCTTACATGCCTGTCAAATAGTAGTCACTTAATAAATTGATACATTAATTGATGAGTTCTCTCATTTTTCATGTTCCATATGTTCATATTGGAAGTGATAGTATTGAAAGCTTCAAGGGATAGCTTCACAAGAAACATCAGTAAGGAACTAATAACATAAGAATGGGGAAAAATCATGGGATATTGATACCCCTCAAATGGGATTGAGAGAATATTAGCTACTCAATCATTTATCTGCTTTCTTATTTTTATAAAAAATTTTGAGAATGTTATACACATATATTGAAGTTATTTTCCTTGATCAAACTATGAAGAGGGAAACAAGGTCAGATCTTTGTAGTTTTCTGTATGGAAAGGTACTGAGAATGTAATATTGTGCTATGATTACTTTTTAAAATTTATTTTTACTTGATAGTGAAAAGCACTATTGTAATGACTATCCCTCAACAAAGAGTCTGTCATGCATGTATTGAGATCTTAGAAGAATACTTGACATATACCACCATAGTGATAATTCTTTTCATTGTAGGTGTGCTTCAAGAATATTTTACAAAAGCCTGCATATCCATATTTCCATCAGGGATATCCTTAATACTTGCATAAAACATTCTTATAAAATTTTTATAAAGAAAGAAGGCATATGGTTCAGTAATTATTAAAGTCTTATATTATTAACTACTTATTGGCAATATGCAAAATGGATGTTCTGTAGAGATCTCAAATTAAACATGTGAGAAATAGAACCCATCATATTTCCTGCAGGTCCACCCTTCTTCAGAGCTTCCCTACTTCTGTTGAGGGTACTATCATCCTTCTGTTCTCACAGATTTGCAACCTTGGCATTATCCTTGACTCCTTATCTTTCTTTGTTTGTTGAATCAGTTACTAAATCTTGCTCTTCCTATCTTTACATCTCTCACAGCCATCTCCTTTCTACTACTTGTACAAGTACAGACCTTATGTCACCTCTTTCTTGGACTACTGGAGTGACTTCCTGATTGATCTTTCTCCCTTCACTCCAGTCTATCAGACACATACAGCTACTAAAGTGATTTTCCTCAACTGCAAATCTGTCATTCATTCTTCTTTTCATTAAATTCTAGTAGATCCTTAGTGCTTCTAAGATAGAATAAAAACTCTCCTCTTTGATTTTCAATTCCTTTAACAACCTGGTCCTAGCCTATTTTTCCAATCATTATACATTACTTCCCTTCCTGTGCCATACAGCCTTGCTAACCTGGGCTTCTTGCCATTCCTTGCACGTGGTACTCCATCTCGCATCTCTTTGCCTTTGCGTGGGTTTTCTCCCATTCTTAGAATGTTCTCCTGCCTCACCTTTACCTTATGGAATCCCTTACTTTATTTGTTTCAACTCAAGCGCTGCCTTCTTTGTGAGATTCAACTCCAACTGTGAGTGCTCTTCCTCCCTAACCTACCTTTTATTTACTTTATATTATTTCTGTTTACAATGTTTATATATGTATATATACATATGTATACAAGTTGTCTGTCCCAATAGAAAGTGAGCTCTTTGAGAGCAGAGACTATTTTATTTTGCCTTCGTAAGTACAATTATGAGCAAATATTAGGTATCAGTCAATTAATTATTAAAACAAAGCATAAAATGAGATATATTTTCACCAAGGGTATTCACTATTGTCATGGAGGGTGTTTTAAGTTTGAAATGGAAGAAAGATGCTCTGTAGTGGTGAGGTTCTTCAGATATTTCTTTTTATAGATAATATTCTATCAATTGCCTCAAGCCACAGAACATTATAGAGTACCCTTAATTAGATTTATGATTATTCAAGAAATCTACCTCATGATCAATATAGGAAAAACTAAAAGGACTAAAGATACCTATTTTTTATATATGGTATACAATTTTATGGCCAGTTCATTGAGTTCCTGCTGGAACTCTGCTTAAAGTTTGGATCCTTGAGGTGGGGAAGAAGGGACTTTCATTATCCCCCTGTTCCTGCTAGTCCCTTAGATGTGTGTAAGAAATGATACAATGTATATCATTTAGGAAATATATTATCTTAAAAAAGTATTTGGACTAGTCATAAGTGAGAGATAACAGATTGACAACCTGAGTGCTGTATTAATTCCCTCAGAGTATTAAAAAAAAAACTTGGAAGATCTGTGTGGGATAAAATAAACAAGAATAAATAAATTGTTGAATAAATAAACAAGAATCACTCAGGGGTAGTAGGCACTAGTGGTTTATGATTTGGACCAGTAGCTAGAATAAACATATCAGTGAGATCATACATTTGTTGAAGTATTGAAAAATTATATGGGATCTCCAGTTTCCCTAATTACCATGTAAATTTTTATTTGTATATTATCAGTGCCTATCATACTGTCTTGTGGATAATAGGTAGATAAATATTCATTTAGTTGAATTGAATATATGGTTCTCTTCCTATTGGTTAGGAAGTTTTCTTTCTCTCAAAGTCAGTCCGGATAATTTTTCTGTGTTCAATTTAATAAATTCAGTGAACATATATTAAATGCCTACTTGTGTGCCAGGCACTGTGCTATACATTAGGGTTGCAAATGTAGGGATAAAAAGAGAAGGGGGGGTCATCCTGCTTTCCTTAGAGAGAGGGGATATCAATCTAGAAGTATATCTTTCTGCTCCTTTAAATATTGTTCATCCAGGGGATATGATTGGGTTCCATCTAACTTTTGATTGCTTAATTTGGAGAGGGAAAGGGTACCCCAAGCCCTATAGCCAAGGCTTGATTACTTCCCTACCTAATACCAGTTCTACAGTGAACACTCATAGAAAACAGCAAAGTAGTCTATTCATGTAAATCATAGAAAAACAGAAATCAGAGAAATTATACGTAGGAAAATATATACTAGACAACACACGGTGAAGGAACTCTCCCATTGGGAATGAAATAGCTCAGCTCCACTAAGAGAGATGGTCCTGGATCTTACCCAACGGAAAACTCCCAGAAGTCTCTAGACTTCTAGCTGGGAATATGAACACGATGGAGACTGCCAACTGCTCTCATGTCTTCCCAGATTCTTGGGTGAGATTCAGGGTGAGAACTAAAGCTGTCTGTCTCACCAACTCTACCTTGCCCCTCACATTGGGCTGGGCCTTCATTTCCACCAGTAAGGAGAGAGTCCCATAACAGTGGGCTTTGGGATGGGGGTTACATAAATATTTATTTTTTTAGGGGTTAACAGTCTTATTTTAATTAAACATACATATACCATTTACTTGGTTCAGGGGGAAAAGCCAGCACCCTGAACTTCAGAGAGAATACAAACAGAAATTACAAGCAGAAATTATATAAATAGAGCAAATAACACAAACCAGCTTATCCATAGCAATACATACATAGTTACCAGAGAGAGAAGAAACACATCTGGGTTATTCAAAGCTGGGTGTGCTGCTTCAACAGCTACCCAGAGTCTTGTCACCAACACTCTTTCAGTGAGTGTGCCCACAAAACAAAATGCCTACCTCAGATCTTACCTCAAATCAAGCTCAACTCAGGGCCCTGGGGCACTTGATTACCTCCTTGCTGAGAAGCACTTAAACAAAAAAAAGCAAAAAGTCCCATTTTGCTCGCCATTACATTTGAAAGGCAAGACTCACCAAAGGTACTTGATTGCCTTAGCATTCCAAAAGAGAAAACAGAAAAAAGTCCCACCCTAATTACCATAACATTTCCATCCCTTCCTGGATCCTTAGCTTTATACAATCTAAGTGGCCATGGATCCTGGAACAAATAGAGGCATTATACATTACTATCCATCAGAGAACTAAAGCACAACATTCACAACATAATAAAACATATCATTCAGTGTCATTCCCCAAAATACTTGTTTACAATACAAACACCATCCACTCCTAGGCCATAGCAAGTTAAAATCTCTTCGATCAATACAGAGTGTCCAAGTAAATTCCTTCTTGAGGGTGTGTCCTTCTCCCCACTCTGCCTTTGCAGGCTTCATCCTGGCACCCTCAGGTACCAGGCATACTTTAATGAGCAAAGTCCCAACACAAAAAAGTCCAAATAAAGTTCTCTTGGGGGGTCTGTTCTCTCCACATAGTTCCAGCCCCGCCACTTCCAAGTCCTGAGGGGCAGCTGGGCAACAAAGCCAACAGGGTAGGGTTCTGGGTGGGGTTCCATGTTACTTCCACCCACCCACCATAGACTACTCCACCCTCTGCCTGGGTCTCAAATCATCGCAGGAGAAGGCAGCAAAAAAGCACAATCAGCATCTTGCTGCAAAGTTTCCATCCTGCCCCAGGGCTGAATTCTGAGCTCCTGGGTTTCCTGTCCTGCTGGCCGCTCCTGGCTTCTGCCTGAATCTCCACATAGGCAGCTCTTCATCTTTGCTCTCACCTCACCAAGGTCAGCTGGAAGGCAATTCTCCTCTCCTGCTGGGTCAGTATGTGGGCAGCTCACCTCTCTTTGTCTCACCTCACCAACCATTCCTGCCAATTCTGTATGAAGGCTGTTCTCTGCTTTTTCTCTTTCTTCATCAACCGCTCCTGCTGAGTCTATACGATGGTAGTTCTCAACTCCTGTTTCAAAGCTCCACATACAACGCAATCTCAGGACATTCACCCCTCCAGCACAGTCTGGTGCTGGGCTAATCCACTCAAAGCCTGGCTCTGACCATTTCCACCTCCCCCAAGCCTCTGCTTGTTTTCCTCTCACAGCTTCTGCTCTGGCCTGTTTCCTCCAGAGTTCTAGTGGGGCAGGGAGGGGAAAGGAGAGGTTATCTCCCAGGGGCTGTGCTCTGGGCACCTGGGAAACCACTACCATCACTGCTACTTGCCTGTTGTCCTTCAAACTTCTGCTGCTCCTGGGGCTCCACAGAACCATAACCACCACAAGTATAAAGAGCAACCCAATAACTGGGAAATATTCAACCACTATCCCACTACCCTAAAACCCCATACTTTCCTTTTAATTTGCAGATCCTGAACAACTATGCCATATTGTAACAATAATATTGCTAGCAGCTGCTGTGGCTGTGTAAGGCCAATAACACCAGCACACAGGAAGGCTACTAGCACAGGTTCTTTGATATGCTTTTCTAAGGAAAGCAACTTTAAGGGGTTAATATTACTTTAATTAAATGTACATATACCATTCACTTAGTTCAGGGGGAAAAGCCAGCACCCTGAACTTCAGAGAGAATACAAACAGAAATTACAAGCAGGAATTATATAAACAGAGCAAATAACACAAACCAGTCTATCCGTAGCAATACATGCATAGTTACCAGAAATAGAAGAAACAACATCTGGGGTTTTCAAAACTGGGGGTGTGGGGGGCACTGCTTCAACAGCTACCCAGAATCTTGTCACCAACATTTTTTCAATGAGTGTGCCCCCTTCATAGATTTTTAAAAGGCAGTCTTTTGCCCTCAAGGAGCTTACAATTTAATGGGAGTAGACAACACACAAAAAGAAACTAAGTGGGGGGGGGGGTGGAGTACCCAGAACAGGGGTATCATGTTTCATGGCATCCAGACCAAGCAGAGTTACAGATGGAAAATGGAGAGTTATATGTAAAGTCTAGATCCAGCCCTCTTTAAAGAAAAGCTTTGGGAGTTTCTGCCCCACAGTCCCACAATCAGTGGGGGGAGGAGGCTGAAGGAGTTGAGAAGGCATTGAATATTAAAAATTAAGCATCAAGATGATGAGATTTTAGGTGATCAGCTTATCTTTGGTGGGGCACTCTGTTTCCTGGAGTCCAAACCAGGCAGAGCTGCAGGTGGAAAGTGGAGAGTTAGTTGGTAAATCCCTCTCATCTCCATTTCTTTCTTTTCTTTTACCTGCATCTCCACCTTCCTCTAAACCATCACTATCTGTATGTTCTAGCGATGTGTTAAACTATGTCTAAGACTAAGTAACTTCATTATTTCTCACTGTATTGCCACTATCCTGTCTTCCATTTTGTAAACTTGACGTTATTTACTTTTCCCTGCCCCTCACCATTAATGTCTAGTTAGTTACCAAGTACTATTGATTCTGCCTCCACATCTCTTAAATCTGTCTCTTCTCTGTTCAGCATTACTACCCCAGTATAGGCCCTCATTACCAACCAGTTCGTTGTTGTAACATTTTGACAGATGCTTTGACCCTACTCTCTCCTCCCTCCAATCTGTCTTTCATGTCACTCCCAAAATAATATTATACATAGGGATGCTCTGATCACTCTGTTGTTCAGAAATCATTAGTGGTTCTCTATTGCTTCCCAAGTAAAGTTTAAATTCTTTTGTTATGCAAAGCCCTTTTCAGTCTGGCCATATCCCATCTTTAGAGCCTATGTCACATGTTTTCCTCTATATATTCCACATTTCAGAGAGCCAGTAATAGAAAAGAGGACATTTTCTTTCTCCTCATCTGTGGTCCCCCAAATCTTTATTAGTTTTTATTTTATTATTATTCAAAAGATTTCCTTGATGATTCACCACAGGAGAAAACAGCTTTTGCCTGCTTTGGACTTATATCTGGAGCTAAAACCCCGTAGTGTCTTCAGGGTCACTGGAATTGTCTCAGATATTCTGGATGACATAAAAGGTAGCCTAAGACATGGATATCTTACCTGGCAGGTTCTTTTCAGTGCCCAAGCAGGTTCAGAAAGTATATAAAACCTTTCACTTTTCTAGAAGACCTCTGTTATTAAAATTCTTCTTTTTCCTGGATCATCTCAGGTTTGATTTGATATATCTTCTTGAATCACTTGGGATGGTCAGAGGCCCTGAAAATTCATCTTTCCTTTCAAAGTATGAACATTAAGTGTGAATACAGAATTTGGGAGCTCCCAAAGTCATCATGGTCCCAACTTGAACTTTTATGGGTTATGGGACAATGTGAAACAATGTCGTTGCAAATCTTACCTTACAAAAATAAATATCGAAGTGCTTATGTCTACCTTTATTCCTGGTTCTGTTAGTTGGATCTTAAGACTTTTTGAGGGTCAAAAGAGGAAGGTCTTCTATGATTCATCTACAGTCCTAATGAATGAAGGTAAACTCATTTTTATCAGCCATTACAGGTTTCCATAAGACAAGATTAGAATTCTGTTTTCATGGGTACTATTATGGAGAAATTTAGAAAACTTTGAGTAGATGACATTAACAACTCTAAATAAAATAATTTCTACTTTAGTTTAATATGTAGTCACCATGGTGTAATGGAAAGAATACTAGCTTAGAGACATTGGTTCTAGTTTAGACTACTAGCTACATGTCCTTTAGAGAAGTCATTTAACCTTTTGGTGACTCAGTTTTTTCATATATAAGATGATGGGTTTGGATGAGATATCTCAGATCACTTTCAGTTCTGAAAGCATATAGTTCTTTTTTTTAACTTGAAGAAAAACTCATTTGTGGTATTTTAATATTTTATATAAATATAAAAACTTTTTTCTATGTTATAAAAATAGTTTTTCTCAAAAATCTTACTGATATCATATAAAAAGATTTCATTGGTATAGATTGCCCTACATAAAATCATTATAGAAAATTATGGTTTACTATGATACCCACATTTTTCCAAGTATTAAGTGATACAAAAGTCAGAGGATAAAAAGAATGAGGTTTAGAAAGTATTAATCACATATAGAGTAATTTCATCTCCATTTCGTTTGGTCTGTTTACTTTTCTGGTTTTTAAGACTCAAGATTTCCAATATTGTTCCTACATTACCTTCAGTTATTTCTTGGTTTCTCAGACATCTTTTAATGAGGTTTTAACTCTTAATCTGTAAATTCATCATCAGTTAACTCAACAAATATATATTGAGCACTTTTCAAAGTGTCTTAATCTTCAGTGTCTGTTCTATTTTGTTCCTTTTCACAAAATGCCATACAAAATAGGAAGAAATGAAAGTATAATAATAACTTGACCTACTGAAGGTCTCTCATTAATATAGTTCATCTTCCAATAAATAAGTACTTTTGGAAATAGCTAATTCTAATGAGGTATTTCTAGTATAAGTCAAAATAAACTAAAAAATAACGCTTTAAGGAAGAAACAAACTGGCTTTAATGATTAACATACTTTAAAAAGAGCTTAACTTCCCATGTATACAAAATGCTTAACCCAGCCTTATAGGCCTATACATTTTTTACTGGCTTTGGAAAAATGTTTCCTATATAATATAACATTTAATAGCATCAGGCTCCCAAGGAAATAATATGCTAATTTTAAAAGTTAAAAATTCTTATACACAGACTGACAGCTTAAATTCAGCTTTATTTCTTTCAGTCTATAAATATATATGTCCTTCATTTTTTGAAATCTTAACTTTTTTATTTTATATAAGTAAGATACAGTAAGATCCCACTTAATTGGCAGAGATGTCCAGCATACTCAGTTGTTCCAGGTAGCCATCAACCTGAACGTAATTTTTAAAGCCTCTAAATATAACAAGTGACGCGACCCTGAAGAACCAAAGACAGGAAAGTGATGAATGTCAGAGTGCCATCGAGTGGTTAAAAAAAACAGAAGCAAAGAGATTCTGGTTAGTGGACAGCATAAAGGGAAGTTCCACCACTGCCCAAGCTCAGTGGTGCCATGGTCTGCTGGGAAATGGCAGGAACATGACAGCGAAGAGAAAAGAAGAGTTGAGGGGAGAGAGTAGTGACAAACAGGGTCAGCAAATGGCAGACATGATACTAGGGGCTAGAAATGAGGAGAGGTAGCAAAGACAGGGAGTAACAGGGAAAACAGAGTATGTCTCAAGGTAGGAGAAAGAATGACATAACAGCCTAAGAATGATAAATGTAGAATTAAGGGGCCTTCAAAACACAGTATCTCTCAGCGGTATCACTGCATACTACAAAAATTGGTCATAATAATGCCCCCAAATCATCAAGAAAAGATTTCATTATATTCAATATGCAATGTTTAGTAAGGAAAGAAAATATATAACTTGTTTAAGAAAGATTTCTATCTTTAGTAGTTGAAAAGGTTTTAAGACTTATAGAATTAACCTTCAGTTATTTGGAAACTTGGTTCATTCCTTAGCCATTCTTGATAGCTGAGGCATTAACAATACATAATTTCTTGTACTATGTATTGAAGAAAGTCATTGTTGGGATTCTTAAATATATGTCTATGTTAATAGTTGCTTTTTTCCTGCCTTAGTGTCCACATTTCTTAATATTTTATATAGTGTAAGAAAAAATATTACATTGGCCCTTGTTTCACAATTATCTTGGTATTCTAATGTTCTATATATTCATTACTATGTTCCCTTTGAGTGTTTTAGAGTAAGGATCATTAAAATGTAACCTTAAATGCCAGAAGGCTGAGTAATAATTGCCTTTTGTTAAGAAATTTGATAAGCTAAGTGATCCTGGTCAGTAAGCCTCTTTCTTTTCTGACATTAAAAAAAGGTCCTTTAGCCTATAAATCTTGTGCTTTATCTGCTTTTATCTGCTTTTATAATCAGAAATTTGGTGTCTATTCTACCTAAAGCTTTCTGCTAATAACAAAAGTAAAATAACAATGTATTTGATGAATTTAACAGGAAATATAATGTTTTAACAGGAAAAAAAGTTAAATCACCTTGCTGAGATCAAGGCTAGGTAAAATCTGGGCAAGATTCTAGCATATAAAAATCTCGAAGAGTATTTGTGGGAAGGTCATTGCATACATGTAAGACTGCAATAAAGATAAAATTGGAGGAATGAAAATGTTCGTGTATTGGCATCAGAAAACTGAGAAAGGAAGATAAATCAACATCTTGGTATTGTTAAATGTAATACATCTGCTATTCCGGGGCAGATTCCAGGATGAAAGCCCAGAAAATGTGCTTTTTGTCTAGTATTTTGCCATCTTGGTGTTCTGCCCCTCTGTCCTGGTTCTCTGGAATTCAGGCTGGTTCCAGGTTCTTGGAACCCTCTCAAGAACAGTGAATCTAATTTTGTTTTAGGTGTTCATAGGACCACTCTTGGTTTTGATTTACTTATTAGGAAATGGATCTACTCTCATTTTTTTCCTGTGTCTGGAGCAAAACTGATATCTAATGGGAGTTTCTGAAACATAAGTGTTTATTATTAGACTGGTCTAGTAAACTAGCATACTAGTCTACTTAGTTTCTTACCCAAACAAACTCTCAACCTAGGAATTTTCTAGAATATGTTCCAATGTTTAGGAAGCACTGGGATCTAGAGAGTAAAAAGGACAAAAAAAAATACTGTTTTAAGCTTGAGAGAAGTTTATTTTAAAAGAAAAAAAGACTTAAACATAGAAGAAATAAATTTTAGATAGCTCTTTCTTTTTCTTCTTTTAGTATATGTTAAAAGAAGTTCTCTGCCCAATTGACATGGAATTAGATGGACGTACAATTACTGTAAGAAGATCAGAGAGCAACCTGGGAAATCTAGTAACTAATGCAATGTTGGAAGCTACTCATGCTGATGTAGCACTGCTTAATTCAGGTGGTTCTATTACTTAACTTTTGAAAAATGTTGATTACATTTCAAATAGATTTTAAATTGAATACATATATTGATCAAGCTTCATACTGTCATTTGGACTGTTATTAATATAAAATTACTATTCAGAAGTCTAGTTTGTCACTTCTGTGGGATCAGATTTTAATTTGGTATACTTTTGCCATGCTGAACTATGTCGATTTAGAATTAATAAGTAGTTCATTGTATTTGTAAACTTAAACTTCACTTTCTCTTTGATTTGACTTTTGCTAATAATAAGTATTTTGTATTTAATATAGTTTCCATAAAGATTATTATGATTCCTCCAAAAGTTGTAGATTTTTAACTCTATATGGAAGTCTTGTTTGAGAATCATTAGATTTTGAGGTGCTTTTGGATAACTTAAACTTAATTTAACTGAGAAATCTCAATACAACTGCTCTTCTGTCCTACTATCTTTACTTAACTATGTGATAATAGGGAATAATAAAGCTAGATTGGTTTCTTTAAGCTACATAGTGAATCTTTACTTCTACTCTGTACCCTGAAAGTGGCTTCTCCTGTAAATTTTTCTTTGGGTAGTCATAGGGTCCTGGGTAGAAGTTGGGATCTCTGCATGCTTTTTACCTTAGAAGGGAATGAGAACTAACCTTGTTTTGATGTAGACTGTTATCAATATATCATATAATCCAGAAACATAGATAATGGCTTGGCTATTCAAATCTATCTCTGAGTTGAAAAATGCTCTTAATTTCCTGATGACATCATTTAACATTTGCCTTAAGCAGCAACCTCTTTAAAAGCCCATTTCCTCTAAGGACAGAAGAAGCAATTTAAGAACCCACACAAGAAATTTAGGCTTGAAATAGAGAAAAATATCCTATTTTTAAGTTATGCATATTGGAATAGCTTATTTGGAAAGGTTGTGGAATCTCTTTCTGTAGAGGTATTTAAAAAGTTAACTTCTTATCAGTTTGGGAATCTATATGTGTGGTAGGGAAAAACTGGAGATTTAAGTCCCTTTTATCCCTAGTAGTCAATGATAATGGGCTTAAAGATTAGTAAATAGGTTTTAAGTATAACTTTCTTTTAAAATAACAACGATAGATATAGTTCTCAAGCTGACAAACATGGGGAAAATAGTGGAGAAATAGTTGGAAAGTATATTTCTGACAGTGTGGTACAGAGAAATCTGAAATGTTGAACTTTATGAAATCATTGAGTTAAATCCTTTTCTGTTAAGAATCAAATTAAGAAGTATATTGTTTCTTACTGTAACTATTATAGGTACCCTTCGTTCTGATCGAATACATCCAGCAGGGGATTTCACTTTGCATGATCTTTTGGCTATTCTTCCCATAGTGGACCCAGTTCTAGTTGTCAGAGTAACAGGTACACAGCTGCTTGAAGCACTTGAAAATGGGGTTCACAAATACCCAGATCTTGATGGGAGGTGTGTATAATATATTTCTGCCAGTTGTCCGTATACTTGGAAAAATGTAAATTTTAGGATGTTTTTAAAAAAGAATAATAGCGAATAGAGATGGTTTTATTTTCTATTTAATTATTTTTAATTAGGGTATGAAATTAAATACATGTAAATTAAATTCATATTAGTCTTTGGAAAAAAAAACATGCTTATTTAAACTTAACTATGAATATCCAAAGCCAGAGACCAGAATGTCTCAAATATTCTCTCAGCGAGCAAATACTTAATTTTCTTGCCAAATGAAAAGAGATGGTAGCCAAGGGTAACATTTGTTTAGAGTTCAAGATCATTTGCAAAACATAACAGAGAGTGATGAAAGATTATTGATAATAACACCTCAGAAAATAACAAAAAGCATTTGGAAAACATGCTAGAAAGCTTGGAATGGGCCCCAGCGAAGCCAGATCACTCTGAGAACATTTGTAGATGAAACAGGACAACGGATATGTGTGAAATGAAACAGGTCTTCTACTATTTCTGTGGTGATTTGTTTTTATCATTAAAAACAGTAGAACTATTGTCTTTGGACTTCATCACATCAGTATCTGATAAACTAGCTGAGAAAATGTCAGGGTCATTTAAAAAGATGAAGACAGGAAACAACTCCAGGATGTTCTATATACATGTGTTTGGGTTTGGCTGTAGGATAATTTAAACTCACTAAGGGATCGATTTTTAAAATGACTTAAAGGAGAGCATTACACAAAAATGAAAAGGTCTATTTTTCACTATTACCAAAAACATAAATTTAGGAAATATAGGAAACTACTGGACCATATGCTTTCATATCTCTCTAAAATATGTATGCGAGTGTTCTATACCTCTTCCTGATGAGAAGGAAACAATCAGGTTTTCACAGAGCTGTTTGTTTTTGTTTTTGAAGTAAGAACATTTTACAGGTGTATAATTGACTAAGAGGTACAGAGAATAGAAGATTCCATTGTATCTAAAACTATAGAATGGGAGTTTCTAAAAACTGAGTGTTTACCAGACTACTGAGCATGCTAGTTTTCTCATTAGTTGATTTTTTTTTTAAAAAAAAATGATTTAAAGGGCAAAACATACTCTTTAAAGCTATTTGTGAAAAAATTACTTTTCCATGAATATGTTACAATAATATGAGATCCATAATAGATATGACCATAAAGATAACTTTCTTCACCGATATGTGAAGTATCAGCCCCTGTGAGATACTAATATATATGTTCACTAAAAGTATTTGTCAGTATCATGGAGGATAACTTGGGTAAATCCAGATTTTATTGTCTATTGACACTGAGGCTTTCTAGATACTCTGGTCTACAGATGACTTTCTGATCATTTTGCATATCAAGTTTGGAATACTACAGACCCCTATCTGGTAAGATCTGTGATTGTTCAGTTAATTCTACCATGCACACTAGAACGTAGAGTAGATGAGGAGCATGGCTTGCCTGGATTCTGACATGTAGATGGATACAGAGTCTATTGAATTACATCATCGATATATTTATCTTGGATGGGAACTTCCAATGGACAATGACCTGTGTACATAATTAAATAGGAAATAGAGACCAGGCTAGTTCTTATTTGGGACTCTCAGTGAGCCCAAGCTACTAGAACCCATCCTAGTCTTTCATTCTTGAAGAGAACCAGGACATCAGGAAGGTGGTTCTATGACTTGCATGTGAATTGGATTTAACTGAGGGAGGTCTGTGCAAAGTCACCAGCCTCACTTTCTCTTCTGGAGCCATCAGAGTCCAATGGCAAAGTATAAATCAGGATGACAGGAGAAGGCCCCAGATGCAGTAGGAGACCTTGGCCTTTTTAAGCTAAGTTCTTTCAGAGTTCTCACTTTCACTGAGGCAACACCCATTCATTGATTAAGGCTAGGTAAGAAATGAGTCAAGGAATGGTTCCCTTTAGTAATGAAACACCACAATCTCCAAAAAATAGATCTAAATTGCAGATGACACAAAGGGCTGTGGAAAGTCATATGATGGTTAATAAGTAGGTTGTAGTATATGAAAAGGGGCATAAAAGACACCACTGAGGATATGTATGATTGGAAAATGAAGTGGATCGTGTGGTGAGAGTAGAGTTTGATATTCCATGTACTGTATTGGCATTGGTATTCACGAAATCTTAAAAGTACTAGATCAAGGCCTCTCTGATGCTTTGGGTAGGCCCTACATGGAGGATTTATTTAGAACATGTGAAAATGAAGCACAGAATGTGAAGGCATGGGTAGGTTTTGATCTGCATCTTCAGAGCAAATGTCAACACCAGGAGATTCATTTAAGTATGTGATTACCTCTAGTAATCTTATTTGTCATTTTGAGAGATAGTGGTAATTTTCTGTATTATCAACAGAGATGTGTATAACAGTAATAAGAGTGAATATGTTTATAAAAGAAGTGAGCCCTGATTTACAGAAAGGTTTCATAGAAAACCATTTGCTTTTATTTATATTATATCAGTTTTTGCCCTAATCTCAAGGATTTCAAACTTAATTTTGCTGGAGTACCTGTACTAAAATTCAGACAATTTAGGGTGTGGTGTTTAGAGAGTCCTGCAGACATTATTGTATTTTATATTTCATCCTCTGTATTCTGAACCCGTGACTTCTCCTTCAGGAGGGTAGCAGGTTCCATCTTGAATCTCTGGAACTGTTGTAGGTCATTGTGTTAATCAGAGTTCCTAAGTCTTTCAAAATTAGTTGTCTTTACAATATTACTATTATTGTATAAATGCTCCTGGTTCTACTTGCTTTGTTCTGTATCAGTTCATCTAAGTTTTCTCATGTTTCTTTTTTTTTTTGCATCTCTAGTCCATTTTATTTTTTTTAAAGAAGCAACAGTTATGTTTCATCATTTGTCTTTTGAAGTTACTATTGTTTGCTGTGTTAAAAAGAGTTCCAAAGTTTTTCAAAGGTGTTTTCCTTGATATTATTATGTTGTCATTACATAATTTGTTTTCCTCATTCTATTTATTTCACTTAGCACTAGTTTCTAC
>CM053622.1:348048113-348068539 GCA_028646595.1 Phalanger gymnotis | reverse complement strand
TGCCACTTTGTGGGTTCTGCAGCTCTAGAATTGGTTCAGAGCCATTGTTTTATAGGTTTTTGGAGGAACTTGGTGGGGAGCTCACGCCAGTCACTGCTTCCCGGCTGCCATCTTGGCTCTGCCCCCCTCTCATGTTTCTTTAAAGCCAATCCTTTAATATTTTCTTACAGCCTAAGACTATTCTATCACATACGTATACTGTAGCTTATTCAACATTCCCCAATTGATGGACACCCCTCAGTTTCTAATTCTTTGCTACAGAAAGAGTTACTGTCAATATTTCTGTACATTTGCATACTTTCCCTCTTTCTTTGATTTCTTTCATCTCACCACGTATAGATTTAGTAGTGGTATCATTGGGTCAAAGAGTATGTACAGTTTAATAGGTTTTGGGGGGGCCTAGTTATGAATTACTTTTTAGAATGGCTGGACTAGTTCAAAAGCTAATATACCTAGGCTTTTTTGAGAAGTATAATGTCTACAACTAGGGAGGTGGTGATAGATGCATTGTATTCTTACTCTGGTCAGACCACATCAAGACTGTTGTGTCCAGTTCTTGGCACCACATTTTAAGAAAGTCTGGATCAATTGGAAAAGCATCCCGAGAAGGGCATCCAGGATGGTGAAGGGTCTTATAGTCATGTAGTATGAGGCTCAGTTGAAGGAACTCAGAGTGGTTAACATGGAGAAGAGAAGACTCCAAAGGGAGTCTCATAATGGGAGCATATGATAGCTATCTTTTAAAGTATTTGAAGGGCTGTTACATAGAAAAGGGATTAGATTTGTTTTCCTAGGCTCCATGGGGTAAAATATCCATTAGCAGTTGTAAAATGTCAACTTTAGACTTGATATAAGGGAAAACTTTATAACAATTAGAGCTTTCCAAGATTGAAAGAGGCTTGGAAAGTAGTAGTGGATACCCCAACACTGGGGATCTTCAAGCAAAGGCTAGATGACTTGTTCAGTATTAAGATAGAGTTGAGTCTTTCACAAGTGTAGGTTAGGCAGGATGACCTCTGAAGTCTTTTCTAATTTTGAATATTGAGGGCTGTCTTCATTCTCTTCACCTTCTAGCCCATCTTTCACATCATTAACACTTACCCCCTTATGTGTATGTATATATATATATATATGTATGCATATATATATATGTATATAGTTTTATACAATTCCTCTGCTTAAAACCCTTCACAAGCTACCAAATAAAGTTCATACTACTCATCCTGGTATGCAGATCTGCCATGACACTATCTTTCCAACTTAATATTTCATTCTGCTGTATTCCATGTGTCCCACACTTTGGACAAACTGAACGACTTGCTGGTCCTCCCCGCCCCCCTACCCTCAGTACATGCTTTCCAATTTCATTCCTCCATGCTTTTTCCCACATGGTTCCTTTTGTCTGTAATGCTTTCTTTTTCCCAACTCCATACCCTTTCCCCTACCTGTTGAATTTCTATCCATTCTATAAACTTCAGCTTAAGTGCTATCTTATCTTCTTCATGAAACCTTCTCTGATCTTATAGTTGGTACCAACCTTTCCTCCCAAAGTCCTTAAATAGCATATTGCGGGCACCTCTATTAGACATATTATAGATATTTGTATATGTTATATTCCCCTCGTAGAAAGTATATACCATTGGTTCAGAAACTATATCTTTATATCTCTCCTAGTATCTAGCATAATACTGTGCACACAGTAAAGACTTAATGGTTGTTGAATTTACTTGAAAGAAATCTCTCATAAATTTGCCTTGTGTTCATTTGCTTCTGTCCTTTTAAGATGAAACAATACAGCTATAAAGCTTATATAAGCCAGTAAATCTTGGTTGCCTTTCTATAAAGTTAATTTAACAAGTTGACTTTCTAACATTCCAGAGAATCACCATTTTGCCTTGACATTGATCCCCTTTGACTTATTTGCATTATTGCAAATAAGGAACTATCATCCCAGTATAACTAACATAGTGAACTACAAGTACCTACTTGTTAACTTGTATCTACTCTTCTAATTTGCTCTGTATTTTCGTAGAGTGTGACAAGATTTTCCTGATCCTTGTAGGAATTTGTGCTAGCATGTTTGCAGTGTAGCTTGTTTTAAAGCTTGAAAATATATTATCGTATGAAGAAGATTTGCAACAGTGACACCAGGTATAATTTTCTCTAAGCTCTTGATATTATTTGAATTTAAACAAAATTCCAGGCATGAATAACAGTAAAGAATCCCAGAAATGCATAGGGGACAAAAATCCAAGAAATGGACATCCTTAGATGTCAGTATACAAATACAACAAAGTCTGAGTAAGAAGGAAAATGAATTACAGCTTCTATCTCAAGGAGGTAAACTTAACATCAGATGTATCACTGAGACTTGGTAGAAGAGGATGCCTAACTAGACTGTGGTTCTGGAGGGGCATTATTATTCAAAGAATAGATTAAAGAAATATCAAAGTAGCATTGCATATTAAATAAGATATCCATATGAGGAAATCCAGGAATGTCAGTATGGGGAAGAAGGTAAAATATGATGGGTAACACTTAGATGAAGATGAACAGAGATAGAAACAAAATCAATTCTATTATTAGAACATATTGTAGACAGTGTGTCAAGCACACTGCCCTTGGGCTACACACTCCTGAGTACTGCTCAAAATAGATTGAAATGTAAGTGGGAGATATTTAACAAAATACATTAAAATATAAAAGAACACAGATAATATATGTAATTTTCTAAGTCAATAAGCAGCTCTAGGGATCCTTATGTAAGTTTTTGTGGCTTCTGTTTCTATATGAGTTTGACACACTGTTATAGATCATCTGGAAAGAAAGGAAATAGATGAGTTCAGGAAACGGATCACAAGCTGAGCACAGAGATATGATATGGTAGATAGAGATTTTCTTCAGTTAGCCTGACTTCTGCTAGGTTTCTCTGACTCTGCCAAAAATAGAATTGTAATTTTTTAACTTGCCTTGTTTTGATAGTTATTTCATACTTCAAAAGGCAGAGGAACTTCTCAGATTTTTACCAACAAAGAGGAATGGGTTCTCAGGGTGGAATTGTTGAGAACCTCATAGGTATGCAACTACTCTGTCTTTAAAGTTGTGATAGAAAAAGAAAAGAAGGCCATGCATTATTTGACATACTGTTTAGATTTGGGAAGAAGAGATTTCAGAGTTTATAGAGAAAGGATAGATAGAATTTTATGGGCTAAGATTCTTCAGAGGAAGTTGGCCTGTGCTCAAGAAAGAATTTCTGAAGAGACACACACATGCGTATGCATGCATACACATATACACATACATACACCAATTCTTGGTAGGAGAAAAAGGTCATCAAGAGAGCAAAGCAAATGCACAGGGAACTCATTAAATGAGAATTTTAAAAGACATATGAAGAAACTAGAAGCAAGGGCAGGTGATGAAAAATGTAAGAATCTAATTAAGAATGGTAAAGTTAGGGATGAGATGAGGCTAGTGAGGAATGTCAAAGATTCAAAGACCAGAGAGGGAAGGAGGGGGAGAGAAGAGAACAAAATAGAACAGAATAGAGATAGAGAGAATGTAGAGATGTGTTGGGGGAAAAAAGCATCATCAAGGAAAGGATATGAGTAGAACTTGGAATGATAACAAATTATGGAGAGAAGACAGAGCTCCTCAGTTCTTATTACACTTCTCTTGTCTCTTAAAGGATTGAAAAATCTCTCCTCTCCAATCCATCCTTTATATAGCTGCCAAAGTGATAGGCCTAAAGCACAGGTCTGACTATTTCATTCCCTTGCTCATTAAACTCCATTGACTTTCTATTATTACCTCTGGGATCAAATATAGATTCTTCTGTTTGGCATTTAGAGTCATAACCTGACTCCAGCTTCCTTTCTAGCTTTATTATATATGATTCTCCTTCACATACACTACAGTCTAGTCCAACTGCCCTCTTTCTGTTGTTCACGCTTGACATTCCATCTTTTGTCTCTTTGTCTTTGCACAGACTGTTTCCTTTGTCTGTAACACCGTCCCTACTCATTTACACCTCTGATCATCTCTATTTTCTCTCAAAGCACAGTTCACACATTATATCCTAGAGAAGGCATTTCTTGATACTTCCAGCTGGTAATGCCTTCCACTGAAATTACTTTGTATTTATTTTGCATCTATATTTGTATCAGCTTTTACATGCACATCTTGTTTCCCCTCGCAGAATGTAAGCTCCTTGAAGGCACAATTGCTTCATTTTTGTTTTTGTATCTTCAGTTCCTGGCACATATTAAACACTTAATAAATCTTACTTATTGATTTATTGGCTTACACAATCATTACTTTGGTATTTTGACATCTTTTTCTTGCTCAGGAAAATGATTTTTATAATTTATAATTCAGGAAAATGAATTTTATAATGATTTTTATAATTTATAATGTCCTATATAATAGGACATAACACAAATGGTGGATATGGAGTTGAAAATCAGCGTAAGTAGGGAGATAAGAGAGAACCTAGTTGTCCTTGATATGTTTGTCACCAGGACCAGAATTGACAGATATGATTGATTGTTGAGCCCCTGCTAATGGTCTTTGAAAGATGATGGAAACAGGAGACATATCACAGGATTGGAGAAGGGAAAATCTGATTTGTTTAAAAGAAAAAAGAATGGAATCACATAAACTCTAGGCTGTTAAACTTGACTTTGATTTCTAGACAAAAATTCTAAAACAGGGATTATTAATGGATATCTAGAAAAGTAAGTTAGGATCATGGAGAGTTATTGTGCCTTAATCCAGAACTGTTCATGCCAGACTAGACTTATTTCCTTTTTTGATGGTTAACTAGATTTGTAGATGAAGGGAATACTGTAGATAGCTTATCTAAATTTCATTGGAATATTTTAAAAAGTCTCTTATGCGATTCTAGTTGATGTGATGGAAAGATGTGAATGAGAGGATATATATTTACAAGAGATTTAGAACTGGTTGAATGGCTAGACCCAAAAGATAGTCATTAATGATTTGAGGTCAGATTTAAAGAGATTCTCCAGTGGAATGTCTGGGGATCTGAATTGGAGCTAGTGTTGTATAACGTTTTTATCAGTGACTCGAATAAAAAATTAGATGACATGCTTATCATATTTGCTAGGACGAATAACTAAAATATTAGATGACAAGATCAGGATCCAAAAGATTTTGACAAGCTGGAACACTGAGTCAAATCTAAAAAGATGAAGTTTAATTGTAGTAAATGTAAAGCCTTACTCTTGAGATTAGAAAAAAATTCCTAAGTATGAGAGAGATATGACTAGAAAGCAGTTTATCAGAAAAAGATCTCTATGCTATAGGGGTTTGCAAGCTCAATAGTAGTTAATAATTTCTGTAACTAAAAAATTGCTGTCTTAGACTGTCTTCTGTTATGGTCAGACCACATATGGACTCTTTTGTCTAGTTTGGGGCATCACATTTGAGAAAAGACACTGATCTGCTGGAGAGCATTCAGAGGACTATCGACATACTGAAAGGCCTGGAGATTGTGTTGTTTAAAAATCAGTTGAACCAATGAGGAATGTTAGCTTAGAGAAGGAGATTAAAGAGAGCTCTCACGTCCCTTTTAAGTGTTTAAAGGACTGACATGTGGTAGAAAGATTAGACTATTCTCTTTGGTCCCAGGGAGCAGAGTGAGAAATGGATAGAAGTTGAAAGAAATAAATTTGGGTTTGATATAAGGAAAACTTCCTAACATTTGTTTGTTGTTGTTGTTTTTGAGAGTACAGAACTGTGATTTTATTGTTACAGAGAACATCCTATGAGGAAACTGTCTCTATTAGTACAAATAGACACCTCGTTTGCAACTTACAGTCCTAGGTTTCTTGGGTCACAAGGAGGTGAAGGGACTTGGCCAGATTCATGTGGGTACTCTGTGTAAGAGGCAGAGCTTGATCCAAGAGGTCTTGACTGTAAGGTCACTTGTCCAGCCCCTGCCCCACATTGCATCTACAGGATCTTGAGGCAACTCCTTCCCATTTTGTTTAGCTCTAATTTGAACAATTCAAATAATCGCAGAATATTTTACTTGGAAGTTATCTCAGAGGTCATCTGGTCTAATGCATACTTGAATAAGAATCCCACCTGAATCATACTCAACAAATGAAGCCTTTACTTGAAGACCTCATTTAGAAGTCTTTAGATTTAGAACTAGCCACTAATTTTCTAGATATTCATAAACCAATAGATTTATTTTTCTAAATATTCACTAACCATTCCTTGAATAATTCTAACAGTTAAAGCCATTCATAATGACAGTGAGTTGTCTTAAGACCTGATAGTGGATTCTTCCCATTGGAAGTCTTCAGTCAAAGGCTTCACTTATTTGATATTATATAGAGAAGATACTTGGCTTAGATGTGGGTTAAATTAGATGACCTCTGGGACAGCTAGGTGGTGCAGTGAGTAGAGCAGAGTTCAAATGTGGCCTCAGACACTTGACACACTTACTAGCTATGTGACCTTGGGCAAGTCACTTAACCCCAATTGCCCTGCCTTTCCCCCTCCAAAAACATAAAAATTTAAAAAAATTAGATGACCTCTGAGGTCCCTTCCAATGAAAAGATTCTGTGATTCTTTGAACTGCATTTTTTATGCTGTAACAAAACCTTAAGTCCAGTGTCTGTATGATGAATCAGCATTGTCATGAAATCCCCCATGTAATAACATATTTTGAATAACATCCTTTTCATAGGTTTAATCAGTAACATAAATTGGGTGGTAAGAAGCGGCAAAAATATTCCTAGGCATTAACTCTTTCCTTAGGCAGCGTTCTCTAATTGACTAGATATAGAATGACTTGGCCATTTTTAAGTATACCTATGATTCTGGTATGATTTTTACCTGCAACTCTAAATTCTATGATCTCATGAAGATGACAGAATCAATTAGAAAGCATTTATTTGTCCATTAGCTTGTGCTATATAAAGATGGGTGAAATATAACTCCTTTAAGAGCTCTACTACAGCGAATTTTTTTAAATTATACAAAAGTTTTATCTAATAAGAACACATGTTATCAGCACACACAAAAACAGTCAACCTGGCATTCTGCTTCAGTTGCTGGGGACTTGAATCACTGGTACCTGCCAGGATAAAAGCAAGCATTGCCAGAGTTGACAGGTTTCTGTGATATATCAGCATTGTAAAGCTTTTCAGGGTATGTGGTGTGGTCCGAGATAAGTTCTTTTAAAATTTTCTTAATTATTTTGACACATCATGATTAAGTCACTGTTTTCTTTGTTTTTGACTACATATAACTGTCCTTTTAATACTGTATCTATTTGAAATACCAAAGCCACATTTCCAAAAACACAAATACCAGTCAACCACTTTGGCTCATAAAAGCCTTTTCCCACCTTAGTGAGAAGTAAGCCAGAAAGGGACATTTTTAAAACTGTGCTGAGAACCACTAGTGCTATTTACATAGTGCTATTTACACTACAACTTTTAATATCTCAGAATTTTCAAGGATTTTTAATGTCTATACTTTTTGAACTTTAGTATCACATAAAAGAAATGAAGAAATATTGTACTAATTCATTAATTTCTTCTATTTATTCCCTTTTAAAATGGTGTATCTTTTCTTTTAAGGTTAGCAGAAAGTTCTGTGTTACCCTTGAAAAATATTGGAATCAATAGCGTACCACAGGTTCCATGATATATCTAGTTCTTCATATTGCTTCAATATGTCTATAACATCCTGTATTAAACTTATTTGACCATCACCTGCTTCCAAGTTCAACAGCCTTTTTACCATCAGACTGCCTCTCTAGTATCTAAGCTTCCTTACTACTTTCTTCCTGCCTCAGTAATCCTTTCAAAAGTTTCTCTATCAATTAAATGCTTCTACAACTAGCCAACCCTATCATTCATACATTTTCATGGCCCTTTTGCACTTTCTCATTGCTTTTCTATTAAGGTTAGAAACTAGACAAATTTTTGTTTGAGAAAGGCATCATTTTGAATGAAGTCTGCTACTTGTTTACTTGTTGAATGGCTACCTTGTTCCTGTGTGACAAATGCTAACTTTTTTTTAAAATTGTTTAAAAACAACTAATAGAATAATTCTTCCTCTTCATCATCTGGATAATTATTAGGGGCAGCTAGGTGGTATAGTGGATTGAGTGCTGGACCCAAAGGCAAGAAGAACCAAGTTTAAATGTGGACTCAGACACTTACTTGCTGTGTGACCCTGAGCAAGTCACTTAACTGCTGTTTGCTTCAGTTTCCATATCTGTAAAAATGGGATATTAATAGTACCTACTTTCCAGAGTTGTTGTGAGGATTAAATGAGATAATAATTTAAAGTGTTTAGCACAGTACCTGGCATGTAGATTTTCACAACACCTTTTTCTGAGTCTTCACCTACCTGCCTAACTGCCCCTGAGTATCTTTTATAGGTTCTCGATCCAGGTCATAGCCACTAACTGGATATCTCTCAAGGTTCAGGTCTGGGCCCTCTTATCTTCTTACTCTGTTTTATATTGCTTGATGTTCTTATCAGTATTCATGATTCACATATCATTTCTAGGCAGAAGATACTCAGATCTGTTTATCTTGCCCTAACCCCCAATCTCCCATCTCCAACTACCTACATGACAGTTTAAAGTCTGTGTGCTGTAGACATGTCAAACTTCACATGTCCAAAACAGAACTCATTAGAAAAAAGCCTTCTCATCCCAAATTTCTTAGTGCTGTCTAAGACACCACCATTTTCCTAATTATCCAGGCTCAACCTCAGCATCACGCTGGACTCTCACTTGAACTCACCCCATATACCTAGTATATTGTCAAAGCTTGTCATTTCTGCCTTTACGGTGTCTATTATATTTTACTCCTTCTCACCTGTGGAATTGCTACCACCATGATGCAGACCCCATCACCTCATGCCTAGACTATTGTAGTAGACTACTCTTATCATTGTGACTTTGCAGTGGCCGTTTCAGAAACCTGGAATGTGTATTCCTTAATAAATGCTTAATTGGCTGACTGATTACAGAATGTGAATTGAAGAAGAAAAGGAGAGTAAGAAAATGTTTTCCTTTTTTGTGTATCTAGTATGTAATTCTTTCTCTTCCTGTTTTATGTACATATGTATCATTTAGATTAGATAAAAATCTTTTACTGGAGAGATTACATCATGGTAAATTCATAGAGAGGGATACGTATAAATATATATTGTGTGTAGATTTTATATATATATATATGTAAGTTGTATACAGTTTCATTTTCTTGGATTAAATCAATATAGTCCATTTATTAATCCATCCAATTTCTCGTCTCTTCTGTACTTGGGAAATGAAGGGCACATTAAAATAATAATTATGGAGCCACAAAGATAGATTTCAAGGGGTAAACTTCACTTAGGGATTGTTGCTTTATTTATTTTTGTGTGACATGCAGTATCTAGCGTAGTGAATAGATACTCAGTAAATACTAGTTTATTTAATAAATGAATGAATTGTTCCTCCAATGCAAGAAGGAGAGGATATTTCTCATGGGTAAATTATGGTAAAAATTAAAATAGCTTAACATTCATGTTAGTGCAAGAAATAGGTCAGAAGGATCAGAGGTAATATTTCTTTACTTTTGTGAAAGGATATGTATGCATATATGTATGTATATGTATGTCTTTTGTCTGTGTATATATATTTTCAGTAGAGCATTTTAGGTAATCTGCTATTACCAGAAGAGTTGGAGAAAGGTTTTACCCATTTTATTTCTTCACTCTTCCTATCTTCTAGTAGTGATGGGGTACAAACAAATGGACTTGGCAAGAGACTTTCTATGTCTGCATTAGATGTAGACTAAAGGGAAGGGCAGAGATATTTCTCTATATATCTAACAGCCTGACTTTGCAAGGACATAAGGTTGGCCTGATGAGAGCTGAGAAAAAGCAGGTACAATTTTCTATTAGGTTGGCTTGTCATGGTGGAATGTAAATTCTGCTCACTTAGCTTGTAATTATAATATTTGGCCTAACCACAAAATTATATATCCAAGGGAAGAATGGTACTCATTTATTCAAATAGAGTGCTACGTAAAGGAGATGGTAGAGGAAAAATATGTGGGAATACCAGTCATAGGAAGCAAAATTGACAGGTGAGTTTTCTTTATGATTAAGTCTTCAGGTTCTAAGTGTTGAACTGTTGAACTCATTCTCAGTTAAAATTAATACCGTTCTTATAACAACACAACTTACGTTGGTGAACTAAAAACCTTTTTGAAACTGACTTTGATAAATGATTAGTGAGTTTATTAAATTAAAAATTAAGTTTCTATTGTTGTTTAAAATAATTTAAAATTATTTGTTGTAAGTTGAGTAAAAAGCACCTAGGACTGAGAGTTGAGATGTGGACTCAGTGTAACTACTCAGTGTCTGTCAATATTCCTGTCTTTCATTTCTGTGCCTTAGTTTCCTCATCTCTAACAGGAATAATAATACCTTTACTACTAGCCTTGTAGGATAAAATAGGCTGTTTTGATGATAAATAAATGATAGATATGAAAATGTTTTCAAAAGCACCACCAACTGTAAGGGGGAGTTAGTTGTGTAGCAATGTTTAAAATAATTACAAGATGAGAAAGTTTCAGAGCATTTGTAAAAAAAATAACTAAAATAATTTTCAAAATGTGTTTGGAAACACTATTGATGAATTTATTTTTAGAAATATTAGGACCAAAATAAACTGAAAAATCTCTTTAATAAGAATATTTACTGTAGAAGGAGAAATCGTCTGTCCTATGTTAGCCATATATCAGTGTGTTTTCCACTTAATGTATTTCTAACATTACAGACAAAAGATCTTCTTGAACCTGAACAATAAGTAGTGGGTTAGGAATCAGTGATTATGGTTATTACTAAGCTATGTGACATTAGACAAGCCTTTAACTTCTGTGATTCCGAATTTTCTCACTATAAAATGAGGAGGTTACATAAATAGTTATGGTTCCTTCCATTGCTAAAATTCTGTAACTTCTGTAACTTCATTCCCAGCCTCTAATATGACCCTTCTACAATCCATCCTGAATATCACTGCAGCAAAAGTTGTTTTCTCATCAGGATAAGGATAATTTACCCTCAGTGTTAAGGTTTTCCAATAGCTATTTTGAACTCTATTTACTCTTCTTGTTTCTCCCTTGTAGAAACGTTCTTTTCCCCCAGGTAAATCTCTTTATTTTGCTCCCTTTATCCCATTCTTGCTCCTCTTTATGAGGTACACTGCGCTCAGAACATTTTCTCACACCAAGGTCATCCAGCTCCTTCCCTTCATTATTTGAGAACTCTTGAAATCCCACTTTCCGCATCCTTCACGAAGTGACTAAAAGAAAAATGATTTCTTCTGCTTGAGAATTTTCTGAGTATACTGTTCAATCAATTTTAGATGTTTGTTTTTCTGGCACAGTTTATACGTAATGTAAATTATCTTAATTGCTCAATGTCTGTACAGTTTATCTGTATTTTCTGCCCTTTTATTTGCCATCCAGTGCCCATATTATCAGTTTCTTAAATTTGGCACATCACCTTGCATAGAGCTATGTGGACATGTGTGCTTATTAAAATATTATATATATACTTTTGGTGTGGTCGCAATATTAATCAGAAAGGTATTTTTATTTTTATAGCTATACTTTACTTTTTGTTTGCTTATTTAGTTTTAAAATATAAATATGTTGCAGGAGGCTTAAGCTATATTTTTTTCTTTTTTTGGTAAATTTTTTAAAATTTTATTTTTTATTATGAACTTAATTATCATCAAAAATGAGTAGTTCAGTGTACAGGGAAAATCAAAAAGGAGAATTGCATATGAAACTAGACTTAAGTGATATAGTTTTTTAAGTGTATATTTAATTTAATAATAACAAGATCTCCTGTTTGTATCCACTTTTAATTTGAACCTCTTGTTTTTTCTCTAGAATATTTTTGAATGTTTTATTTCTCTTCCTTCCTCCTCTCCTTCCCCTACTCTCTCTTCTTTTTTTCTCCTCTTTTCCTCCTTCCCTCCCTCTTGCCTCTCCTCTCCTCTCCTCCCTCCCTTCCTTCCTTCTTTCCTTCTTTTTATCAGTTATCCCTATATGCTGACACATTTCTAATAGAAGCCCACAAATATGGTCACATGAAACAAAACATGTCAGCCATCTTTGAAAATGTATGCCTCATTCTGTACCTCTACTCCATTTCTTCTCTGCCAAGAAGTGGCTATCATTCTTCCTCTTCAAACTTTTGAAGTCCTCATTATTTACTTCATTGATCAGAATTTTGTAGTTTTTCAAAATCGTTTTCCTTTTCACTTTGTAAATTATTCTCCTGTTTCTGATCATTTTATTCTGCACTAGCTCACATAAATCTCCCCATAGTTCTCTGAATCCACGTTTGTCAGAACCCTGGAAACAGCAGTGACTTCCATGCCCCGCACAGCATTGCATCCAGCATGGCCCCCGCAGCCATCATACAAGAAAGCAACCCCTGTGAAAAAGGGGCTCAACATTCCCTTCACCACCAGTTCCTGATTTGCCACTGCCAATGGGATAGGCAAGCCTAATGCAAAAAATCTGAGAAATAGGAAGCAGTATATAGCAGGAAGACCAAAGCACTGCCATACCTTCCCCGGGACACCCTGATGAAATCTTGTATCATGAAGTTTTAAAAAGAGCATCACCTAGCAACCCATCTTTTCATTCTGACCCCTCCAAATCCATCATTTTGGGGACCAGCTCCTGTGGCTAAAGGGTCTAACAGTTCTCCCTCCCCTCAAATGCAGATTATTTTTCAGCTAATGAGCACCCACTTTGTTTCTGCTTCTTTGATACAACAAAAGGTGTTACTATATTTTCATTTAAATTTTTATCTTGTTTTTAATTTATGAAATAAAAGAAGCATTTCCATAACACAGTTGAATAAAAAAAAATGATTGCACATGAAACTGCCAATCTGTTATGCACAATTTGCTATTCCTTTTAAAAATATAATAAAGTATAACGGTAAGAAGGGTAGAACTTTTTTACCATTTTCTCTTTTGGAATGCTAACTTAATCAAGTACCTTTGAGTCTTGCCTTTCAAATGTAATGGTAAGCAAAGTGGGACTTTTTGTTGTTTTTTGTTTGAGTGCCTCTCAGCACTGAGGTAATTAAGTGCCTTTGAGGAGTCTTGCCTTTGTTTCTTTGATTGAATCAAGAGTCTTTGGTGACCTGCTTAAGAAACAAGAAAGCCTATTTCACATGGGTTTGAGTCACATGGTTATGATGCCCTCTGACCACGAGAAGGGTATATAAGATCTGAGGTTGGCATTTTGTTTGGGGGTTGTCATTCAGTGGAAGAGTGTCATGTGATTTGATCAGAAGAGGCTCTGGGTAGTGGTCGCAGAGCCTTCCAGCTTTGAAAACCCAGATGTTGGTGCTTCTCTCTCTGGTAACTATGTATTGTCCTATAGATAGACTGTTAGAAGCCTGTCTGCTGATTTGTGGTTTTTGCTCTGCTTATATAATTTCAGCTTGTAATTTCTGTTTGTATTTGCTGTGAAGTTCAGGGTGCTGACTTTTTCCCTCAACTAAGTGAATGATATATGTATGTTTAGTTAAAGTGAGATTGTAAACCCCTTAAAGTTGCTTTCCTTAGAAAAGCAGATCAAAGATCCTGTGCTAGCAGCCCTCCTGTGTGCTGGTGTTATTGGCCTTAACAACGCCACAGTAGCTGCAAGCAGCATTGTTGTTACATAAAGTTATCATGTAACTTTCTTTTTTTTTCTTCCCTCCCCACTCCTCTACCCTAGAGATGGCTACCGTTAGACAAAAATACATGTTTGTGTCATATATATACGTATACACACATACTTATATGTAAAAATCTTTTTAGATATATTTATATTTATCAGTTCTTTCTCTGTATGCAGACAGTATCTTTCTTCATAGATCCTTTGTATTTGGATATTTATAATAGTCAAAATAACTTAGTTATTCAAAGTTGTTCTTAAGACAATACGTCTGTTATGGTATACAATAATCTCTTGGTTCTGCTCTTTTGCTCTTCATTATTTCATGCAAGTCTATCCTTGTTTTTCTAAGATCATTGAGTTCATCATTTCTTATAGCACAGTAGTATCCCATCATGATCATATACTACAACTTGCTCAGCCCTTTCCCAATTGATGGGTATCCCTGAAATTTCCAGGTCTTTGCCACCACAAAGAGAGCTGCTATAAATATTTAGGAACATATAGATTCTTTTCCTTTTCCCATAATCATCTTTGGAAATAGACCTAGTAGTGGTATTGCTGAGTTAATATAGATCCATTCCCTCTATTTTTGATCTGATTGTGGAGTGTATCTGGTAGTGATATTGGTAGTTCAAAAAGCCACAAATTTTGGGTTTAGTTCTAAACAAATGGTTATACCAATTCGTATTTTTACCAACATGGCATGAGGATTCTTGTTCTCCCATAACTCTCTGATAGTTATCACTTCCTTCATCATGTTATCTTTGGTAGTCTTGTGGGTGTGAGGTGAAACCTTAAAGTTGTTTTAATTTATATCTCTCTTTATTTGTGATTTGGAGTCCTTTTTCATATAGTGGTTGATAGTTTGCATTTCTCCATTTGAAAACTGCCTGTTAATATCCTTTGATCTTATCTATTGGGAAATTGCTCTTTCTTATGTATTTCCAGTCTTTCATTTCTCAACATTGATTGTTTTCCTCTGATATTTTAGAATATCTTTAAAGGGAACGGATATGTATGTGTGTGAGGTGTGTGTGTGTGTACGTGTGTGTGTGTGTGTGTAGGAGAGACAGAGAAAGTGTATTGTTGTTGTTGAATCAGTTGTGTCCAACTTTTCATGATCCCATGGACCATAATGCACCAGGCCCTTCTATCCTCCACTATCTCTCAAAGTCTGTCCAAGTTCACGTTTGTTTTTGTCTTGATATTATGCTTACATCTCATCCTCCGCCATTCCCTTTTTCTTTTGCCCTCAATTTTTCCCAACATCAAGGTATTTTCCAATGAGTCCCATCCTCTTATTATGTGGCCAAAATATTTAAGCTTCAGCTTCAATATTTGACCTTCCAGTAAAAAGCCTGAAGTAGTTTATTTATATATTGACTGATTTGACTTCCTTGCTGTCCAAGGGACTCTCAGAAGTCTCCTCCAGCACCACAATTCAAAAATATTGATCCTGTGGACTTAGCTTTCCTTATAGTCCCCTCTCACAGCCATACATTGCTACTGGAAAAACCATGACTTTGACTGTATGGGCATTTATGATGTCTCTGCTTTTTTAGTGTGCTTTTCAGATTTGCCATAGCTTTCCTTCCACAGAGCAAGTGTGTTTTAATTTCATGGCTGTAGTTGCCATCTCATCTTTGAGCCCAAGAGTCTAAAATCTGACACTGCTTCCATTTCTTCTCCCTATGTTTGCCAGGATAGGACCAGTTGCCAGTATCTTATTTTTTTTGATGTTAACTTCAAGCCAGCTTTTACTCTCTCCTTTTTCACTGTTCTCAAGAGGCTTCTTAATTCCTTTGCACTTTCTGCCTTTAGAGTGGTATCATCTGCAAATCGTCTGCGTATCTGAGATTGTTGATACTTCTCCTGGCAACTTTAATTCTAGCTTTTGATTCATCCAGCTGGGTATTTAACATGATGTACTCTGTACATAAGTTAAATAAATAAGGTGACAATAAACAGCCTTGTGCTCTTTTGCCAGTCTTAAGCCAATCAGTTGTTCCATGTTTGGTTCTAACTTGCTTCTTACCCAGCATACAGGTTGTTCAGGAAACAAGTAAGATTATCTGATACTTTCATCTCTTTGAGGACTTGCCACCTTTTGTCATGATCCACACAGTCAAAGACTTTAATGTAGTCAATGAAGCAGAAGTAGGTGTTTTTCTGGAACTCCCTTGCTTTCTCCATAATCCAGTGAATGTTGGCAATTTGGTCTCTAGTTCTATTGAATCTTTGAAAACTTGTGTGTTCTTCTGGTAATTCTCAGTTCACATATTGCTGAAGCCTAGGTTGCAGAATTCTTAAGCATAACCTTGCTGATGTGTGAAATGAGCACCGTTGCTTGATAATTTGAACATTCCCTGGCCTTGTCTTTCTTTAGGATTGGGATGTAAACAGGTCTTTTACAGACCACTGGCTACTGTTGTGTTTTCCAAATTTACTGGCATATTGAGCACAACACTTTAACAGCATCATCTTTTAGGGTTTTAAATAGCTCAGTTGTCAGCTGGAATTCCATCATCTGCACTAGTATTGTTAGCAATGCTTTCTAAGGCCTTTTGAGTATTACCAATTAAAAGAGTTGTTTCTTATGGCTTGTAATTTTTGAAGGTAATTAACTTTGGTAATTTTTATTTTTAACTGGCTAACAAAATATGTTCATTTATAATTTTACAAAACTATTTCTTTCACACACACACACATATGTATATACATATATACCTTTTGATAGAGATAGCAATTCTATTAGAACATTACCTTTTCAAATTTCAGATTTCCTCAGGTTGCAGGAATGGAATTTGGATTTGATCCAGAGGCAGAGCCAGGACACCGAATTATACGAGACACTGTAAAAATTCAAGGACAGTACTTAAGGAAAAAACAAGTATATCTTCTTGCTATTAAGGAGTACATTGCAAATGTGAGATTTAATTCTTTTGAAATTATTACTTGAAATTAAATCAGTACCTTGGAAGTTTTTTTGTAAAGTAAAACTTTTTGATGGTTTCACTTTATCATTGATTTCAGTAAATATTATCAGTATATTTTAAGTTGCTTCCTACGTTTTGAATTCCATTTTTTCATTATTTGAATCTGTAGCCCCACTGTACTTTTTGTATGGCCAGACATTAAAAATACAGTAACACATTCATATATCTTATTTTTTAAGTTTTTAAAAAATCAGTTGTCAATATTCTTAGCTATGTTTACTAAAAAGAATGGGTTTCTGTATTTTTATTTTATAAATATTTCCAATTTGTTTAAATGCATTTTATTAATTGTAGTAACTTTTGATTTTGATTATGTACAAACTTAGGCCTGCTGTGGCTCATTTGTAAGAACTTCCTTCCCAGACAGGCCCTGGGCTTCTTGATAATAGGGTCAGAGGGATTAAGACTAATTAGGCACAGGGAGTGGGAAGGGAGATTGTGAGTTTATTAGTACATATGTGTAGAAATGTCCATCTTTGATTACATATTAACGAATGTGTGTCATGATTTCAAAGGTAAATATAAAAATTTTGAATCATCCTTCGTGTTGTATTACCTGAAATGGATAATTGAAATCTTTTTTGATTTTTCAGGGGAAGGATGGATATATAATGCTTAAAAGTTGTCCTCGAATGTTTGATACAGAAACTGCACAGACACTTTCTACAGTAGTTCTGAATCACTTTGAATCGGTCAAAATTGTGCAGGGTAGGAAGCAGTGCCTTTCAGGCCATCGAATGAGCTTAATTACTATGTCTAAAACAGCATCATTTACAGGTAATTGGAATTTTATTTTACAGAAAATAACTTACTTATGACATTTTAATAGGTAGCATTCACTCAGTATTGATTCACATTCATTTTTATATTAATCATCACTTGATATGATGAAATTGGAGATATACTCAAATGTCAAAAATGGATACTTTCATCTGTGTGGTTTCAGTTTCTGGTCAAATAACTGAGCCATTTAATCATCCTACTAGGTTTTGAACCTTCTGTTGTCCATTTGTGGCCCTGTGACTTCCAATTTATGAAATAAGTTATGCATTTATTATCCATTATTCTTGCTATGTGAACTACTGAAACCCTTTAACAGGACAAATTGTGCACCTTTGGCCTTCTTCAGAGTTCTTCACTTGTCATGTAAATCATAGAAAGGTTATGCATATTACTATTTAAGGAAATCTAGTAATGTAATGTTGCATGTTCTTTTAAGAATGTAGTAGAGAAATGGAAAAGATAATTTCCAAATGAACACCATAACTTCTATTGAAGTATGGTTGTTTATTTTTTGTAACTCAAAATTCACAATTTGACTTTAGATTTTCTGGTGAGAATGGTCAGTCTGAATTCATCTCCAAATTGAACTGGAAAATCTCTGTAAAATTTTTTTTCCTATACGAGAGTAAAAGAAGTTCTTTTTATGGCCAGTCCTTTAGTTTGTGGCCATGATTCCATCTATCCACCTCCTCTAGGTGCTTATTCCTTCAGTCTTAACTTCTCTAGGGTCTTTTACTCTACAACAGTGGTCTGGACTACCTTATCTTAAGAGGGAAAAACACTTTACTTGAGCCTTTTGCCACCTAGAACAACTATCCTGTTTCTCTCCTTTTTTGGCCAACAATTGATCATAAGTTAATAATCTTGTCAAGTACTGCTTCTATTTCTTCACTCCATAAATTTTCCTATTAACCCACTGGTTTCTACCCTCTTCATTCGTCTAAGAATTCTAATCTCTTGGTCTCCACATCTAATGGCCTTTCCTCAGCCCTCATTCCTCTTGATCACTGTAGCATTTCACACCATACAGTTTGTCCAAAAACCATTTACTATTTACTATGATAGTCATCAACGACTTGTCAAATGCTTATTACTAAGTTCCAGGCATTGTGCTAAATGTTGAAGAAACAAATGGAGGCAAAAGCAATCCTTGTTCTCAAAGAGCATACATTCTAATGGGGAAGACAATATGTGAATAACTAGGTATAACAATAATAATAATAATAGAATAAGCTCTGTAGAGAGTACATGTAAGATAATCTGATAGGAGGAGGCATTTGCAGCAAGGGAGCCTGAGAATGGCTCCCTAAGGTAGGATTTAAGAAGAGTCTTTAAGAAAGTCAAGGAAAAGGAGTGGGGTCGAGGGGAAGGAGAAGGGCATGCCAGGTATGGGGGCAGCAAGAACAAAGGTGTGGAGATAGGAGGTGGAATATAATGTTCAAGGAACTGCAAGTTAGGCCACTGCAGCTGAGTTGCCGAGTACATGGAAAGGAGTGAGGGTAAAAAGAATGAAAAGAGAGGAAGGAGGCAGGTTATGATGAGCTTGAGATGCCAAATAAAAGAACCTATATTTGATTCTGATGGTAAGAAGTTACTATTGGAGCTCACTAAAGCAGGGAGGTGAAACAATCACTCCTACATGTTAGAAAAATCACCTTGGCAGCAGAGGAGGAAGATTTAGAATGGAGAGAAACTTGAAACACACAGACAACTTAGAAAGCTATTGCAGTCATCCAGGCAAAGGATGAGAACCTGAACTAGGGTGGTGACTATGTGTATGTATATATGCATACATGTACATGTATATGTGTGTATGTGTGTGTGTATATATATGTGTGTATATACATATATACGTGTGTATATATATGTGTATATATATATATATATACACATACAGAAGGAGACATAAATGAGAGATGTGAAGATAGAAATGACAAGATTTGTCAGTGGATTAGATATCTAGAGTTAGTGAGAGTAAAGAATTGAGGATGATGCTAAGGTTGTGAAACTGGATGAGGGTGACCAGAAGATGGAGTTGTCCTTAACAGTAATAGAGAAGTTCAGAAAGGTAAAGATAATGAGTTTTGTTTTATATATGTTGAATTTGAGATGCTTATAGGATATCCAACTTGATATTTCCAAGATGCAACTGGAGATGGGTGACTGTATTTCAGGAGAAAGCTAGTTTGTTTTTTTTTTAAAAACATCATACTAAAAAAGCATGGGAACAAGCGCACAGCCTTTTTTCACTCCATTGATGACTGGGAAGGCACAAGAGCATTGTCCATTATCTAGAACTCGGGCAAGCATGCTGTCATGAAATTGACATACAATGCTGATGAACTTCTTTGGGCAACAAAATTTTGACATAATTTTCCATAAGCCTTTATGATTAACAGTATCAAAGGCCTTGGTCAGATCTACAAACATTGTATACAGACCTTTGTTCTGCTTTTGGCATTTCTCCTGGAGTTGTCAGGCAGCAAATACCATATCAACTGTTCCTTGGCCTTTTCTGAAGCCACACTGGCTTTCAGGTAGATGACCATCTTCCAGGTGAAAGATCAGCCTATTAAGGAGGACTGTGGCAAGAATCTTGCCAGCAATGACTAACAGAAAGACTCCCCCCGCCCACCCCCCCGGGTGTAGGGTGTGTTCAAGGAGGACTGGTACTTCTGGTGTGATGGCTGCCAAGTCCTTTTCAGAGCTGCTTTTCACCTTTGGTATCCACCTGTTCCACCCAACTCTCACCTGTGGCTCCAAGAAGCTTTGGCATGTGCAGCAGCCACACCCAGTAAACTGTTTTGGCAGATGGGCTGAACCAGGTTGAGGAGTAACCAAGGGGCCTCAAACCCATTGGTGAGTAGGGGAGTGTCTGCCCCAAGCATGTGAAGACTTCCTCTGG
>CM053622.1:348018827-348047613 GCA_028646595.1 Phalanger gymnotis | reverse complement strand
GTTCAAATGCAAAACGTACACTTGCCAAAAAGACTGTTTTATGGAGAACTCACACAGGGCAAGTGTTCACATAGTGGTCAGAAGAAGTGATACAAGGACACTCTCAAGGTCTCTCTCGAGAACTTTGGAATCGATTTGTGACATGGGAGACACTGGCACAGGACCACTCAGCATGGCGTTCCCACATCAGAGAGAGTGCTGTGCTCTATGAGCAAAGCAGAATTGAGGCAGCTCAAAGGAAACACAGGATGTGCAAATTTAGAGTATCCACCCCAAACGTCCACACGAACTATTTGTGCCCAACCTGTGGTAGAGCATTCCGAGCTCGTATTGGCTTGATCAGCCACAGTCTGACACATTATTTCTTGACTCAAGCATGGTGATATCATTTTGGTCCTCTTAGAGAATGAAGGACAACAACCAACCAACCAGTTTTCTTTAAAAACTATTGAAACAGTTCTTGAGAATTAAAACAGTGCACAAGGAGTCAAAAACTCCTCCCTCAAGCTTGACACCCAGCATGCCACCATGGCAAATGAAGAAGCAGGAAAGCTGCACCCAAGTGAATCAGTGCTGTATCCTTGCTGAATATCCTTTCCATCTTATGCTTCAGTAAACTTTGTTTTGTTAAATGTCATATGAACTTTTATAAGTGTCTTGTTTCTTAATAGTTTTGAACTTGAACCACTGTATAAACCTGAGTCAGGTCTGGTTTGCAATACCCTCCATTTTAAAATGTTTTTCTCTGTGATTTATATAATCCTACTTCTTGTTTTTCTTCTGCTCCTTAAATACTAGCACTCCTCACTTTTTCCCCTTGACTCTCTTTTCTTCCTTATTTCCTTTCCCTTGGAGATTTCATGGCTTTGACTATCATTTTTATTTGGATGATTCTCAAATAATTAACGTTCAGTCACAGGTTCTCTCCTAAACCAAGGTCTTGCATTTTCAACTGCTTAATAGAAATTTCCATTTGGATGTCTCACTGATAGCTTCCTGTAAAAGTTGAAGTCATCTTGACATAAAAAAAAACCTGACTTCTCCAACCTGACTTCCTATTTCTTTTAGCAGTGCCATCATCCTACTAGTTACCTAGTCAGGGAATCTTGGAGCAATCTTTAACTTCTTTCTTTTTTTTCCCCTCTCACATATCACTTCTGTCTCCACAGTTTCTTGATTTAACACCTTCCTTTGCATTTCAACTGCTGGGGGCAGCTGACTGGCTCTGTAGATATAGTATTGAACTTGGATTCAGGAGGATCTGATTTCAAATCATGTCTCAGATATTTACTTTTCGTGTTACTTAATCAAGTCACTTAAACTCAGTATCCTCTTCTGTAAAATGGGGATACTAATAGTACCTATTTCACAGGGTTGTTGTGAAGATAATAACATATAACAGATAAAATATATATAAAAATAATATATATAAATATATAATAATATATTATATATTTTATAATTTTTATAATTTATAATTTATATAAATAAAATATATAAAATATATATAATATATAAAATAACATATAACAAATAAAATAACATATGTAAAACACTTTGTAAACCTTAAAGCATAATTTAAACACTATTATTATTTTTATCGTTATTATTATTGCCATCCTAGTTAAGATTCTTAAGGCCTTGGAGTACCATAATGCTATTTTTATCAGTTTACTTTTTTGCTTAAAATTTTTCAGTAAATTCCTGTTGCCTCCACTTTAAATGAAATTGAATTGTTAAGTATTTATTGAGCAGCTACTATATGGAAAAACCTATTTTTAAGGTGTATTTGAAGAAGTTTGGTCCTTTCCTTCAAGCAGCTCTTTACTTGGGCACCAAACCATAAACATGGGAAAAGTTAAATAACAGTAAAATATTTAAAGCACAGTTCATGGCAATAATAGAAAGTGTCATAAGACAATACAAAAGCAATTGCCAAAATGAATGAATAAACAGTAATTTACTCTAAGATTTAAAAAGAGGAAGAGATCACTTTAGGCTGAGATGGTCAAGGAAAGCATTATGCCAATGGTAAGATTTGAGCTGAAGGTTCTTGGAAGTCTGGTAGAAGTTTAATATTATAAAGAAGAGGGGGAGTAATTTAAAGTCAGGCTTTGTAGGTTATGTGACCAACAAAACAGAGGATTATTTTCTTCTGTCCCCATCACCTCTGAAAAATTCCGCAAAAGAACAATTATGTGTTAAGAGATAGAGCAATCGCAGCTTTCTTCACAGGCTGATGCCAAGAAACCTAGTAAGGTAACAGCCTTATGAATTAACAGTTTATAACACAAATTCCTTTCTCCACATTCCCCAGTACTGCTTCCCACCCTCACCAGTGCCCACACTCTTGGCAGGGTGCCAAGATAGGTTGCCAACCCTATCTGCTAGCTCCAAGATTCAGAATTTCTTGCTGCTGTCACAGTTTTTGCTAGCATACCCTGCCTCTCCCCTCACCTCACCATTTTATGGCAACAAGAATATACCTCAACTCTGTCTTCCCACATGCAGAGGAGGATGTATGGGAGGGTGAGAGAGTACTCTGACAGAGAACTAAAGAACAGAGGGAACTAGGGGAGGGTGCCAGTGTACATGTGAGCCTAAACCAGGCCTAGGAGAAAAGGAATTAGGGTAGACCAGTCCTGTCCCCCAAGGAGTCACTTGAGACAAGAACTGATGCCAATGTCAAAGGAATTCCTCAGTGTAAAAGGAATCTGTGATGAATTTAAGATGTATCAGGAGATCTGCCTTCAAAAGGGAAGGAGTCAGAAAGTGACAATTAGGGAATGAACACAAGTTAAAAAGATTAAAACACCAATGATTTCAGGAGGAAGAAAACTCAGTTAAAAACCTAGAGCAAAGCAAATGAATCAATAGGGAAGGTATTCTCTTTTTAAAATTTTTAAAATCAATTTATTTTTAGTGTACAACATTTGATCCACAAGCTTTTGAGTTCCAGATTTTCTCCCTCTCTTTTTCCTCCCCCATCCCCAAGATGATATGCAATCTGATATAGGCTCTACATATACATTGATATTATACATATTTTCACATTAGTCGTGTTGCAAAGAAGAATTATAACAATGGAATGAACCATGAGAAAGAAGAAACAAAATGAAACAAAAAAGAAAGAGAGCATATAGTATGATTAGATCTGCATTCAAACTTGTAATTCTTTCTCTGGATGTGGAGAGCATTTACCATCACAAGCCTTTTGGAGTTGTTTTAGAACCTTGCATTGCTGAGAAAAACCAAGTCTATCAAAGTTAGTCATTGCCCAATGTGTTTGTAACTGTGTACAATGTTCTCCTGGTTCTGCTCCCCTCACTCAGCAAGATGTTACAGGTTTTTCTGAAGTCTTTTTTATAGCACGATAGTGTTCCATTACATTCATATACCACAACTTGTTCAGCCATTCCCCAATTGATGGGCATCCCTTCAATTTCTAGTTCTTTGCCACCACAAAAAGAGCTGCTATAAGTATTTTTGTATATGTGGATCTTTTTCCTGTTTGTATGATCTCTTTGGGATACAGCCCTAGAAGTGGTATTGCTGGTTCAAAGGGTATGCACATTTTTATAGCTATTTGGGCATAGTTCCAAATTGTTCTTCAGAATGGTTGGATCAGTTCACAACTCCACCAGCAATGCATTAGTGCTCCAGTTTTCCCACATCTTCTCCAGCATTTATCATTTTCCTGTTTTGTCATGTTAGCCAGTCTGACAGGTGTGATATCGTACCTAAGAGTTGTTTTGATTTGCATTTCTCTAATCAATAGTGATTTAGAGCATTTTTTCATATGACTATAGATATCCTTAATTTCTTCCTCTAGAAACTGCCTGTTCATATCCTTTGACCATTTATCAATTGGGGAATGATTTGTATTCTTATAAATTTGCCTCAGTTCTCCATATATTTTAGAAATGAGGCCTTTATCAGAGACACTGCTTATAAAAATTGTTTCCCAGTTTTCTGCTTCCTTCCTAATCTTGGTTCCATTGGCTTTGTTTGTACAAAAACTTCTCAATTTAATGTAATCAAAATTATCCATTTTGCATTTCATAATGTTTTCTGTCTCTTGTTTTGTTATAAATTCTTCTGTTCTCCGTAAATCTGACAGGTAAACTATTCTTTTCTCTCATATTTTGCTTATAGTATCAGCCTTTATATCTTATTCCCTTTTATTTTGAAAGAAGAATCACTACTAAGGCATCAAAACAGTGGTGATTGTCTCTAAACAAACATTACAAGACCAGGGAAATTGAAGCAATATCTGGTGAAACAGAACCCTGTGAATTTTCAAGAGAGCATAGGATCACAGTAACATCTTCCCAAATGGTGCAAGAGAGAAGTAAGAATCTTGAAATAAATTAAAAGATTACAAATGGGAGAGTTTCTGGCCTATATAACAGAAAAAATATTAGTAAAATAGAAGAACTTGACTCTGCAGTGGCGAGTCTCTCCAAAAATGTGAAAAATGGAACAACTGACTGGACATATAGATATCCTAAAGCAAAGGACAATAGCAAAAAGTAATAATAAAAGAATAGTTGATATTTACATAAACAAAACAGATCTATCTCGAAGACAGTATGCAAAGACATCTTAAAAATCATAAATTTCTCAGAAGAATGTAACAGGTTAAAAATAGACATCATAATGCAAGACATAACACAAGAGAATTTTTAAGAACTGAATACAGAAAAGAAAGGGCTCATTTTTAAAAATCCAGCCATCCTCAAAGAAAAAAAAAAAAGAAAACCCTGTGCTTAAAACTCCAGATTCATTGTGATAAATTTAGTGATTCCAGTGACAGAACAAGTTCTTCATATGACCAGGAAGAAGACTCAGATATAAAGAAAGGAAAATTTAAATAGTATGAAAATATTTTGTATCCACCAGAAAGTGCAGAAAGGAATGGAACAATATATTCTAAAAAACAAGGGAGCTCAACATGCAACACAAAATGGTATATCCTATTCATTTGAACCTAATCATTAATGAAAAAAGATGGTGATTAAATAAAAGAGAAACTTTTGAAGCATTCCTACAAAAAAGACATAGATTATTTGACTTACAAACACCTCACATAAAAAAAAGGTAAAAAATATAAATGCCAAGGAAAGAAAAAAATAACAAATCACTTTATCTCATGACACTATTAAACAGAAAATCCTAGAAAGAGACTCCTATGTTGTTAAGGGAGCAAAAAGAGGGACCAGTGGGAGTTTTCTTTATAAATCGTATGCTAGGAAATAAAGACGAAAGTGTAACTTAAAGAGACGAGAGAAGCAGTGGTGGAAGAGGCCCGAATCACCATAGACTAAATCTCTCAATTTATCTGCTCCCCTCCTTTACATGTAATTCAGTATATTTTGTGGGAGTAAACTGCAGAATTTGAAGATGCATTAAACGGAAGAGGTTAGGTATTAGATACAGGGGAATGTATGGTATATCTTAATAAAGTTAATAGTAAATAATGAAAGGAAAATAACTCCGACAGTGTCTCATCAAGAAGAGGGGTTATAGGGGAGTAGATGAAGTGGTAAGGGAATGATTGAAATGAGAGAGAGAAGGAGATTTTGAATCAGTGATGAGAGGAGGTCCCACTAAAGAAAACACCCATGAGGGGAAAGAGAGATTCCATAATGGAAAATGGGGAACCTTGCAGTATGCATAATCTACAGGGATTTTGTACTTAGACTCTTTCCTCTGAATGAATTGTTAGTCCTCTATTGACAATGTATTGACTCAGGAGAAGGTAAATCTGAGCTACTGGGTACAACTAATCTTGAAAATGGTGTGAGGACGTGCACCCAGAGAAGAGGTTGCATGGCAAATGGGAACGATAACTATCAGGGGGAGGAACAGGGAAATTTCTACATGGGGCAATACTTCCATTCTTACTACCTCTAATAGAAGCTGATACTTGTAAGAATTAGACACAACAACAACTAAAAGAGAAAAGGGAGGAGGAGGGGATTGAGGAAACAAGATCTTCAAGACAATAACATGAAAATTGTTTAGAAGAGGAAACTCAAACGTGATACTTTAGATGCTTTCATTCCATGAGAAACACCAAGCCACTACAGAAGGAATAAATAAATGTAAAGAACGTGAATGAAATAATAAAAATTTAGACAAGGGAAGAGAATTAATAAGAACAAAGTTAAAATAATCCTTTATTAGGAAAAGAAGTGCAGAAAAATTTAAAAACACAAGCAAAATAGAAAAAAGGGCAAAGGGGAATAATTGGATAAATGAAAGAATTCAATGAATAAAAGGAAATAAAAATCAAGTTAAATAAAACTCCAAAATGAGGGAAAAGGATGAATAATATAATTGGACTGGAGTCCTACTTCAGTTGAGTAGATTGAGGGTGAGGAGAAGAAAGCCTATGGGAATAGAATTGCCAAAATAATTATAGGAACAAAACAACAACAACAAAAAACCAAACTCAAATCAGCCAATACTAGAGACAAATTAAAGAAAACAAAATTTTCCTAACTTTAAATGCAAATGACTTAAACAAAGAAAATAAATAACAAATAGGATAATAAAATAAAACTCCACAGTCTGTTGCTCACAAGAAACACCAACTCCCCTCCCTCCAACCACTACCACAAAATATAATGAGGGACTGGAACAAAATTGTGCATCAAGTAAATTTTAAAAAGTAGCAATTGCAATCATGCCATCAGACGAAGCAAAAACAGAAATTCCCAACATAGAGATAAATAAGAAAACTATGTTATGCTTGAAGGAATCATAAACAAACCAATATGAAACTTATATTCTCTAAATATCATACATTTAAATGTATAAAGGAAAAATTAACTGAATTACAAGAAGACATACATAATAGCACAATAATAGTAATAGACCTTAATGTCCCTTTCTCGGATTTGGACAAATCTAACAAAAAGATAATGGGGAAATATAGAAATAAACAAATTGGTAGAGAAATTGATAATGTCTTCTAAATGGGAACACTAAAGACTATATGTATTTCTTGACATTTCATGGGACTTTTACAAAATTAGTACACAAGTGGGGAGCTAGGTGGCACAGTCTATAGAGTGCAGGGCCTGGAGTCAGGAAGACTCATCTTCCTGAATTCAAACCTGGACTGACATTTATTAGCTGTGTGACCCTGGGCAAGTCACTGTAGAAGGAAGGCCAAATTTATGATCTCAAATATAATCATATATATATATGAATGGTTTGAAATCGCAAGGTATATAGAATTCTCTAATAAGAAGGCATCAAAACATTTATTTAGGGCCTACTGTGACAGATTCACGAACCATCCTCCCCATTCCAATATTGTGATCACAAGCCTCCAGGCCCAATAAGCCGCCTCACAAGAGTAGCCAGGAGGCCATAGAAAAACAAGATGGCATAAATCATATTCACTGGCCGCAAGTCCTTGCTCGAACTCCTGGGTCCACACACACGGGTCGGCTCTGCTTCCACAAATCCTGCTTTGGCTTCAGGCTACAAATCCTGTAGTTGTCTCTTAGCTCACCTCGCAGCCAAGCCTCTGGCGTTCTCAAGCCCTGTCTCAACGACCAGAGACCAGAGACCATTGGTTCCCTAGTTGGCCCCTCTTAAGTCATTAATCTACCCCACACAGGTTTCACACCTGATAAGGCTTTGGGCCTGGGGCTTAGCACTTAACAGCTGAAAGTTCTTTCACTCAAAGTAAACAAAAGCCAAACTCCTCAAGGGCTAAGGAGCCCATTTTGCCTTAAGGACACAGTCACTTAACCCTGTTTTCCTAACTTTCCTCATCTCTAAAATGAGCTGGAGTAGGAAATGGCAAACTACTCCAGTATCTTTGCCAAGAAAAATCCAAGTGGGGTCACGAAGGGTTGGACATGACTGAAGTGACTGAACAATAACCACAATTAGGGCACAGAGGCATTGAAAATAAATGTAAAAAGGCAGAAATAATAAATATCTCTAAGCCATAACATAATAAAAATAGTAATTAGAAATAAAAGACATTAAAATTTAGTCAAATCCTAAATCATGAGTGGATCAAGGAACAAATCATAGAGATGATGTGAAAAAATCATGATAAAAAACATACCTAATACTACACAAATTATTCTCAAAAATTGAGAAATTACTCTACCAAATTATTTTTATCAGATAAAAATATTGTCATAATTCCTAAACCAAGGAAGGGTAGAGCAAAGAAGAATTATAAGCCAATGTCATTAATAAGTATTCAGAAATTTTAAATAAAATCCTGTCAAATGGTTGATAGTAATTAATGCAAGAAATCAATCATGACCAATATGGATTTATATCTGATGTGTAAGGATGGCTCAATATCAGAAAACAATCAGAATAATCATATTAAAAATAAAAACATCCAAAAGATGATTATCTTAAATGTAGAAAAAAAAACTTTGACAATGTACAAAACTATTAAAAAAAAAACTAAAAATAAAGGTATAGATTCTCATTGTATCATGATCTGTGGACCCCTGGGAAACCCCAAGGTCAAAACTTTTCATAATAATACTAAGATATTGTTTATCTATTAAAATTCCCCTCTTTTTTCCAAGTAAATATCTATTTGAGGCTAGATTTTATTCATCTGCTTTACCCGAAACAACAGATTGTACACAGAAGTAGATATGAGAATACAGCTATCATCTATTAAGCCAGGCATTTAAAATATTTTCAAAAATACCTAAAACAGTGTCACTCTTCTCACAATTGTTTTGAAAATATAGTTACTTTCATAAAAATGTGTTATTTGTATTTACCATGTGTTTATTATTGTTCCTTCAAATGAGTTAAATATTTAAAAATTTGTCAGTTTTAGTTTCTAACACAGCAAATATAAATAGATATAACCCACATAAACAAAAGCTCTTTGGGGTCCTCAGTAATTTTCGGGAGTATAAAGTGAACTGACTCCCAAAATATGAGAACTTCTGGCATAGATGGATCTTTTTGCAATACCATAAAAAAGTATCTATCTGAAACAAAAGCATCATGTCATCAGCAAATAGAGATAGTTTTATCTCCTCCTTACCCCCTTAATTTCTTTTTCTTATTGCAATTGCTAGCATTTCTAGAACTATATCCAAAAATAGTGTAAAGAGTGGGCATTTAGCTTTACTTCTGTAATTATAAAAAAAAACTAAAACTTCCAATTTATCCCATTTCATGTGACTCTGTTGTTAAGTCTTTCAAGGAATATTCAGCGATTTGGATGTATTTGTAAGACTCCTCATTGTAAAAAGAGCCTTTAAGGTAGCATGTTACATTACTGAATCAAATGCTTTTTTCATAATCAACAATAAGCACAATGAAATCTTGTATTCTACACATCTTTTAGTCAGTTGTAAAGATGTTAAGTGTCATTGTAAACATGGTAAGTGTCACTTGTGTAGGCTTGCTATTTCCTATCTATGCCCTTAAAGATGTCCTTGATTGTGAATAGATGACTCTTGCAAAGATTTTGTATTGGTGAACAAATAGACATATATATGTAGTTTATGTTTTTCTGGTTTCCCTTTTTGATATTAATAAAAGCTAAGTTTTATTTTCCCAAAAACCTTGGTATATACTTCTCCCTCAGATATCTTGACTATCAGTCCCTCAAATCCCCTCAGTTGTCTCTTTCAGCCCTGATTTCTTCTATAGATACTTGGTCCAATCCAGTGGTTTTACTCAAATTTGTTCTCTTTTATTCCATTTATACTTCCTCTATTATCACATTTGGAACTGTGATGTAGGGTCCAGTTGTGGTAGTTACACTGCCCTTGATAGTAAAAATAGTTATAGTCATCTTTACAAATTGTTTTCATTTTCATTCTTTTTGTTGTCCTTTCATTTTCATTCATAAATGGCTTTGGGGTGATTGTTTAGTTGAATCTCTTTCTAGGTTTTTCTTAAATTGGTTTTACTCTACACTACTTTTTTATGCCTTATCTACCTTTCATCTTTATTGACAAGATTTTGCAAACAAATTTATGTTCTAAAATTGTATTGCCTTTAACTTTTACCTCTCCACACCTTTTGTCATTATTATTCTTTCTTGTTTTTCTAATCTTTGCTCTGATAACTTGGTGGTCTGACTGTTCACAGACAGTTGATTCAGAGTTAAGTCCCACATCTTTTCCTATCTATTAAAATACAACTTTTTATTTTACATTTTTTATGTAAAACTTACATAAATGGAAGGACTTATCCTTCCATTAAGCAGCAATGTCCTGGTTCTGGTTTTGTTTATAGAATGTTAAAATTGGTATAATTCATCTCTTCTAATATTAAATCCTTTCCATTCTTTAATCATTGGTCAAGGATCTCTGATTTAACGTATCAACAGTAAGATTAAAGTTTGTAGAGATAGCCTAATAACTGTGACTTTTAATACATTCTGTTTATTCCCTTTCCTATCACTATACCACCATCATTGCATAAGCAACATAGGGCCACACAGGATTGAGAGGGTTTTTATATTTTTTTTCATTTCATGGATTGTCCTGGCCAAAAGATGCATCACTGCTCCATTGGTGGTAAGCCTTTGCATGTGGAGATGGACTAGTCTCAGAAAGCTGATTCAGTTTATTGCCAGAACTATACATAAAACTATTCCAATTGTAGGACCTACAGGATCTTATGCTCCACAGGCATTATCTTTGATAGCACAGTGTTCACCTCCGTGCCATGAAGAGACACTGGAATAGGACTTTGTAGAGATTATAGAGGAATAGTAGGGGAGAAAATATAGAACAGTGGTTATATAATAGAATAAGTATTTCTTTTAATATGGTACTAATATCCTGTAAGTAGAATAAGTATTTCTCTTTAACATAGTATACTAGGACCAAATTTTGGAGAATCTTGAAATTGGTATATTTGCTGTTCTGAGAACAGTGTTTTCCTGATTTAATACTTGTGTATATTTTTTAATATGCCAGAGTAACCTAGCACAGAAAATTACAAATGTTTACAAAAATGTTTAATAAATACTTTAAATTATATTTTGAAATTCTGTTAATTTATGAAATATTATTGAATACTAATTTACCATGACTTCAGCTCAGATTCATTTTTTAAGAAGATGTGGAAAACCTAAAGGTAGTCTTTTTTATTTCCTTATTCATTTCTGAAATTGAAAGAGCCAAGATGTAAGATGTCCTGAAAAAATGCTAGATTATAATTTGAATTAAGAAAAGTGAACAGAATTCTGATTATATTAGGACACATAATATTTGCCTGTTTAAATTTACATATGGCCCTGTAGTTTGATTTAAGGAGAATAGATCATCAGAGAAATACCAGTTATAAAATGTAATTATAGTAAAAAATATAGTTCTGACATATAAGTAAACTTTTAAATTTAAGTAATCAAAAAAACCTCTATTTATATGGACATTGTTATTGCACATAACTGCTTAATAAATATTTGTTGAATCAATACTACATATTAAGTTTAATAAACTTATCTTCGTTACAGCCTTTGAAGATAAATCAGATAGAAGAACAGCAATAATGGCAGTACCAGGTATAGAAGGAAGGATTTGCCATATTTCTCAGGATATGAAAGAGCATTTGCAGCAACTTAGAACTGCAAGAAAGCAAGGATTAAGAACATATCCCACAATTAATGACAACACATGTGAAAATTCTGATTCTGACTGAAATACTATAGGTAATATTTGGAGCCTAATTACAGAAAATTTTGCCAATTAATGCCAGAATATATTTTACTTAACATATAATTTTTGTATGTTCAGGTTTGATTATTGCATGTTTAATGCATTTTGATTTTTTAAAATTGTTTAAACTGTGATTTTTATCTTACCGTGTTATCACTCTGAAAGTTTTTGTTTCCGTTCGCCTCACAGCTTATCAAGACATGTAAACTATTGTCTCTTAAGTGTGTCATTTGGGGGAAATGTATATACTTTGTGCGGATTATTCTGTTTTGTTTACTTTAAATGAATGAATTTCAATACTGTTATTTTCCATATTAAATGATTCTTATGCCCACATTTCATAGTAGCAATTTATATATCTAATCCTATCTTAATCATTTTGTTTTCATCCTACTTATAAGTATTTCTTTTAATATATCTTCATCTTGTGCTTTATTTCTTTATTATTGTACTTTTCCTTCTTCTATCACTGGTTTCAAAAGCACCATTAACTTTTCAGACTGGGGCATAGGCTTATCAGCTCCATGAAGACAAGCAGAGAAAATAGTAAGCTTGTGACATTAATTAACACTCTTAATTGTCCCAGTACAAACATGCCCCTACTTGCAAACCATTACTCCTTTCAACTCCCTATCATCAAAACCCTCATCATTACTGCAATGAAAACTGAGGGCTATTGTGAAAAAAATTTGTGTGCATTTAAAAATTTTGTGGGTTCAGTTGATAAAGTATAACATGTGAAAAACAGAAAGGGCATAACAGAACTGACCTGGCATACTCCCAAGCAATACTGAATCTGCTCCAAATGGTTTTCTCTGTATACTTGTAAATTTTCATTTCATTGTTACATTGCTTGAAACTCTTATGATTTTGAGAATAATTTGAGTAAATAGATTTTTACTATAAATTTTATTCTTTTTTATATTTTAAATTTTAAGCACACATAACTCTAGTAGAGATAAGGGTCTATCCCCTATCACCTACACATGTGAATCATTTTAATCAGATTGCTTTCTTCCCAGCATCTAGCTACACTGAGGGGATAGGTGTTTTCCTTAAGGCTCATAGAGAAATGCTGAAGGACACTAATTTTCAAATAAAAATTTGAGGTAGATGCCAGAAAACAGGGGGTTGACATTTTCCATAGATAGAAACATAATTATGGGAAAGGGCCCTTTTAAACTAGGAAGCTAATTGTAATATATTCCATTAATACTGTCTGTCCCAGAAAGCATTCCCCTAGCTCTTAAAAGATGGACGCATGCATACACATTTTAGATGGAATTAATAAGCAGGGACAACAATCAGACATTCTTAACAGAATTGTTAAAAGTAAGGATTCATCTAATACACAGAAGAGCTCCATTGGTACAGTTGGGTTTTGTTTTCCCTCTAGTTCAAAACCTGTAATAGTCATGAGGTCAGGGAACCATATGTTATTAGGGGTGCTCAAAACCCCAAAATACCGACATGCCGGGTCCTGCTAAAATGAATTTGACTCAAGCCTTCTCAGCCAAAGAGAAAAACAAAGTTTGTTAAAGATTTGCCATAATGGGCAGCCTTAAGAAATCTCACCATTTGTGATGCTTGTGAAAATGAGTGTTGTTTTCACAAGCAGGCCAGATTCAATCTGAGGTAGATTGAATCTGAGCACCTTCACAAAGGCAAGATGAAACTTCTATACAGAAAGATTGTGGGAGGGATCTAGGGTGGTCCTGGGATGATGGGAGGAGGGGTTTAGGGAGGGTTTTGAGGAAAGGTCTAACAAGGAGCTCAATGGGACTGGGGTGAGGTCAGACTCCAGGAACAAAGAGAATGGGATTAAGGGTGGGAAGTAGCTGAAGGCTACTTGGAGATAACAGACTATGTAGGGCTAGGCTAGTTTAAGGGGTAACAGATTTGAGCATAGGCACTTTGATAGGATCAAGGGTGAGAAGGAGCCAGACAATGGAGGGCTAGGCTAGGCTAAGAGTAACCTAGAGATTTGGGCCTAGCTAAAATGAAAGGCTTATGGTCTCAGGCAAATGCCTCATCTAGTGGGAAGGATCAGAGAATTCAAGGGGGCTCTCACATCCTGTAACCCATCAGTCACAAAACCTTGAAGCAGAAACAGATATACTAGTTTGTCAGGGCCTTCTGATGAATCCCTGATGATAGGAAGCAGACAGAAGGGGTACTTAACTTCTGAGAAAGTTTCAGGTGTCATTCCAGTAGCTTTCTTAGCCACATCTTAAAATAAGAATATTTGGACACTTCTTAACTTAGAGGAGGTCTTTAAAAGGACTTAATAATAAAGGCCTGAGTACATGTTACATACAAAAATCTGGAGTAGAGCCTAAGTGGAGTTTGAATTGTGACCAAAATTTGTACTATTGTGGGAGAGTCAAGGACTCTTAATTGTTTGTTGAGCCCTTGATAAGAGCGGAATAAAGTACTGGTTGCCTATCAAATCTAGGTTAGAGACAACACACAGATAAGATTAAAGACAACAGAATATTAAGAACAGAAACAAGGTAAAGAAACAAATGAAAAACTCTGAGAGACAGAGTCTCTGGGTAATTAATCACTTTACTAATTAGGCTAGCCAGCAATAAATAAATTTATGGTCAATGGTTTCTCTTGGTAATCAAAGATCCACCCAGCGGAGACCCTAAGAGCCTTAAATAGCTTTCTGAAAGGGACTGCCACAATGAATGAAAATCAACCTGGATTGGTAGACATTTATGAAGAGGTAGGCTAGAAGTCTTCAGCTTCTGCTGAAGGTGGCTTGATTTTGAGACTCAGCAGCCTGCAGCAATCTGGACAAGGGAATCCATCTCCATTCAGGCCTCTCTGTTTGGTTTTCTCCTTCATAAGCTCAGCCACCCCAAACTCTAGTGGAGGCGTACAAGGACAGACTGGATTCTGTTTATACTTTAAACAGAAGTAAGTTCTCTTGGTAAGAGTCCTGCCCAAGAGAATGTTTTCCTTGAGTGATAAGAGTAATCTCATCAATCAGTCATGTCCTTCAGAAACTGACTCTTAACAAGAACTGGGCCTTAATGAGGAAACAGTAAAGAGAAAAACTTGGACCTGAATTTAATAATTGGTTATTAATATGATAGTATCATAATAATTTCTCTTAGCAACAAATAAACTAGAATGGATCTTCTCTTGCCTACATATTACACACATCAGTCCAAGAGTTTGAAATGCCCCCTTGCACAGGGGCACGCAGCCCCAGCGGTGTTCCACTTACTGGAGCGCTGTAACCCCGGAGTAAACCCAATTCACTGAGCAACACTGATCAAACACCTAGCATAAATCATTAGATCTGTTTGATCCCAGATGCGCTTCGTTTAACTGCAGTCTCCTGCTTTTGTAATGGCTTGCTTGCACCTGCTCTAGGCTCAGGTATAAAAGGCTTCAAATCTTTGTGCTCAGGGCTGCTCTCTAGACTTTCAGTCTACGGGACAGTGGCTGGCCAGCTAATAAATGATGCTCAACATATTTTAATTGGCTTGGTCTGTGTTTTCTCGGTCCGTCCATTTCAAGTTAAGATGCCACATTTCTATCAAATCTTTTGAAATGATCTATGTAACAGTAAGGCAATAAACACAACATCAATGATAGTTGTGACTATGCCTATGTGGTTCTGTATTGCAAGGTATGAGAGACTCTCCATAAAGAAGGTAAAAGAAGTATTACATTTATTCAGACACCAGAAAATCATATCCCATAACCAAATGTTTAGCTCCCACAACCAGTCAGCCCACTTTATTGTAACAGCAAGGAACTTAAAACACGATATCACAGCCTAGAGCATCACCATGCCAAAACCTCACCCACTCTCGCTGAGGTCTTCCCAAACAGAAACTCACAGTACAGCTAAGTCAGCCTGTTTAGTTCTAACAGTCACAAGTGCTGCCATTAGCAGCCATAACTGTGCGCTCTCTCTCTCTCTCTCCCCCGCTCCATTTTCTGTGACATAACTTCCTTTTCCTGTCAGGAAGCTCCTCCCACCACATGTGACTTAGGCTTCCTGTGATGTAAGCAGGCCACATGGTCTACTAATGGGCAGGAAAGATCTTCAAATCTAAATTGCTACTACAATCTAAAGAAAATCATTTTCAGGGAGGGGACTTCCAGTAAAGACAGTTACATGAAAGGTTCCATCTCCTTGTAAAACCACCTCGAGTATAATTAGAAAAACTGAAAACAAAAGATAACAAACAAAATACAAAGGACTAGGCTATTGGTCAGTTACCACTTCAACTCCTCTTAGAGCCAATTCTGAGGGAAAAGGTAAGTCACCACTATCCCCTAGTTTGATGCCAGTCCCATCTGAGACTGGGTCCCTTGGCAAACATAATCACCAGGCTCAAAGTTTATTAAGAGTTGCTTTTCTTTTTTTGCCGGGGGGGCAAGCTTTTCTATTGTTTTCAACGTTTCTCGTTTCTGTTTGTTGTCTCCAATTTAAGATTTAATTTAAATATTTCTTCCCATTTAAGTATTTCCTAGACTGCCCATCAGTATTTACAGTGACCCAATTCAGTATTCACTCCATTATGATAATTTTTCTTCAGCATCCATGCTTCCCCAGCTTGATACCTACTCCAGTCTCAGCACTTGCTTTAACTAGGAAGGTGACTCTCAGAAGCTATGACTTCTCTCATCTAGGACTGTTAAAAAGGAGAGGGAAATGAAGCATGGCAGGTCTGGTTCTGTCCCCAAAATGGAGGCCCTGGAAGGAGTTCACCAATAGAAAGAGGGGGCCAATGTGGTGGATGAATGTTCTAAGATGAGAAGGCCCTGGACACTGAGGAAAGTTCTAGGGCCACAAGTCAGTTGCATCAATAGATGCAGAAAAGGCCCTTAACAAAATATAATGTTATTTCCTATCGAAAACACTAAAAGTCATTGGAATAAATGAATTTTTAATATGACAAATTGAGTTTATATAGCTAAAACTAAGAACTAGTCATATTTGTAATAGAGGAATACTAGGAATATTTGAATTGTCAGATCCATTATCACTGCGATTTTTTATGTAGTTCTAAAATGCTACTTATAGTAATTAGATAAGAAAAAGTAATGGAGGGATGGAGTTTAGGCAGGTATATCAGTAAGGCAAGATTCATGACCTCAAGGATGACTATGAACATGCCTGTATGGTTCAGAATCGCGAAATATGAAAAATTGTCTACGTAGAAGGCAGAGGAAGTATTAACATTTGTCTAGGCACTGGAGTATCAGATCCCAAGACCAATAACTCTAATTCAGTATATCTGTAATTATATTCCAAAACCCTAAGTCCACATCAATGTAGCAACAAGGAAATTATAACATAGTATTATAGCAAAGAACCAAGTCATCCTGTAACCTTTCTCTCTGCTAGGGCCTTCCTGTAAATAATCACTCACAAATCCTAAATTTCTGCTTGCCTTCGTCCTCTCCTGCAGTTCTCAGAGTCCTTGAAGTCTCCTGGATTCTCTGGATTCTTAGTTCTCCAATCTCTGGATGCTGTAGATTCTCAACTCTTTGATCTTCACAACTTTCTCGTTCTGTACTCTCTGCTCTGCAGTCTCTCTCTCTCTGTCTCTCTCCCTCTCTCTGTTTCTCTGTCTTTGTCTCTGTCTCTGTCTCTCTCTCTTTCTGTCTGCTGCTTCAGTGTCTTCTTGATGTCTGCTTCTCAATTCTGCTGCTCTCAGTTCTGCTTCTCTCACACTCTGGGCTCTCTTTATATACAGTTCTAGCCAGCATCTGATTGGCTAGAACTCAGGTCTCTGATTGGCTGAATTCATGCACATCTGATTGGCTAGAACTCAATGAACATACTATTGGCTCTGGTCTTAGCACCTCTCCTTAGGGTCCTGAGGGTTTCACACCTCTCATGACCTGAATAGCAACAGGTGTGGGCCTGGGGCCTGGGGCCTGGGGCCTCACACCTAGTAAGTAATGGGTATAAGTAAAGGCCCTATTGAATAGGCAGGGAATATCTTTGATCACATTAACAGTACAGCAGGAGATAAAATTATACCATTCAGAGACAATATGATTTACTGAGAGAATCGAAGATATGAAAAAATCAGAATAATAACTTCAGTAAAGTTTCAGCTTATGAAGTAAACCTATAAAAATACCAGTTTTTCTATAAATCATTAACAAAAACCTTTGGGAGAAGATTTTTTAAAATTCCATTCAAAATAACTGCAAAGTGCATAAAACACATGAGACTTTACCAACCAAAACACACTCAGGATTTATATGAACAAAACTACAAAATATAGAAATAGAAGAAAACAAATAATAGGTACAACCCAAAATTGGATTGTGCTGAAATAAAAAAAAAAACTTTATTACCTAAATTAATTTACAGATTGAATGTCATCCCAGTCAGACTACCAAAGAGTTATTTTATCGAGCTTGACAAGTTTCAATTCAACCAGAGGAATAAACTGTTGAGAACAATAAATAATCATCAAAATATTTGTATTTCATTAAAAATAGGAGCTTAGTTAGTGGAAGATATTAGGTATGTGATACCCAGAAGTAATCAAACCTAGTAGCTTCTTATTTGATAAATCTAAGAATACAATACTACAATAAGAACTACACATTGAACAATAATTGCTCAAAAAACCTTGAAAGTGGCAGAAACTAGACCAGCATCTTGTAGGATATACCACAATTGTGTCTTCAGAGCACTGAATTTGAATCTCACTTCCTCCTCCTAGAAAAAGGTGCTATTCTATAGGTAGCAAATGAACGAAACACTGTCAGACATAGCAATTTCGTTGGTTTCTTTAAACACAATTCTTTGTGGTTGGAGTGGAGGAATCCATTGAGGGAAAGGAAGTCATTGTTTAGGGGCAATGATATAAAAACAAGCAATAAACATGTTTGAAGAAAAATTCTTTTGAAAATTGATGCATATAAACTATTTTTCCAAGATTAAGAATTCACTTAAATGTGGATATGAACATCTGTTGGAGAAAAATTCCCTTTTTTTAGGCAGATGTGGAGAACTAACAAGTTACTAACCTCATACCCAGCAAATGGGAAAAAATGAAAAAATATGGGAATGGCATTGGAGGGTTCGTGCAAAGATGTGCACATTAAACCACTGTTGCTGGATCTATTAATTAAGATTACCATTCTCAAAAGCAATTTGGAAATATACAAATCCATTCTCTTTCCTTTGCTCTCTCTTTTTTTTAACTCTCCACAGTCCGGCGTCCAATATCATTATTCAGCCAAAATTGCTCTCCCGGAAGTTACTAATGATCTTTTGATTGCCATATCTCGTGTCTTTTCCTCAAAACCCACCTGAATCTATGCAGCCTTTAACACCCTTGATCAATCTTTTCTTACTCTCTTCTCTTCAGGCTTTCATGACTCTACTACTCCTTAATATCTTTTGCTAGATGTTCATCTAGGACTAGGTCATGCATGTTAACATCCTGAGTGTCCTAGAGTGGTCTGTCCTGGGCCCCTTTCTTCCTCTATCCTATTTCACTTGGTGATCAGATCAACTCCCATGAATCCATAGACTCAATTATCCTGATGATTCTAAATCTGCTTACCCAGCTCTAGCCTCTGCTTAAGTCCAGGCTTGCATCTCCAACTGCCAAATAGATATGTGCCATCATCTTCCCAGTCACCCAGGCTCACAATCTAGGTGTCATTCTCTACTCCTCACTCTCAACCCCTATGATCAATCTGTTGCCAAGGCTTGTCAATTTTACCTTTGTAACATCTCTCACTTACTCTCCCTTCTCTCCTCAGTCAATCCCATCACCCTGATGTAGGCCCTACTTACCTGATGCTTGGACTATTGAAATACCCTGCAGGTTCATCTCCAAACTAAAAGGCTCTCTCCATTCCAATCCATTCTCTACTCAGCTGTCAAGGTGATCATTCTAAAGCACAAGTTTGATCATATTCCCTCTTACTTAATAAACTCTAGTAGTACCTATCACCTCTAGGATCAAATATAAAATCTTTTGGTATTCAAAGCCCTTCATAACCTGCCTCTCCCTCTCTCCCTTTTCCAGTTTTCTTCCATCTTGCCCTTACTTTACAAACCAGTGACACCATCCTCCTTGCTGCTCTTTGAACAAGAAACTCCATCTCTTAACTCTGGGCTTTTTTACTTCCTGTCCTCACCTGCCTGAAATGCTCTCCCTCCTAATCTCTCCCTCCTGGCTTCCCCCCACTCCCAGCTAAAATCCCAGTTTCTACAGAAATCCCAACTCCCCTTAACCCCAGTGCTTTCCCTCTGTGGATTGTTTCATATCATAGTTTGTTTATACATAGTTGTTTGTATATTTCCTTCCTCATTAGACTATAAATTCTTTGAGAGCAGGGACTATCTTTTGCCTTTCTTCATATCCCCATGCTATATGTTTAGCACAGGGCCCAGCACTTAGTAGGAGCTTAGTAAATATTTATTGACTATCTTTGACCCAGGGATTCAGCCATTAGGTATATGTCCCAATGAAATCATGGACAAAAAGAAAGGCTCTTCATGTACCAAAATATTTAAAGCAGCACTTTTTTTGGTAACAAACAACTGGAAACAAAGTAGATGGCCAGTGATTGGAGAGTGGTTAAACATTGTGCTTCATGAATATAATGGAATATCACTGTGCTGTAGAAATGATGAATATGATTAATGAAGCATATAAAGATATAAAATGATACAAAGTGAAGTATGCAGAGACAAGAAATAATATATGCGATTACAGTAATGTAAATAGAAAGGACAAAAATCACAAAACAAGCAGAAGCAAATGTTTCAAAATTTAAAAGTGTGGCCCCAAAGAAGAGATAGCACAAGATATTTCTCTTCACTTCACAGAGGTGGGGGTGAGTGAGAGTGGGGGGTAGAAGAGGTCCACAAATATATAATATCAGATATTTTTCAATGTATTTATTGGTTTTGCTGAATTTTTGGTCACTTTTTAAAAAAATATTCTTCATTACATGGGATGGCTCTCTGGGAGGGAGATGGGGAAGTGATGCATAGGGAATTCTAGATAACGTTAAAAGATATCGATAAAAATAGGGTGGAGGAGAATTTTAATAGCAACTTAACATGATATTTTTGGGGCGATTTTGGCAAACACTGACCAAATCATATATAAAATTATAATTTTATATTACACAGAATTATTACCCCTCTCCATATTTTGCTATTATTGCCTGAAATGAGATGGCCATAATTCAGTGAACTTTCTGCAGTTGCTGATGTGTCGGTGTTTACAGGGCTGTCAAGAATACTATATGCAGGTATGAATCAATAGTAGAAAAATACATATTTAGATGAATTTATGACAGTTTATGTCATTTCAATCCATAATTCCTTTTTGTTAAACATATTTTAAAAGCAGTAACTATTACTTAGCTAGGCTGTACAGTGGTAGAAGCACTGGGCCTGGAATCAGAAAAACTTGGATGTGGATTTCTAGTGAAGAAGATGGAGAGATGTGGATTGAATAACATTTAATTAGGTAGATTTCGATTGGTTGGATCTGATGTGGATACTGAACTGAATGTAATCTTTTAAAAATGCAGAGCTATTAATATCTAAGGACCTCACTTTCAATGCATGGAAAATTACCTGTAATTCTTAATTATAATTACTATCTTCTTACAAACTTCTCAGTGGATAAGGATCACCCTCAGGAAGCTCCTCAGTGTTCCAGGGCTGTTGGCAATCAGCATCTGTAAACATCAGCATCTTTAGGACCTCACCATCTCAAGGAAATCCTCCTTCAACTTGAACTCTGCACTTCAATTTCAATTCAGAAAACATTTATTAAGAGCCTACCGTGTTCCAGTCATCAAAATGTACCTTCCTTTGGGCAGAGCACCCTCAGGTAAAGAGAGGTGAGATATTTGATGACTAAAGGCTATCTCCTTAACTTTGCCTTTACTGGCTAGATTTCTTTTTCAAAAACTAAGCCTGAAACCAACTCACTCTAGAACTCATAGATTGGACACTAGGTCCCTGCTCTCCTAGCACAGAGTGAATATAAATACTAAATAGTAACTGTCTGTCTTTTGGCCAGGAACCCTGAGGGTCTTCCCCTCCCCATTTGTTTTCTTTTCTTTTCTTTTCTTTTTTTTTGAGTTTTTAATTAAAGGGGCCATCCCTTGACTCACTTCTTAGAGAGGCCTATTCACTGAATGGCCTTATCTCACTCAAAGTGAGAACCTGAAAAGACTTTAGCTTGAAAGGACCAGGGTCTCCCAATGCATCCCAATGCAAGGACAAACACACAACAACTATGTCCCAGGCACTGTGCTAAGCCTTGGGGAAACAAATAAGAAAAAGAGACAGTTCCTGTCCTCCAGGAGCTTGCAATCTAATGGGGGAAGACCACATAAATGGAAGCTGAAAAGGTGAGTCACCAAGGATACCAGGCATACCTGGTGTGGGGGGATGTTGTTCCATGGAATCAAAGTCAAGTAGAATTGCTGATGGAAAATGGAGTTAGGAGGTAGATTGTGAGCCCTCTCAAAAGGCAGGCTTTCAGAGCAGTTTAGTCACTCTTCAGCCCTCCACCCAGAGGGTGAGCTCAAAAAGTGCAGTATCAAAACTTGATTCATTCTTCCTGGCATCAGATTTCAGGTGATGAGCTTATCTTAGGGGGAAGGGCATGCTAAGTAGTGCAGCTGATGGAAAATGGATAGATATCCTTCGTGATATTGTTGAATACATTTAGTGAACATACTTTTGTTTTATGACTTGTTTGATATTAATGATTAAACTATTTCTAAATTAAATATAAAATTCTGTTTATAAATAAAATTCTATTTCTAAATCAAAACATAAAACAAATTATTTCTCTTGTTCTATCTTTCAAGGAATCGTGTACATTTTTACTGTGAAAAACCAAGTGAATGAAGGCAGAATATTGTCCAGATTATAGGCAGCCATCTCTTCATTGGTATACACACACACACACACACACACACACACACACACACGTCTTGAAAGTGAACAAAAATTCTGGCCCAGAATAAAACAAAATGGGGAAAAGGCTGGATTGCCTTTCAGAAATTGTAACGCTCCTTTAATGACCCTAAAGTTCTCTCTCAAACAAAGACTCTTATTCTTTTTAATACTAATGCCCTACTGGTATTCTTGCATGACTATAGATCATAGGACACTAATCTCCTAAGAATTAAAAATGTTTACTGCTCAGAGGGCAACGAGAGGCACAAGGTAAATGTGACCAGACTAACATATCACAAATAAGGAAATATGACGAACTGGAGTAAATGATGTCTTCAAAGAAATGTATGATCAACCTTTTCCTTCACATCAAAACAGACAGAATATTGCTTTTATTTTCTGGGAAGTGTGAGAAACATGGTTGTGGGGATCACAGGACTCCCTAGGCAGGGTCAGGAAGGAAGAACTTCCACAGATCATTGCTTTCCTGGTTGCATGCCCTTAGGAAGATCATGTGACAGCCCCTTAACATGGAAAGAACTCAAACAGAGTAGGCAGAGGAAGGCGTGTATTACATTTCTGTCCAGGAAGTGGGTATGGTACTCACTAGGGACACCTACACTGATACAGAAGCAGGAGTGAGGTTAACCAGTCCTACCCTTTCCATCAGTTAGGGTTAGTTCAGACTCCTTAGGGTTACATTCTTCATTTCCCTACATTCCTTTCTCATGCAGATTACATAGGAGTGGTAGTGAGGATACTTGACTTGGCAGGACCCCTCAGGCTTGAACCAGTTGTCCCAGCCTAGCCTTTCTAGTCCTCCTGATGCCAGGATGGCCATTGTCTTAGTAAGTGAGCTTCCCCACAGCTATTATCTTCCAATAACTTCTATGGGAGCAAAACAAAATACCATAATATTTCTTCTTACACAAGCTTTTTGCTTAATTCCTTTTCTTTGTTACAAGAGCAGGTACGGTTTGGGGCTAGGTGGGAAATAATTGATGTAAGGACAAGACATCAACAAAACTTTTAAAAAGGCATGATTAAAAAAAAACAAATGGGCTGATCATATTGTAAGAGTGAGGGATAGCTGATGGATAGAATTCTCACTTGTATTCTCACAATGTCAACAGAAATCGAGAAAGGTGACTAACACATTGGATGGCCCTTTTGTGGTTAATTTGTGGGAAGAAGTAGGTAAGAATTACATAAGATAGACAGTCATGAACAGGTTGTAATCAGCATTATTGGAAGGAACTTCTATATTGTCAAGATGGAAGAAGAGACGAAGGATTTAAGTGCCTGCTATATGCCAGTGCTAAGCAATTTACAAACTCTGTCTTATTTTATCTTCACAACAACCTGAGGGGTAGATACTATTATTATCCTCATTTTACAATTGAGGAAGCCGAGGCAAACAGAGGTTAAGTGACTCCGGGGTCATATAGCTAGTAAGTGTCAGATTGGATTTGAACTCAGGTCTTCATGACTCTGGAAATGGGGTAGTGGATAGAACTCTGCACCTGGAATTAGGAAAACCTGAGTTCAAATGCAGTCTCAGACACTCTGTTTAGAGTTGGTGTCAAAGTTGGTGTTAAAGGTTTAACAATGTATAAAAATACCTTTCAATTCAATAAACCTTTAAGCGGTTCCTATTAGGAAAGCTCTGCTAGACTGTGTTAGGCACTAGGGATACAAAGCCAAAAGCCAAAATATGTATTTGTTGAATACTGATTTTGTGCAAAGCTTGTGCTAGATGCTGAGAGAGAGGGGTCTAGGAGAGCCAGCTCAAACCAGCTCAGGAGAGCAGCCGGTTCACATTGCAGTGTGAACATTTACACCTTAGAATTCAGTAAACAATACAAATCAGGGCTTGATTTACTGTTTTGTTAATTGTCTAGACTTAAGAAAGTGCTGGAGAAAATCTTAATAATAATGCAGGTTAAATTTAAAAGTGTGTCGTGCATATATTTCCCCCCTCCCCAGTCAGTTGGTAAACATTTGCCAGGTAGTCTTTTTTTTTTTTAAATAATTATTTTGCTTCTTAATGTATTTTTATATCAGTTTTCTTCTTAAACTGAATTTTGTCTTCCAAACAATCCAGTGAGGTATGTAGATTAGGTGTTATTATTCTTAGCTTATGGAAGCACAGATGGGTGAAATAATTTTTCAGCTATTTATCTAAAAATATCTGGGTTATTTAATAGGCTGTAAGCAAGATATATGTCAGCAGTGTGATATGGCAACCAAGAAAACTAAAACAATAAATTACATTAAGGGAGACCTAGCTTCCAGGAATAAGGACTTAAGAATTCTGTTGTATTCTTTCCTGGTCAGGCCTTATTTTGGAGTAACATTGAAAGTCTCCCAAAGTCGAGGTCTGTTTTTGCTGCTGAAAGACATAATAAATGCTGACAAGAAAAATAATTTCTAGTCCTGAATCACATAGTTGTCTGGAAAAAAGGATTATTATTCAGTCAGATAGGAGTTAAAAGAAAAGATTTAATCTTAACTCCAGAGGCCCTTTTTCTGTCTTCTGTTAAGTGGGTGTGGTGGCTTATAGTTATGAGTAAGGAAATGTCCATTTGTCTCTAACATGGAGGGGCTTTCTAGCCATTGTCCCTTAACAGACTAAAGAATTGAGATGGTTAGCAGGAGAAATTTTTGTTAGTACCCCAAAAGAGATTCTGCCTCTTTCTAAAGACAGAAAAAAAAACCAACCCCCCAAATTATGGCACCAATGGTCTTTAAGATAAAAAAGCCCAGCAGTGGCCTCTGACTCTTGAGAAAGAGGTAGTTGAGGATTTTAGGGAAGGAGACATTGAGAGCTCTTCAGTATCACAGATGTTAGTAACTCTTTGTGTTGGGTGAGACCACCCGCCAGCAATTAGTTAAAAAAAAAAATCAGAGGGCTCTCAAATTCAGGAACAAAAAAACTTCTTTATTATGATCCCACTGAGGGATGAGGGTGGCGGGGAGGGCGGTCTCCGAACTGATAGAGGATAGTTAGGGAGAGGTGGGGCTCAAAGGGCAAAACCCAGCCTTATACTTAACGTAAACAAGTCCCCGCCCCACCACCACTGGTCTTTTACTCTCATTGGTGGAGTCCGGGCTCACAATTTCGAAGAAATCTACTATCTCAGGTACAATTTTAGCCAATGCCAAACTCTTAAAGACACTTTTCCCCTTATTTGTCGAGGACGTAGTTCGGGTGATTTCTTAGTAACTTGAGACTTAGGCCTAGCTGTCAATCAGAAGCCCTGAGTCTCCACTTCCATTCATTCCACTCAATTCACTCAAAGGCTGAGATCTAGATTCCATGAGAGGGCTTCACCATCTCACTCATCTTCCATGGATATATTCTGGTCATAGGTGCCCCTATGTGTAAGCCTTTCCACGTGGAAGACCTATGCATCTTTCCAGTGGTGCGCGTATATTTGTGGGATAGTGTGTCCCAGGTTTACAGTGAGAATGTTTGGCACTACATTTAGAGGGAGCTTGTTGATGCAGTGGTTAGAGTACTAGACCTGGTGTCAGTAAGACCTGACCTGGAAACTTGCCTTAAACACTTAAACACTTGCTGGGTGACCCTGGGCAGCTCACTTTAACCTCTCAATCACTTTTCTCATATGTAAAATGAGGATAACAATAGTGTCTACTTCCCAGGCTTGTGAAAAACAAATGAGATAATTCTTTGCAAAACCAAAGAGCTATTATTATTTTTCTTAATGTAGGCAGCAGATGGTGGCAGAGAGCAAGGCATGTTGAACTTGCAGCACACAGGAGAGGTATGGGGGAGACTTTTAATATTCCCTTTCTTTGAGGGGAGTGGCTGTCTTTTAAAAACCACGGCCAGTCATCTGCTTGGTCCTACCTTTTCTCCCAGACCCCGGTCTTTCATTACCAGATGCCTATTGGACATCTTGACTTGGATGTCCCATAGATTTCTTAAACTGAACATATCCAAAACTGAACTCATTACCTTTTTCCCAGCCCCTTCCTTTTCCTAACTTTTCTATTGTTGTTGAGAACACCATTCTCTTTGTTACCCGGACTCACCCGTCATCTCCAGCTCTTCACTCTCACCCTCCATATTCAATTTGTTGCCAAGTCTTGTAAATTCTACTTTTGTGACATGTCTTGTCAGATGCCCCTTTCACTCCTCTGACGCTGTCATTTTGCTGTTAAAGGCCCTGATGATCACTTCATACCTGGACTGTCGCAATAGTATAATAATATTCTTGTTGGTCGCTCTGACTGAAGTCTCTCCCCATACCAGCCCCTCCTCCATTTAGTTATCAAAATCACCTTCCTAAAATGCAAGTCCAACCATTTCACATACCACCCACCTTTCCCCTCCCCTGCCCCAGGTTCAATAAACTCCAGTTGCTTCTCATTAGTTCTAGGACCAAATATAAAAACCTCTATTTGGTTTTCATAACCTGTCTCCTTTCCAGTCTTCTTATACCTCACTCCCCCTTCACACACATTTTGATTCAGTGACATTGACCTTCTCACACAAGATACTTCATCTCCTAACTGCATATTTACTGTTCACCTGTGCCCAGAATGGTCTTCCTCCTCATTCTTGAAAACCAGATAAATCCCATTTTATATGAGAAGCCTTTCCTGATCACCCTTAATGCTAATTCTTTTTTTCTATTTCTCTCTCTCTCTCTCTCTCTCTCTCTCTCTCTCTCTCTCTCTCTCGTTGCCTCCCTCCCTCCCTCTCACGGTCTCTTTCTCTGTCTCTGTCTGTCTCTTGCTCTCTCTCTCTGTCTCTCTTGTCTGTCTCTCTTTCTCTGTATGCTCTCTCCCCTGTTACACTGTGAGCTCCTTGAGCACAGGGATTAAATTTTTCCTTTCTTTGTATCCTTGGTGCTTTTACAGGGTCAGGTATATGAAAACATTTAATGCTTGTTGATTTGAGTTATTATTCAGAGAGGAAAATATCGTCTCTTATAGGCTGGCAATTTGCTTCTAGGAGTAGCTGACTCCTGAATTCATATGCCAGACTTATACAGTATAATATTACTATTTCACTTTGTCCTGACAAAGGGAAACTAGCTCTTCTTCAAACAAATCTTGTTTCTACAGTATAAAGAATGTTCTCTCTCCTATATCTTGCAATTTGTAAGCTTTAATTAACATATAAACATAGCTTAGCATTTGTTGTACAACATGGTATTAATGTAGAGAAATGAAATCTAAACTGAAATCAAAAGATAAAAAAGTCAAGCTAGTATACCTGGCTAACTAGGAGAGGGAAAGGGGCTTTGCTAGGAAGCACAAGAGGTCCCTATGGCTCTCACTGCCTCAGAGTTGCAGATTCTTGGCTTGGGCACTCATCTGGGTCATGGCACAAGACCAACCCAGACCTGAGAAGCTATTAAAATGCTTAGCTCAGTGCTTCGTACGTAGAAGCAACCTAATAAATGCTCCTTCTTTTTCTTCCTCATCTCTTGTTACATAGCCTACTTCCAAACTTGCCTTTCCAGTCCCCTTTCTGCTTTCCTAGAGTTCTCATTTCTCTTCTTCCTGTGATACCTTTTTCCCCACCAAAGGATGGGTGGCAAAAATCTTGAAGAAAAGGTTAGTCTCTCCACCCAAAAGAGATGTAATATAGGTAGGGTTCTTAATACTTGACCACTGGTCGGACTTGCAGGGTGAGGAAATTGGAAGAATTGAGGATGAGCCTGAGGTTGATGAACCTGGATGAGTGGAAGAATGATGGTTTCCTTGATAGAAAATAGAGAAATTAGGAGAAGGGTGGATTTAAGGGGGAAAATGGTAAGTTCTCTTTTGGACAAGCTGAGGTTGGCATGTTCATAGAACATCAAATTGGGAATGTATAGCAGGTGGTTGATGCTAGACTTGGAAAGTCTAACCCAACTTCTTTTTGCTTCAGTTTCCTTGTGTAAAATGAGAGGTTGGATTTGATGACCTCTGGGTCCCTTTCAGCTATAAAACTATGATCTTACGATTAGAGCTCAAGAGAAATATGAGGCCTTGTAGTAGGAAGGCCGAATTTATGATCTCAAATATAATCATGTATATGTTTGAATGGTCCGAAATCGCAAGGTATGAGAGATTCTCTAAGGAGAAAACAACAAGAAATTTATTTAGGCCCCACCGCAGCAAAAACTTGAAC
>CM053622.1:347989065-348018327 GCA_028646595.1 Phalanger gymnotis | reverse complement strand
AATAAGAATAGCACAGTTTGATCTTGTCAGCCACTCCTTCCTAATCCTCTCCCCTTCATTCGATCTTCATTGTAGTATAGGGTGTTCCTAAAGTTTGGACACATAGGCAAAAATGCAGGTTTTCAAGAAATGAAATGAATGAAATTCTCAGCAGCATTTTATTTAGTTGGAATATCAACAAATAACATCTTCAACATGATTTCCATCATTTGTGATGCAAAGGTTGATGTGCTTTGCAAGATTCATATAAACTGGATGTAATAACTCCACGTTGCCATCCATTTTAGCACATTCACTCTTTATGCGTTCAACGAAGTGTGCTGCGTCTGTGATTTTCATTGAGTACACCTTCTCCTTTAGCATATCCCAGAAAAAGAAGTCGCTGAACAATGCTGAGTCTTGGGTGAAATGGTTAATGAGATGTTAATGAGATTTCCTATGTGTCCAGACTTTAGGGACACCGTGTATATTGGGGGAAATGAAAAGAAGGCCCTGATCCTGAAGAATCCTGTTTGGGACTCTAGCTTTAAGGACTAGAAAGTTGCTTTCATGCATTTATCAACTTGAGCTAATGTTGTAAGCATGGTTCACTTGATTAAATATGGCATTCCTATTCAAATATGTGTGATGGGCTTCTAGTGGCAACTGCAACATTTGGAAGAAGGCTGACTGGCAGCACATTCCCTCTTTCTTCACTTACCTTATCCTAGCAGTCTCCACATCTCGAACAAAACAACAACCTATTTCTATCACTGACACTAGGTGATTTTCCATTTCCCTTTTATGGTCCCCTTCTTCAACCTGGTCCCATTTAGATCTTGTTTTTTTTGGGCCATGATATGGACTCTCAATTTGGATTCTTTTTTTTCCCTTTGCCATGGCACTCATAGACTTGCCATCTTTCCTTAGACCTTCTGTCCACTGGTGAAGTCTTAATAATTTGGAACATTTTGCTCAATACAGGACTTCAGTGCTGAGGGAAAGAGTTGTAACGTGGCAGTAATAAAATGACTTCAATAACATTACAAAGTATGTTCTAATCATTTATTTACATAAATTGTTAGACTCAAAGTGCATTACAGAACAGACATTTTTGCAATTTGCCACTCTCATAGGTGAGGAAACCAAGGCTGAAAGATATCTACCCAATTGCCTAAGGTTCTATAATGACCTGTAATAAGAAGCGTGTTCCTGAGTTACACTTTTGCTTTTTAATCAACCCCATTCTAAAACATGATTTATTCTTAATAAAACCATGCTGCTTAGTTCACTTAATGCAATTTTTAAAAAATATCTAATACTTCAAAGTATTTTTCAAGACTTAGATAAGCACCGATAAAAGGCTTACTAAATTAAGCAGTGTTCTTCAGGGGCCTTTCATAGGTATTAATTTACTTAATATTTCTACGAATGAAAGAAAAAAATTCCACTTCATGGAAGACATTAAAATTGAGATTTATTTTTAAAAAATACTTTTAATTTAGTATGGTTTATTTGAAAAAGCATTGTGGTGAAAGTCATTCTGAACACTGAGCAGTTTTATCATAGACTTATGTGTGACTTTACACAAGTCTTAAGAGTTTTCTTCATGCCTTGGTTTCCTTTTTCATTTTTGCATTATATACAGATGGTATAAAGAGAAAATGAGCTAAGAGGTGAGAAAAATGCATTGGGGGAAAAAGTGCCATGTAATAGAATTATTTAGCATACATTAATAATGCTAGTTCATATCTACAAAATTATATGATATATGAAACGTGTGATTTTTTTTTCAGTGCAGAGAACATCCAGTGTGGAAATTCCTCCACAGACTGAAGATCAAAATTTGTTTATGATTTAGTACTTAAGTCCTAGCAAGCTGCCTGAGGCACACAGAGGTAAGTGCCTTGACTGTGGTCGACCAAACATTTGTCAGAGGCAGGGTCTGAACACAGGTTTTGCTTCCTTTGTGTTCAGCATTCTAATCACTATAACATGCTGCCTCACCTACACATTTAAAACGTTAATTTAAAAATTAAATATATGTTATGTTAAAAACATCAAATATTCATACAATCCATGTTGATGAGCAGGTAGTTGAGCTAAAATATAGTTATCACAAATACTGAAGATAAGTGGGCTCGGATAGAGTGAAGGGGAGGATATATAGAGATGGGAGGTCTTCATTAAAAATGCCTTGTTAAACTTTCTTTTTTTCATTTCTCTTGGTGAGGCAGACTGAAAGCATAACATCTTCTTCCGTGCTGTCATTAATTAACTATTTCTAGCTTATTAATGGGTCCATCTACACAGAACAGAAATAGGCTTGTTGCATTATTTCAGACAAAAAATGAGAATGGGGAAAGCGCTTTAGACTAGGAGTCCTTTCTCACACAAACGCTTGTCGTGTGACTTACAATGTGCAAAAGGTTTCTTTGTGCTTCAGGCTTTTTAGCTTTATCATGGGAACACCTGGTTCAACTCCGCCTGTAGTGAGAGAACATTTGAAGCTTTTGAATCTGTTAGAAATTACAGGTATTCTTCTACAGTTATGCATGGAGAGAAAAGTCACAATTTATAGAATAGAGAAGGAAAATCCATCTCTGCTGTTTGCTTCAAACAAGCCGTTGTCCTAGGAAGTCCATGAGTGAATAACAAGCCACTCTTTATTGCACATTCACAGCATGTTTTACTGAACTCACCTACGAAAGCGAATCACTAAAGGAAATGAACTAGGGCCATGTGTTCCTTCATTAGGATACTGAAGGTCACTTAGCAAATTATTTCTTAAGGTCGCAAAGTTGTAGCTGGGAGTTTTAGAAATGTTATTTCCTAAAAAGGCATTTATTTCCTTCTTACTAGCAGGCATTATTCCCAGTGTCCCTTGCTTTTTTTTCCTTTTGGTGCTTGAAATAATCATAATAAAAAAGAGCCCAAAGTATAGTCAGCTTCCAGTTATCTGTGTTAATGAGAGGCAATAACTTGAAGTTCAAATAAGTCATTTTTCTGGGTTAGTTTCTGAGGAGTGTGGTTTCTCTTCAAGACAGATAATTTGCCCAAGAATAATCAGGAATTGACTGGTGTGTATGTGTGTTCAAATAATAAAGAATATTCTCTATCTAGATTAATGCTTCGGTATTGTTACCAAACTTATGTTTTTTAAAAGGAGAAAGCATCTTTTCAAATTAAGGACCAATGTGGAAAGAAAGGAGATAATTGCAAAAATGCAAACAAAATATATTAAAAACTATAATGGGATTAACAGTGCTGTGTTATACACTGGATAGGTTTGATCTTGAGTTAAGTTCTTAAGTTCTTGAGTTAAGCTTGTCTACATGAGAAACAACAATAGGGTAAGTTCATCAATCCCAAGCTTTGTGCAGACCAAATAATCCAATATACTGTAACATATAAAAACTTCAGAAAACTTTAAAAAGACTTATTTTGTTTAAGTCACTGCTATTTACATAATCGAGGCTTTATATAATTGTTCAATTTTATTAAGATGTGAAAATTCCTAAAACGGAAAGAAAAAGTAGCAAAGAAAGCAGAAAACAATGAATCCAATGACCCAGTTTACTGAATAGATATAGATGATAACCATGTCCATGTCAAACCACCATGCACGGCTGTCATCCTCAAAGTGCATATAATCCATTCTATGAGCACCATGTGGAAACTGTCTCCTTGTAACTGGATCTGCACGTCTACGGAAACCTGAATAAAAACATATGAGCAGATTTTTTAAAAAAAGTTGTTTAAAGTAAATTAAGTACTCAAGAGTAAGGCTAGGTTATGAACATGTATAATTCTAACCTTTTATGAACAGAAAAATCTCAGAATCTGACACTGATTAGTCTGGTTTATATCTGAGAGTATCTCAGTGAGAAAACCTCTAGGAGAGATGACTATTAAAGGTTGTTTGTTTTCATAGCCATAAGATTATTAAAACTCAAACAAGTATCAGCATGTCAATGACAAAAGGGTTATTTGTAATGTTTATTTTTATAGGGGAATAGAGAATAAGGGTTTATAATCATACTGTATGAGCTGTTAATGTTGGGATAAAACTCTACCCAGAATTAATAAAGGATTACAAGAGGGGTAGAAACATTGGGGAAGGTCAGTTTGGACTTTATAGGGTAGGTGCTGACAGAATACACTTTATGGGGAATATTTCTCCACAGCATATCTTGGTCCTAAGACTGACCTTTAATGATATTTTGTGCAGTGAGTTATGTGGACAAGAAACAAAGTAAAGAGGCTGCAAAGAGTCAAGAGAAAGGTATGACAGAGAAGTATTTTCAAGGTCAGAGAATGGGCAGGAAAAGAGAAGGAAGGAAAATAGTATTTATCTACCTCTATGGGAAGGGTGTACCAATTTGTGATGTGATATCCACATCCACTGAAGTATCAGTCACTCAAAACCTTTAATTTTGCTCTTACATCATCTTTCTGCATGAATTAATAAGCGTAGGCAGATGCTGCATACTTTCTTAGGGGTCAAATTTAGCACTACACCCACATATATGTGAGGAAGTACCACGTCAGTGGAGAGGAAGGTCACATCAATATCCATTCTAGATGCCAAAACCTTGGGAGTTACACTGATAACTTAAAAAAGGAGTAAGATGGAGGTGTTAAGGATAGGAAAGGATAGACTTCATATATAAGCAGGGGAAAATAACCACTGGGACCAAGACTAAATCTTCCCGAAGGCCACGTTCCTATCTATGGACTACCAGACTATGACTTACCAATGGATTAAATTTATTTTCTGGCGCTGCAGAAACTGGGTCCATTACAGACATGACTCTTGGGGGGGTGGGGGTGGATAATAACTATTTTAGCCATGCACACGGTATCAGCTTGCAGGCTTCTACAGCTGGGAAGGTGTATAGGAGAGCCTATCATGCAGCCATTCATCAATGTCTCATTAACGAAACAGCTTTCATTGTATCTTGTTTGACTTTTCTGAAATGGAGGCCGTTCAACTGAATACATATGAAGTGCCTGCCCGGGGTAAAGCACTGGGCTAGAGGCCAAGAAGAAAAAGGCAAAAACAAAATAAAAAAAAACATAAAACACAAAAATCTGTTCTCTCATGGCATTTTCATTACACTGGTGGATAAAGCCATGCATACTTGAAGAAATTTGAAGAAATAGAGACACCTCAAAACTAAGTTGGGTCAGGAAAGCTTCAAAGAGGCAGGCAACCCCAAGCTGAGCCCTGGAAGAAGATCCCTCTGAGAGGCAGAATCAAGGAGGGTGGGCACTCCAGGCCTTGGGGGATTCTTAAGGGAAGGGACAAAGTGGGAGAGGTAACACTGAATTTAGGAAGTAGCTAATTCTGTGGTTGGGTTGGAACAGAGAGGAATATGAAGGAGCTGGAAAGGTAGCCTTGCGTCAGACTGATAAAAGAGCGTCTCACATGCTAAGCTATAGAATTATTTTCTCCTAGAAGCAGTAGGGAGCCATGAATCATTTCAAAGATCCCTACCCCTATCATCACAATTAAAATTTCCCACTAAGTTCAAATAGTTGAAGGGAAAGATTATAAAAGGTGACTCATACATATTCTAGATCTGGTCAAACAGGTCAGACATATAGGTGCTCCTTGAGGAGTTTCTACTTTTATTGCCACAGTTTTAAGTGTGATCTGGATGAAAGGTAGAGAGAATTTCTAAGGCGACAGAGCTATAAATCACATTGTTGGGATAAGCACTAGATATTTTTTTTAGGGAGTTTTTAATACAGTTGGAAAAACTGGATCATTAGCATGAAGAATGAACTTGGAACCCTATTATAATAAATTCAAGGTGAGTCAGAGTTAAACAAAAACACATATATAACATGAGAAAACAAAATAACATTTTTATCAATTGTGAAGGGGAGATGCAAAATGGAGCCTTAAAAGTTGCCAAACACTGTCTATCACTCTCTTATAATACTATGAAATATTCTAAGACATATAGAAATAACTATTCATTAATCCAATGACTATAAACATTAATGAGGTAAAAAAATAAAGAGACAAATGCTCAATAGGAAACTACTTCTGTTAAGACGTGAATGGCTGTCACTTTTATTTTCTGTCAGCTATCTACCAGTTTATCTATAACTTGCTCCTCTAGATTGAGAAGAGTTACCTAGAACAGTTAAGAAACTAAAATACATACAAAACAAGCTTTATAGCATCTATCCTCAAATCTCCTTAAACTTGAGTTGGTTCTTACCACAAAGCAGCAGTAAGTTGTCATATTGGGAAGGTAAGAGTGGAATAAATGTGGGAATTATAGAGGCTGAACTATTTAGTCCATTAATCCCCAAACTCTTCCACAACCAGTCTCCTCTCACTTATCACCTTCTACTTATTAGTGTGTAAGTTTCTAGCAAAATAAACATCATTACAGAGAGAGAAATGGGATGAATTCAAACTAGGCAACAGAAAAATAATAAAATGTAAACAAATTTCCATATTAACAATCTATATTGTCCTTAACCCAATGGATGGAATGTGAGCCACTGACCAATGTGAGGACAACAGTGAATTTGCAGGCAGGAGCTTCTTATTTCTCCAGGACTGATTCTAGCTGTTCCTGCAAGTAACCCAGCTGTTGTTTCTCTCGTTCTTCCTGCTTTTTGAGTTCAGCCAGTGCAGCCTGAAGACAAGTCTCGAGTGCCAGATTTTCTACTTTGATGACAAGGTCTTCCTGTCTTTTTGCTCTCCCTCGAGTCTCTTGGAGTTTACCTTTCATTGTATCAATCTGCTTCTGAATTCCCACGACCATCTGATTTGTTTCCTCAGTTTCTTGGCTCTGTTCATCAGATTCACCAAGTTTGTCTTGTAGTTGCCTCTCTAGGTATTCCTCAGTGTCAGTGATGTTTATATCTTCATCATCATGAGGATCTCTCATCTTCCTCTTCACTACTGCTGATAATGTCATGAACTATCTCCCGAGGCTCATCATGATCTGAGGAGCCATGGCCTTGCTTATGACCACTCATTCCCGGAGAGGCAATATCTAGGCCTGCTAGGGAAACCTGGTTGTCTGCTTCCTTTGTTTCATCGTCTGTTATCACCTTCCATTGGGCACTGACAGCTTCTGCATCTGTACTGAGAAGCCTCTTTACTTCTTTTTCCACATCTGGTGATTCAATGTGCTTCTTCTTGGCTGTCTTACAGAATCTCCTCTTTCTTTAGTGGCAGTGATACCATGGTTCCAGTTGAATTTCTTCTCTCTGTCCTTATCTTTTTTCTTACCCGCTTTCAGATTAGTAGTGGCAACTGGTTCTTCTGGAGGTAGGTAAAGATTCTTATCCACATTGCACATGAGCATCTGCTCTCTTGTAAAAGGTTTTTTTTTTTAATCTATAGTTTTCAAGGATTCAGTGAGGCAGGGCAGGTCCACCACCTTCGCAGCTAATGGGGCCCAGTCTACCAAGACAATTCCATGACATCCATCTGCATGTAATTCAATGGTCAATTTATCTTTCAGGTTGACCTTCCAAACTGTATTGCCCTTCTCATGGTGGAAGCATAATCTGGAGGTAGATGTAATATGAACTAGCTTTCCAACTCATGGGGAGCATCTTCTTTTTTCTTGCTCATCTTCTGTTTTCTAACAGTCATTTCCTCTCACCTTGCTTCGCAGCAAATGACTATATATCATTCAAAATCAGTTCGGTGGTGGATCCAGGCAAGTCACAACCTGGCTAAGCCTCCCTTTAGTGTCCTCGCCTGCCTGAGATTGCTCTCAGGGTGGAATGAGATAAAGTGTCAGTGTCTCCTTTAAAAGAAGGGCCTCACTCCCTGGAGGAATCTAGTTTAGGTTAGCCGAGCACTAGATTTTTAAAAAAAATAAATGGGAACTTTGGAAAAATAAGAATCCATTTGCCCCACATCTTGGACATCCTGATGATGTGGTTTTGAAAATAAAATACCAAAACAACTTAAAATTATTGAATTGTGGGGTATCTTAAGTCTTGTTCGTCCTTACTCTTGCTGTCTGCTTTGAACAATAAGTCAGTGTTTATTAATAGTCCTTAAATCAAAAAACTCAAAAAAGAAACTTGTACTTCTACTACATGCTAATGACACTGATAACAAGATTTGGTAGGAAATGAGCTTGAGCTTGAAGTTAAATCTCAATTGTCACACATTCTAACACTTATCAAGAGATAAGGAAGGGGCAGCACAGTAGATAACGGAGTGGGCCTAGATAAAGGCCTCAATTCAGATATGGTTTCACTTAATTAGCTGTATGACCCTGGGCAAGTCACTTACCTTGCTTGCTCCAGTTTCATCAACAGTAAAAAAGGGATAAAAACAGCACCTACCTCCCAGGGTTGCTGTAGGGATCAAATGATAGAATGTTTGTGAAAAGCTCTTAGCACAGTGTCTGGTACATAGTAGGTGCTATATACTTAGTTCTTTCCCTTCCTGCATATCAGTGCTAAATAGCATACCCTGTATTCCCATTTGTTCTCAGGGGATTCAAGCTAAGCCAGAAAGGTGAGGTGAAGCAGGTTGTGGTGACAGAAAAAGCTGTGTTCATCTTTCAGAGAAAGGAATTGGGTTGAAGATTCGGGTTAGGGTTAGTGGTAGAGGCAAAATTGGAGTTGGAGTAGGTCTTGAAGACCTTATAATTCTATCTTGACCCCTTTACTTCAAATTCTCATATGTGCATCTTGAGCACTGCCAGTTTATCCTGGCTATATATTGCTCACACATAGTTGTTTTCATGTTGCCTCCCCTATGTGTCTGTAAGCTTTTTGCTTTCTTTGTAGCCCCAGTGTACAAAGAACTGCTTAATAAATGCTTACTGACTCCGTCTCCACAGATGCAATGTGGAAGTACAGTACAGGGCTCCCTCCTTACTTCATTCTTGCAAGAGATGGTAGGAAAGAGATAATTCCTTCTTTTGACCTCAGAAAAATCCCCCAATTGAGGCATATAAGGATTCCCAAAGCAGCCTATGTCTGTAGACATTGAAAGCAGTAATATCACTCTCTGATGCACATAGCTTTGAAGGGGAAATGAAGGGCAGGGATGGCAGAGTAGGAGGAAGAACTAGAACCCAGCCCTATTCCATCCCCCAATTCCTCCACACAGACTCAGAAAGCATACCACAATGAATTCTGATGGGGAAGTCCAAGAAAAAAGTCACTGTGGGCCACTTTTCCAGCCCAGACCAGCATAGGCAGTATGGATATACAGTTTTGTAGACTGAGGATGGGGTCAGGCCTGAAGTGCACTAGGCAGAGCACTCCAGCACAGGGAGAACTTATGGATAGGAACAAAAGGAAGTCCAAGACTGAAGCTGAAGTCTTGTTAATACAAAATTCTTGTGTAGGTCATGCTTCTAAACATATGTATGTTTTTTATACACTTATAGCCACTCAAGACATAAGGCTACAGCAGGAGCATTTTGAATTGTCATATAGCCTGGAAGTATTCCACACGTTTGGTGTTTGTGCATAGAGACACACATAACTAGAACAGGCTCCACTGTATTTTGTGACAAGTAAGTACTTTTTCCCAACACCTCACAGACTGGGTTAAATTCACAGATCAGAGTTCAGACTACCTTTATGACTGCTACTTTCCAAATGCCTGTTTTTTGGGAGTTGGGGGTGAGGTGGGAAGGATGGGTCTGGTTCTGTGATTTCATTGGAGCCTCTGACAATTCAGACAGGCAGCTGCTTTTCAACTAAGAGTCCTAAAAAATTTCCTAGAGAACTGAGAGGATAAATTACTTTTACGAGGTCACATAGCTAGCTATACGTGTGTCAGAGGCAGGACCCCGGTCTTCTTGCCTTCAAGACTAGCTCTCTATCTGCTACTACCTCATATTCAATAAAGAGTGATATGAGTAAAAAACCTCATAATTTCATAAGAAAGAAAAGTTTATCTCATATATATATATATATATATATACACTCACACACACACACATATATATCTCAAAATCAATCAGGCATTTGGAATAATGAAACATACAACGTACTTTGTACTTCTTAAGCAAGAACAATTACTGAATAGAATTTGCAAAATAAAAATTCCTATTCTTAAATGTCAAATGATTACATTATAAATTCTAATTTAGAATAAATTTAATACTAGTTTACCTAAAGTGAATCCTACCTACAGACAAAAACCAGGGATTGTATTTATTTTTCTAAATCTCCTAGACTCCAGCAACTATCCAATCATAACTAATGTCACCAAATGTTTGCATAATTGTGTGCTGATTACAAGATGATTTTAAGGTGCTGAGACAAAAATAGCCTTCTCAGGTTTGGTTTTTTTTTTTGGCCATGTATTTGCTATGAAAGTTAAAATAAATAAAAGTAAATCACATATAGCAAGCTTGATTAGAGCCCTTTAGAGATAGGATAACGGACACTGAAATTTATGGATGAAAATAAATAAAAATACCACTGATACCTGAACTTACATTATCATCCAAGAGCAGAAAAAAATCCATCTTTATTTTTGGCACTTCAGTTTTGCAGATATTTATAAAAGTTTGGGCACCTAGGTACCTCAGGGGATAGAGTGCCAGGCCTGGAGTTAGGAAGAGCTGAGTTCGAATCTGGTCTCAGACACTTACTAGCTGTGTGACCCTGCCTGGGCAAATCACTGAACCCTGTTTGTCTCAATTTTCTCATCTATAAAATGAGCTGGAGAAGGAAATGGCAAACCACCCCAGTATCTCTGCCAAGAAAACCCCATATGGGGTCATAGAGAAATGAAAAACTGAACTAAAAACCAACTGAACAACAATAAAAGTTAAAAATTAATTTAATTGAGGTTTAAGCGCAGAGTAAAAATTTAACAAAGAGGGGGATAAGAGTCACATTACAGACCTAGGGCGCAGTACAAAGGCGCAGGGGTAGAAAAGCTGTATTTGTGTTAAATTTTGTTTTTCTTTCGTTCTCAAAGGCGAGGGGAGGTGGGGGGAAAGGGGGTGAAAAGGTAGATCTTGACTGATTAAAACAAAATATTAAAAACAACAGTAGGATCTCAAAGCAATTTTAGTGTCCTCCAAACTCATCTTGAGCTTTTCTCAAATCAAACTCCACTTCATTCATGACATTTTCCTTGATGTTGCCCTTTTTGGTAGCGACTTCCACTTGAGTGCTTCACACAGCACTTTGTTTTACCCCTTGCTGATGTATTTTTCATATAATATCATAGTTGTACAGTTATCTGTGTTGGTGTCTTATCCCTCTAGACTGTAAGCATCATGTGTAACTCTATCATGGCTAATCTATGTACTGTACTCCCCCTTCCTTACCTCTGCCAAGCACTTAGGGCAGTATTTTTTATATAGTAAATAGTTAACAAATGTTTGCTGAATTATGATTTTTCCGATATGCTATGCAGTTTACATGCATGAACCGATGTGTGTGTTTGTTTTCAAGTGAAACATGTAGTGCAGCTGATACCTGTCTATAATTACATGAATTCTGTACCATGGAAATAATTTGTGTAAAATATCAAGTAGATTCTCAAAGCATATCTAAATAAGACAGTATTTCCATAATTAAAGGAGTCTAGGATAGTCTATACACTTTAAAAATCTTGATCTCGCTAAAAAATGGACACTGAATAAACTGTAGACAGTCAATCATTATCTCTCTTTCTCTGTAAACTTCTCATGCTTACAGTGATATTCTTCAAGTTTTTTGTAGGAAAAGAGAAGGGTTATGATTTAAGGCATTAGTGAACTGATGGGTAATAATACCTGGAAGAAAGTTGGTGTAGCAGAAGGAGTACTGTCAATCAACAAACATTTATTAAGCACCTACAATGTGTTATGGAAATGGGGACACAAGACAAATGCTAAACAGTTCTTTCCCTTAAGGATCTTTTATTTTAATGGAAGAGACCACATGGAACAGATATAAATGTATTCAAAATACTAATAAAGCAGATACAAGGTAACCTTGGAGGTTACCTAACTACTAATTGAGAGGACCAAGAAAAGCTTTCTTCCATATAAAGCAGTGCAAGAGCTGAGTCTTAGAAGAAACTAGGGATTCCAAGTAGAGGTGAGATTGGAGTGCATTCCTGCATGAGGGCCAGCCAATGAAAATGCATGGACATGAGAGACAGAGCTTAGCACATAAGGCCAGTAGGCCTATAGCAAACAGGGTGTCTGGAAGTTTGAGCGTGTGGAGGGAAGTCAAGTGTAAGAAGTCTGAAAAGGTAGGAAAGGGTCAGCTTATAAAGAATTTTAAATACCAAAAACGATTTACATTTGATCCTTCAAGTAATAAAAGGCCAGTGGAGTCTGAGTATGGAAAGAGAGAGAGAGAGAGAGAGAGAGAGAAAGAGAGAGTGTGTGTGAGGCACATAGTCAAGCCTGCATTTTAGGAAAAATCACCTCAATGGTTATTAAAATAGGGAGAAGGTTGAGGCAGAGACCAGTTGGAAGGCTACTGCAATAATCTAGGTACAAGGTGATAATGATCAAAAGGTGGTGGGGAGGTGCGTGGAGAGATGGGGACAGAAGTGAGAGATGTAGAGATAGACATGACAAGATTTGGCAACTGACAAGGCTATGTAGGCTGAGTGAGAATGGAGAGCTGAGAATTACAAGATCATAGATTTAGAATTGTAAGGGGTTTTAGTGGCCATCTAGCCTAGTCCCTTCAGTTCAGGAACTGAAGTCCAGAGAGGTTTAAATAACTTGTCTAAATTCACTCAAGGATAATCCAAGTATGATACTGAGGTTGTAAACTTGGGTGAACAGAAATATGGTGAGTCGTTCCCTTGATAGTAATTAGGGAAGTTTGGAAGAGAAGTGGGTTTGGGGGACAGGAGGAAAGAAATAATGAATTCTGTTTTGTACATGTTGAATTTAGGATGTTTATGGACCCTCCAGTTTGAAATGTTCAACAGTTCATGATGTAGAGATACAGTTCAGGACAGAAACAAATGTATATGTAGATTTGGCAGCTAGGTGGCACAGTGGATAGAACTCTGGTCAGGAAGACTTTGTGAGTTTAAGTCCAGCCTCAGGTACTTACTAGCTGTGTGACCCTGGGCAAATCATTTAACCCTGTTTGCTTCAGTTTTCTCATCTGTAAAATGAGCTGGAGAAGGAAATGGCAAACCACTCCAGTATCTCTGCCAAGAAAATCCCAAAAGGGGTCACAAAAAATCAGACATGACTGAAAAGGACTGAACAACAAAAACCAAACTGAAACAAGCAAGCTCATGAGGTCTCTAAGAGACAGTGTATAGAGATAAAAGAGCCCAAAACAGATACTAACCAGTTAATGCTCATAACATGGATGATGACAATCCAACAAAAAAGGCTGAAGATTGGTCAGAGAGATAGGAAAACTAAGAGAGAAAAATATGTAGGAGGAGAAAATAGTTAACAGTGCTAAATGCTACAATAAAGTTAAGTGGATAAGGATGGAGAAAATGCTATTAGAGTTGGCAATTTAAAGAGCATTGGTAGCTTTGAAGAGAGTAATTTTAGATGAGTAAGGAGGCTGGAAGCCAGACTGCAGAGAGGTAAGATGGAGTAAGGATTTATGCACCTACTATGTGCCAGGCACAATGCTAAGAGCTTTACAACATTATCTTGTTTGATCTTTACAACAACCCTGTAAAGTAGGTGTTATTATCCTCATTTTACAGTTGAGGAAACTGAGGCATAAAGAGTTTAAATGACTTACCCAGAGTCACACAGGTATTAAGTATACGAGACTGGATCTGAACACAGGTCTTCTGCACTCTACTATGTCGCCAGCTGCTTTTTAAGAAGAAAGTGCGAGGACAGGAAGTGGAAGCACTGAGTATCGGTGGCTTTCCTCAAAGAGTCTGGGTGAGAACGTGAGGAGAGATACAATATGATAGCTAGAAAGTTTCTGAAAAATGAGAGAGACTTGGAAATGTTTCTAGCAAGCAGAGAAGGAAGTAGATAGGAAGAGGGATACAGATAAGGTCTGATTTCATTGGCATAGGGAATCCAGGTAAGGAAATTCCTTCTACCAATGTAGTTGGTACTTTCTCTGCAACTTCTTGTCTTAGACAGTTGTATAGAGCACCAAGAAGTTAAGTATCTTGTCTAGGATCACACTGAGGTGGGACTTGAATCCCAGTCATCATGGTTTCAAAGCCAGTGCTCTATATATCATGTTACTATGCCCTGATTGAAGATTAAAAAGAGGTGATACTAGTGAAGGCAATATTGTGGCAAAGATAGGGGATGGGATTAAGGACATATATGTGTGTGTGTATACATATGCACATATATACACATACAAGGAGGAAAGGGTCCTTTTTTCATCAGAAATTGGAATAAAGAGGGAAAAGGAGGTTATGAGAAGAGGAAGTGGGGAGAAGTTGTCATGGGGTCTGCTCTCAATCTGCTAGTAAAATATGAGGAGAGATCTTCAAGTGAGAGGATTGGGAGAGGAGGTGCTATGGGAGGCCTGAGAAGTATGGAAATACAGTAGTGGTGAGCCAGATAGAGATTCAATGAGGGAGTAATAAAAGGATTTTCTTGCTGCAGGTAAGACTGTTTTGGGCCTGTAAATTTATAGGGGCCTAGTCGTCTCCATTTAATAGCATGTGAATAGGGGAGAAGAAAGTGGATAGTGGGAGTAATCTATGGTTGGGGTTTGGTAAGGTGTGATCAGACAAGGGAGAAGAGTAGAGAATAGTGCAGACTTGAGCTGAATCATGAAGGGTACAGTGACTAGCCATTTATGTTCTCCAGTCTCAGTTGCCTCCTCTGTAAAATGGGAATAACAGCACTTACTTAGAAGAATTGTTATGAGCATCAAATAACGTACTGAACATAAAGTACTTTGCAGACCTGAGTGCACCACATGAAGGCCAGCTATTATTATTTCAATTATTTTTGTTCCTAGTATTTTTAAGCAGGACCACTTTAATTTCCATAGCATTTTAAATGAACATTGATTGCTTATGCAAACTGATGAAATACACTTAAACACTGCTATGAAAACTATTTAAAAAATTAATACATGTTGATCCTAACCTCATATATGTTTGAAATGTGAGGAGTGACACATTTTTCTTTTCAACAGTGTTAAATGGAGCATTTTTAAACAGTGGAGAAGTTAGGAGCATACGCTATTTAAATGTTAAGGGTATGCTTGATGTTGTATAACACACAAAGTCAGCAATGAGACCAACCCTTCTGGAAAGCAGGCAGGCAAAGGGAGAGGATGAGAAAATGTTTTTAACAAATGAGGGTATTAAATTATGAGGTCAGGAATGTTCTGTGTTGTTGGATTGCTTTTTACTCATTTTCAGATGCCCTGATGTGATTCAGAATAGCTCTCAGAAATGAAAAGCTTTTTTTCTCTCTACCGTCAGGACTGAAATCAGGCAAAGGCTCATTTGGCTGGTGTCACACAGAGTTTTAGAGCTCAGTGTCTTTCTGGAGAGCCTCTGATTCATCACCTTAGGCCGGCACAGCTTGGAGTGGATTGAGTAAAATAAAAAAAAATAATCAAACATATTAATGCTTTGCTTTTTTTTTCAGCCTAACAATGAACTAGTTGAGCACACTTTGATCTGAGGAAAACAGGATATAATGATACTAGACAGCATTTTGAACAATTTTCCCCAAGTGCTATATCATGAATCTCTTCATCCTTAAGAATTATTTTAACAAGGCCACAGTCACCTCAATGAATTCACTACCTTAGGGAGGAATGGGATATTCAGAGATCTCTGACTGAAAATGTGGCAAACATCTGACCTGAGAAATTAAATAATGAATATGGCCCCACAAATGTTATTGAAGAGAAGGGATTCTGTTTACTTACAGACAGAAGAAAGACATTTAGGAAGAAACACAGAAACCCTTAAACCAGAAGCTTCTTGTTTACCATGTTTCTTTCTGCTAATATTTCACCTCTCCATGTTTAAAAAAATTCATTCATTTATTCACTCACTCATTATTCACTGATGGCATACTATCAGCACACAACTGTGGCTGGTGCTGATGACAATGTCTTCAAGTTTTAAAATGGGGGGATTAGATTAGATGATCTCTAAGGTGCTTATGAGACCTAAGATTTTTAGTATAAATACAAGAAAAATTGGCAAACGTCCAGGAGTTATAAACTGGTTGGGAAGATAAAACACACGAAAGAATGTGTATGTGACTAACAACAAAATGAATGATACAGAAGAACCAAAATGAATTATAAAGACAGTGAGTTCTATAGGAGTTCAGTGAAGGGGGAGATGAATGTGGGCTAGACTAAGTATGGGAATTAAATTTGACTGTGCAATATGGGTAGGATTTGGAAAGGCAGGGAATGGTGGAGAGAGGAAGGCATTTAAAATTGGGAGAACAAAACAAGCAGGTCATAGAGTCAGATATAAGCAAGGGTATGTGCAGAGACAGAAATCAGACACACAAGGCTAGATCACAGTGAAGGTGACCCATTGTATGATGGTTACAGTGTAAACCCTATGACAATTGGTATGAGTGTGTGTGTATGAGTGTAAAATGTCATCAGCCCCTTAAAAGAGAATGAATATACCTACCCAAGTGCCAGCTATTTGCCAAACTGGAGAAATCCCATTTGAGGAAGAAAAGATGGGGTCCTTAAGGGACATAATAGGTCAATAGGCAGTCTGTATGGATCCATACACAGTGGAAGATGTACTATGAGAAGAACTACTGCTTCCATAAAAGACCTGTAGTTGGTTCCTGGTTTCATGGGGGAAGAACTTCCTCAGCCTCAGATTTTCTGCCCTGACAGTATATTTCACCTGCTAAAGCATCCTCTATTTCCAGTAGAAGCCAGAGAAAGAAAGTACATTTGGTGACTTGGAGAACCAGTTCTCCTCAACCTCTATTTTTAACATAACCTAGATATGTAGAAACAGTTCATTGTGTAGACTGACTAATCCATGTGGTTGTGGAATTAATCTCACAGGCCCTCCTGCCTCTTCTATGAACTAATTTCTGTGTGTATGTCTCCTACTACTTCACTCTGTCAGCTTCTAGTGCCAAAAAGACTACGATTTGGTAGAAGGTGCTACTCTTTAGTCAAAGCTACACTTGGAACATGGAGGCAACCTATCATTGTATATATACTGCCTTCAAGAATCCAAACTACTTTCATGCTTCTTGACAGCTCAATTAACCCAGATCTGTTGGGCATTATTTTTCAGCAGTTCCAACTTCACTTGTACCTATTTCTGGATACTGAAGCTGGTGAGCAGATGAACTTTCATGAACATCAAAATATAGACACCTAATACATCAAGCACCTCAACAGGCTTTCCTGAAGATTATAAACTTAATTATTAATTAAACTTAATTATAAACTTATTATAAACATGAATGAATCTTGGCCAGAGGTATTAGAAATAATTCAATATCAGCAGATGAGGAATTATTATAGTCAGGTTCAGTGGGCATATAGCCCTATGTAGAGGAAGCCTGGTCTCTGACTGGCTTTATCCCTCTCCTAGTATGAGTCGTTCTGGGCAAGTAAGGATAATCTTTGTCACAATATCCCAGTGATGGACTATGGTGGCCTAATCAACTCCTATAACTTTTGGTGGCTGTGACACAACATTAGTTAGTATATCTAGTCATATGATGTTTATCCTTAGGTCAAGGACCCTGTGAAGAAGCCAAGAGGTTGCTGCAACTCCCAAACATTTCTTTCTACCCCTGGATGGTCCTAATGTTAGATTTAATTGTGGAATTATCCCAATTCAGGGGATATTGGGTGTGGTGGGAACTCTGCCCAAGATGGTTCATTTTTTTCCTGTGTGGGATGTCACACTGTGGTGGTGGAAAGTTGCCTGGATTCTCTGAAAGAAATTTCTGGTTCCATTACTTTTCTTGCTTTTTCACCTCTGATGGGAGATCCTGGTTTAGGTCACACTCATTTGGCACTATTTGTGACTTACGGGTAAAGATTCACTTTTATATGGCATATCACTTGTGGTTGGTTGTTGTCCTTCATTCTTGAAGAGGACCAAAATGACATCACTGTATTAGAGTGAAGTTACAGTGTGTCCTACTGTGGCTGATCAGACCAATACAAGTTTGGAATGCTTTACCACAAGTTGGGGGCAAACAGTCATGTGAATATTTGGGATGGATTCTCTAAATTTGAGCCTCTCATTTTTTTTTTTTTGGAGTTACTTCAATTCTGCTTTGCTTATGGAGCACAGCAACTTCTCGGATAGGGGCATGACATGCTGAGTGGTCCTGTGCTAGTGCTTCCCACACTTGGTTCCAAAGTTCTTAAGGGAGACCTTCATTCATTCATGACCTCTCATCTGTACTTAAAACACAACCTCCTAGTTGATCTTCTTGCTTCCAGTCTCTTATTTCTCCCATGCATTCTCCACTCAAAAACTCAACTGGATCTGTGTAGATTTGAATGTTCTCTCTAATGATGCATAGGCAATCCACATATGACTATCCTGAACGGCTCTCGTACATGTCCTTACACAAGTTTGCCACAATACCACCCAACGTGCTGGGGGCCTTCTTCACTTTCTCTTGACATCCTGATGATACCAATAGAGAACACATAAGTACATTAATTGTCCGTCACTTTTAACATGTGACCAACTACTCTTCCTTCTTTGCCATACATTTCTTTGATGATGTCCTTTGCTCTGGTTCTTCTGTATGGCTTTTTATTATATACCACAACCAATTAATAGTTACTTATACATGGCAACCTGTTGACAAACATAATGTACCTATTTTCCTCTGAATTACAATAATTTTTAATTCTTGGAGACTAGTATTCTGTAGTTTGTAGCCAGATACCATATATTCTCCACCAAGCTGCCAAAAATCTTCCTAAAGCAAAGTTTTAACGATGTCACTTCTCTATGCAAGACTTAATGGCTCCCTATTGCCTCTAGAATAAAATATAAACTCCTGAGTTTGGTATTTAGAGTGGTTAAAAGCCATGATCCAGGTTATGTCTCCAGATTTATTTCACATTTGTCTTCTTCACCCATTTTGATTCAGCCAAAGTGGCTACTTGTTTCTCCCTAAATTTAGCATTCCATTTCCTGCTTGAATTCCTTTGATCAGATTGTCAGCCATGCTTGGAATGCAGGTGTTTCTCACCTCTGCCCTTTAGGATGCTGAGCATCCTTCAAGGCTCAGCTAAAATACTACCTATTATAGAAAGCTTTCCTTGATCTATTTGTAAATGTTCTCTCCGTTCCCCTATGGTGGCAGCTAGGTGACAATGAATAGAGTCCTGGGCCTAGAGTCAGGAAGACCTGAATTCAAAGCTGGCTTGAAGCACTTGCTAACTGTGTGACTCTGGGCAAGTCATTTAACTTCTCTTTGTCTCAGTTTCCTCAACTGAAGCATTGGGATAATAACAGTACTTACCTCTCATTTAATGATATGCAGAGTGCCTGGAACAGAGTAGGCACTTAATAAATTTTCCCTCCCTCCTCTCCTTCTTTCCCAGAGTAGTTTTTATTTCCTCACCATATGTGTATGTATGTGTGTATGTATTGTATGTCTGTATATATCAGCTGGAATTTGAATCCAGGTCCTCTAAACTTGATAAATACCAGTTGAATCGAAAGAATCCAAGAAAGCTTTCTGACAATTCTACAAGAGTGTCCTATGATCCCCCTTTTCAAATGACAATGAATCCTCATCTCAGAAAACACTATATACAGCAGTCAGACAGATCCTTGGGTGATCATTCTCCTTAGTGGTAGGTGGCATATTTATCTTGCAAAAAGAACACCCTGGCATGCATAAATGTTTCATTTAATTTCATGAGTTTACTATGAGAGTTTAAGCATTCCACCAGGACAAAGAGTGGTGAGAAACACATTCCCATTTTGTATGGAAAAATTACTTTAAAAATCAATTTAAGGGGAAGGAATAGGCAATTCACTCCTTTACCTTAAGATACAACACTTAAAAGGATCTTCCTGTGTTAAACAAGTCTTACAAAACTCTTAATTTAACACTACATTCAAAAGATGTGAATATACATGTAACCATATGATAGTAGTTCTCTATCATAGAAGAAAACACAAAACATATGTAAATAGGAATTTGAAAAAGAAGTTCCATAGATGTAATCATGACCCAAGTAAACAAAGATGGTCTTTACTGGACTGTTAAAATAGGTCAAGACTAACTCTAGTCACTCTGACGATCAAATGCAATAAAAATGTCTTGACTGACAAAGGATAAAAAAGTATACAATTCCTGAGTTTAAAAAGGTAGCAGGGCAGATAAGCTACTCCTCTAGAATTACACATTTATTCCCCTAAGATCTCTGACTCTAACTCCCCAAAGGCAGGGCCTTTTATAGCCCCGACAGAAAGGAAGACAGACCAAAGACAATTCCAAGAACTACCTCTCCTGCAAGGGAACTACCCCCTGTAAGGGGAAACCAATTCAACTCACATAAAACAGGATCTGATCCTACCATAGCTGTAGATGGAAAGGTTGACCTATTTCCAGCTCTATTATAAACTTGTGAAGAATTTAGATTCAAAACTAGAAAAATCACTCACATACTTTGCTTCTTTAGTCTTCTACTATAAAACAGAAATATTTTCGTTGATGTCACTGAGATTGTAAATAAGATTTTGGAAGGTGAATATAAATTAAGTATCTTTGTCTGAATGTGCTTCTGTGTATCTACCCTCCAATGATTTTTCAGGATCATATAGCTTTATTCTTATTCTTATTCCATGTTCCTTATTCCGAGCCTATAGCTTGGAGGTTGGGTTATCAAAAAATATTATGAGGATACCTTCTGTGTGTTTGCCTGGCATTGAAGATCCTGACAAATACAAAATCATATTGCATTAAGAGAAAGAGTGTCCATAAAGTAGGAGGTGGCAGTTCTACATTTTTGCTCTGGTCAGATGATTTCTGGAATATTAAGTCAAGTTCCAAGTGTTACTTCTCAGAAGAGACACTGATAAAAGTTGAAGAGCATCCAAATTGGTGACAAGATGCTGAAGGAAGCTCAAACCTAGTTTAAGTACTGGGGACATCAAGCTTACAGAAGAAATGCTTCGGGCCAGATACAGAAGTATAAGCTTGACAGCAGGAGAGGGATCTTGGAGAGCACTCAGTCCAATGAATTTGTTTTATAGATAAGGAAACTGAAGTCCAAAGAAGATAGGGTTAAATACAAGGGCACAAAAGTAGTGAAGAGGAGAGCTAGAATTAAAACCCAGTTCTTCCCACTCCAAATGCAATGTATTACCCACTACATCAGACTGACAAGTCTTGAAATTTTTTTTTGTCTTAACAAATCAAAAATGTTCCCTGTTATACCTCCCCTTGCTGGTGATATAAATACAAACAAGACAGTCCTTGCTCTCAAGGAGCTTACACTCAAAATGGGGAAAGATTACATATACAGGGATGCTGGGAAGTTGGGGAGAAGGTTATTGGAGGAGGAAAGCAGAGACATGGTACCGAGCTGGTAGGAAGTTGTGTGGAGGCCTGGACCCTGCAAGACATCCAGACAGAGGGTGGATGATCACTTAAGCTCATATGATTTAGATTTGGAAGAGATCTCTAATATTATCAAATCTCTTAATTTTACAGATAAGGAAACCAAGGAAGCCAAGAGAAATTGAATGGCTTTTTAACTGTCACACAGCAATGTAGAAAGAACACTGGATTCAGAATCAGAAGACTTGTGGTTCAATACCTTTATGACCTTGGATAGGTCACAACCCTTCTGAGCCTCAGTTTCTTCATCTATAAAATAAAGAGAGTGTACTATCTGACTCTCTGAGGTTTCTTCCAGTTCTAAACCTATGATCCTAGGAAACAGCAAGGCTGAGAGTCAAACTCTGGTCCCCTGACTACGCTCTTTCCAATATGCTTATTGACCATACTGTAGGTTTGATTTGCATCATGATTTTGGGGAGATTTGTGTTAGATGAGTGCTATTCCATTTCTTTAGCTTATTAGTCTTAAGAGTGGTTGGAATTTAAAATTTTTTTTAATGTAACAAGTTTTGGTTATTTTATGAGATCTCAATTTTAAAACACTTGCACTTGCCTTTTTTTAAGCTTTCAGAGTACATTTTTATTTACTCTTCACCCAGGCTGGAATGGCTCCAATTCCATTTCTGACTGCAGAGAAGCTTCTCATCTAGGCTGGTTCACTTCTCCCCAAAGCAGCCTAGTGGCCCTCTGCTTCCAGGGGCTCATCATATTGGTATGCACCCACTGTGGATGCCTGATTGACTTTAGCCTCATTGTAGCTCAGAACTCTTGAGCTCAAGCAGTGCATCAGCCTGAGCCTCCTGGGTAACAAGGATTAGAGAAATACACTACCACATTTGGCCTGTAATGGTAAAGTTGCCTATGATGCAATGTCTTTTTTTTTGCTTTGTTTTGTTTTTTGGCAGGGTAATTGGCGTTAAATGACTTGCCCAGGGTCACACAGCTAGTACACGTGTCAAGTCCCTGAGGCCGAATTTGAACTCAGGTTCTCCTGACTCCAGGGCTGGTGCTCTACTCACTGCATCACCTAGCTGCCCCTCTATAATGCAATGTCAAGGAAATTTTACTTAAGCTGGGGATAGATGAAAAGTGAAGGTTTCCAAAAGAGTTCTCTAACTACAACTTTAAGATGTGAAATATCCTTTTAATAGCTACTCTGTTCCATGTGTAGACTTAGAAAAAATGAAAAAAAGTTTGAAATTTTAAGCACTTGTAAATGAATACAAAAGATGTTTGAACTGCTACATTCTGCAGAATTAACCTTTACTGTTCTACATCATTTTTTTTCCTCAAAATACGTAAATGAGAATGTGAGATTTATCCATGAGGAAGGGATTAATATTAAATACCTACAGACACCTCCTAAGGTTCAGTTGATACTATATCTCATGAAACAATGAAGCAGTTACTGGGGATGTTGTAGAGTTAACTCCTGTTCAGGATTCATCACCTCAGAAATATCTGCCCAGTGTTTCTGGGTGAATCTTGTGAATGCCAAAAGTGAGAGAAGAAAGAGCAGAGAAGTCCTTCATTTCTTGCTGTTGGTCATATTCTCTACCAGGAGACCTCCTAGACTAGTTTTAGGAAAATGATTCAGGGCATAGATAGCACCAAACTAGCTATGGAGTTTCTGATGGAATTGGGGAAAATCCTATTATTTGGAATTCTTACACATTTGTTACCTTGCCACTAGTAATGTATGGCAACTGAGATGGTTTCCATTATTCCTCTAAGTCAAATTAGAGGATAATTCCTCTAAGACAGATGTTATTAACTTTTTATGTGTCATAGATCACCTTTTGACAAATGGGTAAAGCCTGTGGACCTCGTCTCAGAATAATACTTTTAAAGGCAAATACAAATTAAGAGGATTACAAAGGAAACCAATTAAACTGAAACATAGTTATTAAAAGGTACAAGTTCTATCCAACCGCCTTTTGGGGAGGGGGCTGTCTGTGACTCAAAGTTAAGAACCCCTGCTCAAAAACATTATTACTTGCAAAACCCCTATCAGTAAAGATCTGTGATATGGAGAATACCTTTACTACACTTACATTTGCAGTTGAGTAAGTCAGCTGTCTTTGTTCCGCTCTTTTTCATTTTGAGTAGAAACTTCATGATTTAAGGTAGATAAGAATAGCTTTACATTATATTCCAGTTCCCATGGAGCTTTACTTCAAGGAAAGGATTGACATGAGTTCATGACAACAACTGGAAATTTTTCCTGTTCATCTGGTCCAGTTAATGTGCAAATTATCCAATTAGCATAAATATTGCTACTAGATAACACTTTTTCATTCAATAAGCAAGTGTATTTTTACGCTCTTATACCAAATTCATTTATAGCTACATATATGCAGTGAAGATGGGCACACTATGGGGACTGACAATTAACAATCTGATTTTTTTTTCCACTACAAGATAAAATTTAATAGAATTTAGATTATTCTCAATTTTCTGTCTTTATTTCCTATCTTTGGTATGAGATATTTTTATAGTCATAAATATAGTCAATATTTTTAGAGGACAGCAGAGAGGGCATTTTAAAATATGGTGATATTACATGAAAAAAGTCAATCATTATTAACAACCAAGATAACACTTTGATTTAGCCATATTTAGTTTAAGAGAAGGATTCACTTTCCATTTGTGTTCTGAAAAGCTAGCCACTGATAAGTGTGTCTTATCTTAAATTCTGCTCAAGCAAATTGTCCAATGTTTGTGTATCTATCTATCTATCTATCTATCTATCTATCTATCTATCTATCTATCTATCTATCTATCTAACATGTATATATATATATATATGAGAGAATTGTGAACATTTATTAAATTTAAGAAAATAAATCACCATCAATGGGTTAATGTAACTTGAGCACAAAGTGACAATTTCTGGAGATGGATATGCCTCTACAACCCAAACATAATATTGTCATTCTTAAACTTGATGTTCAGCAGCCCTTTTCCATAGCTAGCTGTCCTCTGCTTCTGGCTCTGGATATTCTGAGTAAAAGCTGGGGAGAGGAGACAGCTGGTGGTAAAAAAAGAGGATGTGTTGTCGGCATTTTTGTTTGGGGGGAGAAATTGTTTCTAAATTTTGAACATCATTCAAGCACAACAGAAATGAAATGTATCATTATCCTTAACTGAAGGATGATAGGGAGTACTGACATTAAGGATACTAAATAATTCTTTAAGCCATATATTTATAGAGATTGGTACTTCCTTCAAAGCACTTCTGCATAGCTTATTTCATCTGATGATACAACAACCCTATTACTCCCATTTTCTAGATGAGGAAACTGATGTTCAGGATCACAGGGCCAGGAAGTGCCCCAGATAAGATTTGAATTGTGGTCTACCTGATTCCAAGTCCACTCACTATGCCAGCTCACAATCTATTGGCATTATTATGGACGAAGAGGCCAATGTGGAATCAGTAGTACTTTCTACATTGAGTACATATGAAGTTTATTCTTTGACAGATAAAGCATTTATTAATCATTTACTGTGTGCAAAGCTTGTACCTCTAATGTCTGCTCTCTAAGATAGCTATTACAATTTAGAACAATAGCATTTGATAGTTGGAATACACTTTAGATACTATTTGAAAAATTAAGCCTTCATTAAAAAAGAGCAATTCCATTCCTTAGAAATACATACTGGACTACTATTCTGGGACAATTATTTTCCTGCAATCTATACTTAGGTTTCTTTATTTGAGGCCATATTTGAGTGCATCCTCATGTAGAATTCAGTAACTTTAGAGGTGCCAAATCTATATATTTTATCCTTTATGAGATGGTGGGGGTTTGGTAGCACAATCACCCCACAATCTCTCTGAAGCAAAGAGAGATTACCAGACAGTCTGCAGAAGCACAGGGCAGGATGCCCCAGGGGAATGCTTACCCGAGGCACAAGTTCTTAGAAACAGAGAGAGTGGATGATTGAAAGGAAGAATATGTAAATTGGGAAGGCTCTCTTTTCTCCAAGCCCAGATATAATCCTAGCTATTCTGCCCAGACCTGAACTTTAATTAGGCAGTTCATTCAATCTCAACTACCTGTCTCCCAGTGTTGCAGCTCAATTTCTCTAGCTGTTCAATCCTCCCCCTCTTCACCTTTAACTTCCAAATTTCCTCTTAAAATTCAAATATCTCTTGGACAGGTGAAACACCAAATGTTTTTAGTTAATTAAGTCACTTGTCAATTACAGGAAGAATAGGACCCAAGTTTGGCACTTAGAAGTCAGAGGTCAAGGAACAGGAAAAGATTTTGTTGGGCTACTTGGAAAGGATACCAAAAACAAACTTTGCCTACATCATAGTTTTAGCCAGTCGGTCCAGGTTGTGCCAAAAAAAAACCCCATGTTTGGTATATATGCCATAAATTGCTGCTTCTTACATCAACATGTTTCTTCTGTCCTTGCTCATTATGCTGAGGCTATTTTGGTATCTTATTGTATTAAACCTATGCCTTGATTTGGCTATCTAAGGCACTGTTAGGCATGGTGAATTGAAAGAAAGTAAGATACAATCCCTGTCCTCAATGAACAATGTAATAGAATTTAAGACATGAAGAGGTTACTAAGATATAATTTGATTAAAATATATACTAAGTGTCTACTATGTGAAAGTGATATGACAGATTTTCAGGGGGGAAATGATAAGGGCATTGTCTCTGGACATCCCCTTGAACCTGGAGTACAGTCTCTGGGAGCCCCCTTGAACTCTCCTTGAGTCTTCCAACTGGATCTGGCCTTCCTCTAAGGCCATGGGCCTGGTATTATCATCGGGCCCAAGTCTCTGCCTAGCCTAGCCCTCTATTGTCCAGCTGTTTCCCACCCTTAATCCTGATCAAACTATCTATACCCTAGCTCTGTTACCCTAGCCCTCCATTGTCTGTCATCTCCATGTAGCCTTCAGCTATTTCCCACCCTGGAGTCTGACCTCATCTCAGGCCTGTTAAACTGTGAACCCTTTACCTCAGCAATATTGCTATCAGGTAGTAGATTTGGATTGTGAGCTCCTTGAAGGCAGGAACTGCCTTTTTGTTTTCTTTTTGCATTCCTAGTGCTTAACCTGTGAGTACTTAATGAATGTTTACTGATTGATTGATTAACTAAGTCTATCCTCAAAGAAATCAAAGATGTAAAGGGCTCACATGGAGCAAAGTACTTAGAGCAGCTTTTCCTATGGTGGAAAAGAATTGGAGACTGAAGGAGTGTTTATCAATTGGGAAATGGATGAACAAGTTATGATATGAGTCTGATGAAGGGGGTGGTTTCAGAGAAACCTGGGAAGACTTGTATGAACTGATGCAAAGTAAAGTGAGCAGAACTAAGAGAACAAATTATATTATAAAAACAATATTATAAAGACAAATAACTTTGGAAGTTTAGCAAATCTGATCAAGAGAATGAGCAACCACAATTTTAGAGGGTTAGTGAAGAGTAAAGCTTGTGTATTTTTTTTTTTAATATGGCCAATGGGTTATTTTATTTTAACTTGATGTTCAGGCCTTTTTTTTGTGATTCATCACCTCTCAAGAAATCATAAAAGAAAACTGCCTATGTCTCTTGGAACAACAGGACAAATTGGAAATAGAAAGAATCCACCTGTTACCTCTCCTAAAAGGAAAGTCAAAATGAACACCTCCAAAAACATCATAGCCCACATTCAGAGCATTTAGGTTATGGAACAAATGTTGCAATTTTCCGGAAAGAAAGAATTCAAGTACTGAGGTGCCAGAATCAGGATCGCACAGGATTTAGCAGCTGCCACTATAAAGGAATGGAGACCTTGTAATATAATATTCCAGAAGGTAATAGATATAGGCTTAAGAAACAATAACAATTTACCTAGTAAAACTTAATTTTAATCCAACAAGAAAAAAAGGACTTTGATCAAAAGATCAGAGTTGCAGAGAAAATTTGAATTATAAACACAAGAGTCAATAGTAACGTAAAAAAAAATGAGAGAATGATCATGAGGGACTAAAGAAGGATAAAATATTTACATTCTAACATGGGAAGAGAATGTATATCCCTTCAGAATCATGTCATCATAGGTCATAGAGGTAGCCTAATTTTAGACAGAGGGTCTGGAAGTGGTTGTGCTATGTTTTTGTGACCTTAAAAGAAGAACAGGAAGAAAGGAAGGGGGAAAAGATTATACTGAGGGTGGGGGGGAAGGAGAGGAAGGATACAGAAATCATCTCAAATAATTTGGGCACATAAGTAGTTTATACAAGATATTTATACAAATAAGGAAGAAAGGGTAGGAAAAGCAGTTAACACTTGAACCCAACTCTCATGTGAACTGGTCAAAGAAGGGAAGAATACACACAGCAGTGAATATGGAAATACATTTCACTCACCAGGGAAACAGGAGAGAAAGGGAGAAAAGTAGAAGGTAGAATAAGATGAATGGTAGATTAAGGAAGGAATTATTCCTAAGCAAAATAAACTAAGGATGCACACAAATATTCATAATAGTTCTTTTTGCAGTGGCAAAAAATTGGAAACAGAGTACTCATCATTTGGGGAATGGATGAATGATTTGCAGTATATGGAATACTATTATGATGGAAGAAATTATCAAAAGGATAATTTCCGAGAAAATCTGGGAAGGCTTATATGAACTGATACAGAGTAAAGTAAGTAGAATCAGAACAGTTTACATAGTGTCAATAATATTGTGAAGTTAAAAAAATTTTGAAAGGCTTAGGAAATCTGATCAACAAACACAAAAACCAACTACATACAATTCCAGAGGACTCATGATGAAATGGGCTACCTAACTCTTGATAAAGATGTGCTGGACTGAGTGTATACTGAAATGTCTATTTTTTTTGGATCTGCTCAATTTGGAGAATTTGTTATGCTTGACTATATGTGTTTGCAGTAGGGGTTTTATTCTTTCTGGCAAGGGAAGATGAGCAGGGAAAGTGACAGGGAGAGAATGCAAAGTTTTGTTGCTTGAAAAAATAAAATTTAATAAAAAATGAATGAAAGATTAATAAGGGAGGTTACAAACAAACATGGTAGTAAAATCTTAAGCCTTCATTTCAGGTCAATGAATGTTTATTAAATACCTACTGTTTAAATAGGACACTATGCTAGATACTAGGGAGATAGTAATTCAATAAAAACACAACATTTGCCTCATGAAGCTTACACACTAGTGTACTCGTAGGAGTATATTTCTTATCTAGCTTTGTGTTGCAGTGGATAGAGCACTGGACTAAGAGTTAGGATATTCAAATCCTGCCTTAGACACTCACTCAGACCTTCAGCAAATGACTTAACCTCTCTCTGCCAGTTTCTTCATTTGTAAAACAGGGATAACAATATTTTACCAGGCTGGTATGAGGATTAATAAATAATAATAAATAATTATTTATTTAAATTAATAATAAAAATAAATAACATATTTAAAGCACTGTACAAATCATAACATGCTATATAAATGCTAGCTATTTATTATTATTACTATTATTACTAATGATAGTATAAAACAATGCAAAAGAAATGCAAAGTAAAGTGTTATGGGAGGTCCAGAAGAAAAGGTAATTATGGACTCTAGGCTGAAGCTTAACAAAAAAGGTATTTTAATAGTTGAAGATATGGCAGTGGAGCCTGCTCCAAGCTTAGAGTATGGCTTAAACAAAGGCTGGATACAGAAGATGCCAAGGCAAGAACAGGAGGCAGTGATTACTCTAGTTTGACTGAAACATAATGAATGGGGAGTCACATGAGAGAAAAGGTAA
>CM053622.1:347959647-347979869 GCA_028646595.1 Phalanger gymnotis | reverse complement strand
CAGACAGACCTGCCCTTTTTCATCGATGTTAGGGTGGTAAATCTTTGTTTTAAAAGTGATCTTAGGTGGTTTGAATGGATACTCTGCTGGGAAGTTGATTTCGATTCTGAAGGCTCCCTTGTCATATGGAGGGTTGTCAGGAACAATGAGCCCTTGCCAAGTCAATAAATTAGCTTCATCAATCTGGATGTTACGGAAGTTTTTCATCCCACACTTGCGGATTTCTTCGAGCTCCTTCATCAGCCTCTGCTGGCCGCCATCTTGCGTCTGGTGCTGCTGCTGTCCTCTCAATTTTTTTTATAGTACCATGTCTCAGCCCTTTCTCCTTTGTGTGTTTTTTCATTTAATACATATTTTAATGGCCTGTAATAGTTTTTGCATCCTGATAATCTATGTATATCTTATTTTCCTAGTAGATCATAAACTCATTGAGGCCAGAGTTTTTATTATATCTTTCTATTCCCTATACCTAATACATTGAGCGTGAGATAACCAAATAAGATATGAACTTAATGTACTTATTTATACATAGCAAGTACTTAAAATATTTTAAATATGAATGAAAACACTATCCTACTTTCCAGTTGTTTTTTCTTTTAAACATCTTATCACTCATTAGATTGTAAGATCTTTGAGGACAGAGTGACTTACATTACATAATCTTTGTACCTATACCCCAATACTTCAATGAGTTGATGTTCTCATCAACAGCAACCAATGTTGAGAAGTGAAATCTGTCCATGTAATTCTTCACTTTTGTTCTCCCACAAATCCTCCATAAGTGAATATGTAATGCTCTGAAGACCTTCCTCTGGGTGGTTTAGCATTCTAACGAGTACCAAGTTCATCACTCAAGCTATCCATTTGACTAGCTGATCTTCTTTTCTGACCACAAATTTCATAGATTCTACCCTTTTGAGCTACTTTTTAATATGTCATAATTGGTATTGCTTAGTAATCCTATTTATCTTTCCCTTAACCTCTGTTACAACTTACATAATATTGGAGGGGTGGGGGGACACTAGATTTGTGATTTTATTAATGTAGGAAACTCCCTCTACCAATGTAGATTGGTAACTATGCTACAATACAAAATCTTACAGAGTTGTTTGGGAGCCTTAAGATGTTAGAATGACTTATCCAGGGTGACATGACCAGTATGTGTTTGAAGGTGAATCTTAAACCTACATCTTTCTGACTCTGAGGCTGGCTCTCCATCCACCATACTTAAAGTGCTTAGCATAGTGCTTGGCACAAAGTAGGCCCTATTTTAATGCATATTCCCTTTCTCCCTCACTTCCCTGCCGCTGCATTTAATACTTTAAAAAATTTCATTTTTTAAATTAGTAAGCATTTAAAAAACTAATCTGTCCCTCTCTTTACCTATACTCTCCCTCCAAAATATTCACTGATAAAAACAAAACAAAACAAAACAAAACAAAACAAAACACCCTTCCAACCCCACCAAAAACAACATCTGAAAAATAAGGCCCTCAATACATGGCTACAGAGTCTGGTAAAAACAAATTCTCATATTAGCCATGCCTAAAAAATTATATCTCTCTCTGCATTTTAAATTTATCACCTCTCTATCAGAGAGTGAGTGGTGTGTTTGATCTTCATCCTTCTGGACTAATGGTTTATTACTGTACTGATCAGAATTCTAAAGTCTTTCAAAATTCCTTTTCTTTATAATTCTATTATTATATAGACTGTTCTAATTCTGCTTACTAATTCTGCATTAGTTCATAGAGGTCGGCCCAGTTTCCTCTGAAATTATCCATTTCATCATTTCTTATGGTACAATGATATTCAATTAAATTCATATGTCACAATTCATTTAGTTATTCCCCAGTAGGATAGCATCCTTTTAGTTTCCAAGTTTTGGCTACCAAGCACAGAACTGCTACAGATATTTTTGTACATATAGATCCTTTTTCTTTCTTTGATTTCTTTGGGATATAAACCTAGTAATGGTAGAGATAGGTAAAAGGATTTGGACAGTTTTGGGAATATTGCTTTCCAAAATGGCTGGACCATTTCATAGTCCCAATATCAGTGTTCTAGTGTACCTGACATTTTTCCTCATTTGTCTCTCAACAAAGTTACCAATGACTTCTTAATTGCCAAATCTATTGGCCCTTTCTCAAACTTCATCTTTCTTCATTTCTTTGCAGCAGGCAACCTTATTCTCCTAGATAATTTTTCCTGTTTACATATTCATGACACTATTTTTCTTGGTTGTCTTCCTACATCTGTGACCATACCATTTCAGTTTCTTTGCCACGTTTTCATCTACATATTACCCACTAACATGGGAACAATGCTCTGACAACAATAAGCTGACCTGTGCTTTCTTATGTTTTCTAACAGGGTTTCTTAAACTTTTTCCACTCGTGACCCCTTTAGTGCTTCTTAAACTGTGGGTCGAGACTACAGGTTAAGAAGCACTGCCTAGACTATCACGTAAGTTTAATTATCATCTCTATGCATATGAGTTTCAGTTCTCTCTATATATCCCTACCTTCTCTTCTCAATAGCAGTCCCACATCACCTTTTGGACAACTCTGAGCTAGACGTCCTGGGGGCATATCAACATGTCCAAAACAGAAGTCATTATCTTTTCTTCCAAACTTCCCTATTATTGTCAAGGGCACTATCATACCAGTCACCCAAATTCAAAACCTGAGTGTCATTTTTGATTCCTGACTCTCCTTCCCAAATATCCAAACAGTTGACAAATTTGCCATTTCTACTTTCACAATTTATCTCCTATAACTTCCCTTCTTTCTGCTTAGATAGATACCACTCTAGTTCAAGAAAACATTAATTTTTGCATGGCATACTGCAATAATAATAATATTAGCTTTTAAATTATTCTTTCTGCCTCAAGTTTCTTCCTATTAATAATTCATCCTTCATTCATCTGTCAAAATGATTTTCCTAAAGAGCAGGTCTGACCATGATCTCCCCTCCCACATATTCAACAAACTCAAGAGGTTTCAGGAGAAAATAGAAAGCCTTTTGTTTAGCGAACTGGCTCCTTCCTAGCATTCTACTTTACTCCTCTCTACATACTCTACAATCTAGCCACGCTGGCCTACTTACAGATCCTTGAACATGAAATTCCAATTCCTGTTTCTGGGTCTTTGTACTAGAAATCCCCAAGTCCAGAATCCTCTGCATCCTTACCTCCACCTTTTGGTTGCTTGCTGACCTTTAGGGTCCAGCTCAAATCCCACCTTTTATGGGAGGTCTTTCCTGGTATTCCCTGATCACAGATACTTGTCTCAACTCCAAATATCTTGTCTGTATCTAGTTCTTTACTTATTTTCCCCCAACTAGAACGTGAGAGCCTTGGGGCATGGCCTGTTTTTGTCTTTCTTTACATGATTAATGCTTGTAGTATTGCCCAATATATGCTAATGGTCTCACAGACGCTACTGCTATTGAGTGAAGAGTTAGCTAATTTCCTTTATGACGACCATCTCTAAGGAGAGATTCAGATACAGGACCATACCTAGGTAACTTGGGGTATTCTAAATCATACTGTATATTTTTCCCTAACAATTTTATCTAGATAAAATCATAAGAAAATGAGCAAGTGTACACTTGAAAGAAAGAAAAGGACAACTGATGTGTGGAAGGGTAGGAGGCACATGCTTTGGCTTGGTGATAGAACTTAGAATATACATAGGTAAGCCTGAGATAGTGTAGCTTCAGATAGAAGAACCATTTCCTCGGACCATTCTGGTTGGCTACTTGAATCATTCACTGTTTACTTCCCAGCATCTCGATGGTTATAACAAACCACTGGTTATGGGGCAATTGTCTCAATGCCTATATCCAATGGTGCCTATATCCTGGTACAATTGCCTATAATTTCCATGGGGCTCATAAGAAATAAAAGGAAATCTTATCATGGTTTGAAATAGCTGAATTTCAAAAAGGCTAAAATGTGAACTCATGATGTCAGCTCATTAAAGTAACAACAACAACAAAAGTACTTGAAGCCTTTTATTTGACCCAGGTGTCAAACAAATTGAATCAGATTTACAATTTGTTGGAACACTTGAAAACAGAACAGTTTTCTATCTTTGTTAACAATGGCTATAAACTATCCTATATTACAACTAACTAGATCAGCACAAGAGTCCTGCTTTTCTGAGCTGAAAATCAACCTCCATGGGTTAGCTTTAGGGACATTGTCCCTCCTTGTCCAGGAATTACTTTGGGAAAAGAATGATGTTGAGAAATTGCTTCTTAAAAGAAAAGTTCCAGTCAGTCTTCATTTCTCTTTAAACATGTCTATGTTCATATTATAATCCTTTAGCTGGTAAAGAATGGTTATACATAATATAATTATTTGTGTATCATGCTGTCAGTTAAATAGGTATATTGTTCCATAGTTCCAATTTATGAAACTATAGTGCCTATCTTTCTGCAATTTTTCCTGTTGATTTATTCATACTACTGCATTTAAATGTTATGTTTTCACAAAGAAATAACAGAACAAAATAGATAAAATAATGTGTGAATGTGTGTGTGTGTGCGCACGTGCACATGAGGTTCTTTCTAGGTATATCTTTGATTGTTGCCCTCATTACTTCCATTTCTTAGACACAGCTGTTCAAAATGCGGCCTGAAGTGCGATTTATACGGCCCGCCTACAAGCATAAAAATTTACATGAATGCTTTAGTAAATGAAGCCAAGCTACTGTAGAGCTCTCACTAAAATGGCAAATCAAAATATATTGTCTATTGTTTCAATGAAAACCTAAGGTTGGACAGCCCTGTCCTAGAACATGTGACAACAAAAAACCATAAAGATACTCTCTGTATATATCCCGAAACATTTAAATTGTTTCAAACTTTGTGGTTTGCTATGAAATTGTTATTAAATTTTCAGGTTTATGATAAGACTAGCATCTTTGCACCTTCTAGATCATAAAAGTTACGATTTAAGGAAAAAAAGGACACAATTTCTAACACAGACAATAGATGGCAAGGTGCTATAAAGTTTCTCTAGCAAGGGGCTATGATAATGTCATTGACCCTGGGAGATATGATTGGACTAGAACTGATAGCAAGCATTTGAAAAAGCAAGGAATGCTTGAAGACCATGTGGTTTTTCTCTAAAAGAAAAGAAATTCACAAACAGATGAAATGTTTCTAAATTCAACTAAACAGAGTGAGCATCACTGGATGAGTAGGCATAGGTGGGTTGTAATTTGCATCGTAAATCTTATTACATTATCCTTCTTCCCAGACTCATCCCTCCTCCAGACTTCCCTATTACTGCCCAGAACACCATCATCGTTACTGTTACCCAGTTCACTTCTGCTCACACCAAATATCCAAACAGCTACCAAATCTTATACTTTTTATGTCCACAACATTTCTTGTATCTGTCCCCTCCTTTCTACTCCCACAACTACCCTTAGTTCAGGTTTTCATTACCTCTCATTTGGACTGTGGCAATAGGTCTTCTAACTAATCTCTCTGCCTAAAATATTTCACCACTCCAAACTATCATCCATTCAGTTTCCATAGTGATTTTCCTAACATCTGATGGTTATTCCCTTATTAAGTAAACTGTAATGACTTTCTATCAACTCTAGGATCAAATATTATTTTATCTTCATATCATCCCCTTTAAATGTTTATTTTCATATAAGCTTTATAATGAACATAATTTTTAGTGCATAAAAATAATTTCTAAATTACATATACGTACTCAGTTAAATGGATATGTGTGTATACATACACATTGTTGTTCATTCATTTCAGTTGTGACCGATGCTTTGTGACCCATCTGGGGTTTTCTCAGCAGAGATAAGGGGGTGATTGCCATTTCCTTTTCCAGCTCATTTTACAAAGGAGGAAACTGAGGCAAAAAGGGTTAAGTAACTTGCCCAGGGTCACACAGCTAGTGTCTGAGCCCATATCTGAACTCAGGAAGATGAGTCTTCCTGACTTTATGCCCAGCACTCAATATTCACTGTATCAGCTAGCTGCCTATATGTATACACACACATACATGCATGCAAACAATGTATGTGTGTATGTATATGTACATGCACACGTGCATACATATACATGTACGCACTCTCCTTATATACATTCACATATGGATGTATATAGTGTATGTGCTCAAAAGTTTTTGAACTTGTGGGGTATAGGGTCAAAAAAGCTTGAAAACCACTGTTCTAAGCCCATGGAAAATCAGGAAGGCCAAATTACTGCTGGCAGTTTTCTACCCTATAAATTATATCACTAGGAAGAGCAGACAGAAGAGATACTCAAAGATGAGAAGCAGGAAAAAGGGCTAAGAAAGTTATGATGACTTTGCTTGAAAATTGTGTCAACTGTTTTTTTTTCTAAAATGATTTGTTCTTGCTTTTTTAGACAGCTAGTTTTGAGGAGCTCTGTAAATGAAGTCAACTGATAAAAAGAGAGGTTTTCTGGGGGGTTGCTAAGAACCAGTAGAATTTAAATAGTGGTATCATCCTTAGAAGCAACAATTCTCAAAATGTAGAAAGTTAAGGCAAGATAAGGAAATCTTTACTTCTCTAAAGTTAAGGGAGTGAGGAAGCATTTCATATTAAAAACAAACAAATCTTTGAAAATTATGATCACTTCATATTAAAATTCTTCTTGTATCTAGGCCAATGTGGTATATTATAAGTATATGTTACTTTTATGAGAAGTTTCTGTCATTTACTAGCCAATGAACAAAATAAATAAGATCTTTTCATTTTGTCCAAATAAAGGAAATATTCTTTTATTTTCCTCAAAACAACCTTTTAAAATTTCAATGTTGCTCCTTAGACCTAGCATACAGGGATTACCATTGCATAGTTTTATAGGCCATTTCTATTTCAGGTTTCAAGAGACAGACAAGTCTCATTTTTTCTACTCGACATTCATCAGAAAGTCTTCTATTTCTTTCATTATGTTAGTTGCTCTTTTCTGTACCTTTACTAAATTTACTCTTCCTTGTGGAGAAATGGCAAGAACTAATTACAGTGTTCCCAGTAGAGATATGCTATGGTTTTGTACAAGACAATTTTATTAAAATATACCATAATAATGAAACTTTATTGTTATTATGTTTACTTGATACCTCCTGCTTAACCTAAATGTTTGGAAAACAGGAAAAATTCACAGAATTTTAACACATCAGTGAAGTAGCTGTATGAATGTGAGCAAATCCCATCATCTTCCCCGTAAAATGGAGATCATAATACTTGTAATACCTACTTTTTAGGGGGATGTTGATAACAACTTGTAGATCTTTCAAGTGCTTTTATTCACTCTGAATGAATAAGAATCTGTAAACTAAGTTTTCAGAAATGGATTTTTGGAAGAATCTTATAAAAGGATAATGCTAGTTTGCATATTCCTTCCTTTAAGACAGGGAAAATAATTGTGCTTTTTAAAAGAAATTTATAGCCAGGCAAGGCAACTATGAGCTTTGTTAAGATTAATTCTTCTTTCAAATTAATCATGTATCATTTAATTTATTTTTTTTGTAAATGGATATGTATATTTTTTAAATAAAGAGGCTTAATTCCTTAATTTACAAAAAAGTGACTTTATACCCTGACTTCTTAATAAGTATGCAAATAACTCCAGGAAAAGTGATAAGAAAAATGATACTAAAAATGTTACCAGGTTTTTATGCAGTGATTTACTTACCTCCAAAGAGATGGAATGCTTTTCTGCAACTTGGTAGGGGCCATTTTGCTGAATTGGATTTCTGAAAGCTTTGCTTTATTTTCAAGTATTCCTTAGTAAAGAACGTTTTCGTAGCATTGTTCAGGTCTAAAATGGAAGCAAAAAGGTTTCAAAGCACAAATTTAAGCAAAATACAATGCTTATATGAATACAAAGATGAAAGTATTAGTATCTTGGTCACAGTTTCAGATCTTTTTCAGAGAGTAAAGATCATATTACAATCAATCTTTCATATTTCCACAAGGATAATTCCCTAAATTTCCTATCTGACCTGGCTTTAGCAAGCCTATTGAATTCCAATTTCACTATTGACAGAACAACAAACTCTACAACTCTTAGAATGACTTTCCGATAATTTATTCTGCCTCATTTCATTTATCGAGTATATGTTGAGACCGTAGAGTATATGTAAAACTACTCTGATTCTCTGGGAAACTACAAAAAACATAGAAGGTCCCTGGACTCCTCTTCAGGAGTTCATTGGCCTAGTATGGAAGGCTAAACACAAAAAGACAAGTTGAGCTCAACTACAAAAAACATGGTAGAAACTGTATACCTAAGGAGGTGAAGAGACACTAAATAAAACAGTAACTGGTTGGGGATAAGGTTACTCAGGGAAGGTTTCTTGGAAGAGTTGAGTTTGGATCCTGGTCTTGAGGCAAGTGGTTGATAGAAGAGGGAAAGAAATTCTCCTTTGTCTTCCCCAACCCTCATCAGTGGCATAAACATAATAAAACAAAATAAAAAAAAAATAAAAAAAACATAAAAAATAAAAAGGCACAGAGCTAGAAGTAAGACAAGTATTTTGGCCAGGATTCTAAGGAGGGAATCAGTTTATACTAATTAGCTTCAGTAAATTTTAGTGGCTGTGTTCCACAAAAGAAAAAGAGGTAAGAAAATGGTAGGAAGGTGGTAGTAGTGATCAGACAATTGATAAGGGCTTTGCTTTGCCTGTGAGAAGTAACCATGCTTTTTAAAAAAATCTATAAAAAATTAAAATATGGTTAAACTCAATTTATATTTTCCTGTGTTTGTATAATTTTCACCCTGGACAGACACTATTGTTCATAACATTAAAAAAAAGGAATATATTCTCAAATTTCAATTTACTAAAAGAGCAACTAGTTGTCTTCCTGTTCTTGGTTGTTGTTCTTGGCTTTCGAAGAGGACCAAAATGACATCACTACATGGGGGTCAAAGCAGAATATGTCCCACTGTGGCTGATTAGACCAACATGAGCTCAAAAGGCTCTACCACATGTCAGGCACAATGGACATTTGGAGTGTAAATGTCTCCAAACTAAGGTATCTGTTTCAACAATCTGGCTAGCAGCTTCTGTGGGGGTGTAAGATCCACCCACAGCCAGCACTCAAAAAGCTGCCAACAGCACAGGTTCTTTTGATCTGCTTAACTAAGGAAAGCAAGGTGAAGGGGTTGACAAGCTTACTTTAATTCAACACACAAATATCATTCACTTAGTTCAGGGGAAGAGACCAGCACACTGAACTTCAGAGCAAATTACAAACAAATCACAAATATCAACAGACAGACCAAATACAGATTCATAGTTACCAACATCTAGGTTCAGCCCGGGAGCTCAGAACAAGGGCTGGCCCAGAGTCATGCACCACCACTGCTTCGGGAATGAGCTCCAAGGAAGAGGAGGCCAACCCTAGTTTTATATCTTTTTCAGCATCAGGGGTGAGTCACACATGCGACTCACCCACGTGACCTAGAATCTCACAAAGAGGTGACTTAAACCCACGTGGTCTAAGAGCCTCTGCTGTCCCAGACATGTAAACTAGGCCCTCCCTGGAGTTAGGTCCACCTTAGGCCCCTCCTTAGTTGCCAATCCACGCTCACTAAGGTTTTACATCTAATAGGGGTTTGGGCCTGGGGTTTAGCACATAGTAAGACTCAATGAAATACACTGAATTACTCAAAGCAAACAAAAGCCAAACTCTTCAAAGGGTACATGTTGAACTAAGTGCTAAGGAGCCCATTTTGCTTACCAACACAGTATCTCACTTTTCTTTTAAGCTACTGCAATTGTATTTTGCTTATAAAGCACAGTGCCTTTTTTGATGTGGGCCCACCATGCTGGATGGCCCTGTGCCAGTGTCTCCCATGTCTCATAATTGGTTCTAAGGTTCTTCAGAGAGACCTTGAGTGTCCATTTATCACTTCATGTGAGCTCTTGCCTTGGGTGAGTTCTCTGTAAAATAGTCTTTTAGGCAAACTTACTTTTGGCATTCGAAGAACATGGCCAGTCCATGAGAATTATCTTCCTAATCTAACTGTTTCTTCAATGGCTCTTCTTTCCCAGCATTTTTGACCTTCTTTTCAAGAGGTCTGTAGTCAGTGCTCTTCTCTCTATATATCCTTTCCTTTGGCAATCTCATTTACTCCTATGGCTTCGACTACATTTATGTGGATGACTGTCAAATTTCTGTCGCCATCCTTAACTTCTCTTCCAAACTCTTTTAACCTAGAATTCCCTATTTCTGAAATGTGTTTAATTATTTTAAGAAACAAGTGACCCAAATTCTACCCATTTTAGGAAACAACTCAAATACTAATTTCTCCCCAAATCTTCCCATGACATCCCTGGGTAGAAATGCCCCTTTTCTCCTCCAAACTTATTGTATCATGCTTCATATTATTATTATTTAAAGACAGTATGTGGCTTGGCTCCCCTACCATATGGTTAATTCTTTAAAGGCTAGAACCATGTAAGTCATTTTCGTATCCACTACGGTACCTTACATAATGCTTTGTACATAGAAAGTATTTAAAGGAACTTACTGTATTGACTAAATAAAATGGGAAAAAACTAAAATGTCATTCAAACAAAATGAAGCAGAATGTGATAGTGAAAAGAACACTGGATCTGAAGTATGAGGTCCTTAATACAAATCCCTAGTTATGTTCCCTAGTACCTGAATGACTTTGGGTCATACTCATGATGAGTCACATCAATGTGCTAGATGTCACTTTTTTTCCATTGGTACAATGAGAAAGTTGGATCAGATGAACTCTTGGGTCCCTTCTGGCTCTAGAAAGATATGAGCCTATGAAGTTAATTTCAACGTTTAACCTGGAAATCTCTCTAACAATTCTAATTCTAGATCCACAAACCAATGAGTGAAGTACAAAGTAAGATGAACCTGGGAATGATTTGCAAAGTTAATGTATTGTTAAGTTGTGTTTTGTAGTACCATCAGCTTAGGTTAAAAAGACAGTCTGTCAAGGCCAAAAAAACAAAGGGACTGATGGAGTTATTAGTAGATACTATGGTAGGAATCCGGGTAAGGGCCTACAACTTAAAATTACTAGCAAAGATTTTATTTTGAGCTTCCAGGCCTAATTCTGAAATTTGTCTGCAAATGACAAAGCACAGTACTAACTTCTCAATGATTAAATGTATCTTTTGTTTGCTTAGTTAAAATCCAGTACTGCCCATGAAATCAAATCAGCAAGTACTTATTAAGCATCTACTCCATGTCCAGGCACTGTGCTAAGTGTTGGGGGTACAAAGAAAGGAGACACAAACTTGTTCCTGCTCTCAAGGAGCTCACAGTTTAATGGAGGAAATAAAATATAAACAACTATGTACAAATAATATGTACACAGGATAAACTGGAGAAATCTCAGAGGCAAAGGTGTGTAAGGGTAGTTAAAATGACCAGTTCTGATAATGCACGGGATCATGTGACTACCTAATTGGGCTTCCTCACTACAGATGGAAACTAAGGCCTAGGGAAGTTAAATGACTTGCCTAAGCTAATGAGTATCAGAAGAATTGACTATTATCTATTTTTAAAGGGGTATTTAAAGGAAAAATGTTGTTATTCAGTTATTTTATTCATATCCGACGCTTCATGACCCCATTTTGGGCTTTTCTTGGCAAAGATACGGGACAGGTTTGCCATTTCCTTCTCCAGCTTATTGTACAGATGTGGGACTGAGGTAAACAGGGTGAAGTGACTTGCCCAGGGTCACATAACTAGTAAGTGCCTGAGGCCAGATTTGAACTCATTAAGAAGAGTCTCCCTGATTCCAAGCTCTATCCACTGCTCAACCTTAGTTGCCCCCAAAGGTAAAACATTACCATGTGCCACATTTCTAAGTCTCTTAGCACCAAGGAATACAACATGCTTTTCAACCACTTAGTGAATTCTTATTATACCTCATAAGATGGGGAGGGTTAGATTATAGATATTAGGAATCTTAATTGAGACTACACAGTGAGACAAGGGCAAAACCGGAGTCGTGCAAAGACTTTCCTCTGAGTCTTTGACTAACTTTCACCATAGATTCTCAATGTTGTCATCCCATGTTAACTTGAGTTCCCTCAACTCTAATCCCAGTTCTATGCCCCTAATTCTATGGTTTTTGTAATGTCTAAATTGCTATGTATGTATAAACTATCATGAGGGGAAAGACACAGTATATGCACTTGAGGAAAGTGTATGTGGGCTACTATCTGCCAGTGGCTTTCAGCCTTTATTATACACATTTAGGAGAAAGACTGCAGGGTAGCCACCATTTCCTAGGTTAGGGCTAGGGAGCCGTAGTTCTGGCTCTGATTGTTAATATTATTCTGTGATTCTAAATCTTCAGTCTTGTTTGATTCTTCTAGAGCTTTACCAACATTGTCCAAGGTAGGTGCTCACAGAAGGCTGCTTCTTTTATATGGCTATATTTGAGCAAAAAACCGTAGACTATAGGGTACTCAAAGGTAGCTAGGAGGCACAGTGGATAGAGTGCCAAGCCTGGAGTCAGGAAGACCTGAGTTCAAATCTGACCTTAGACATACACTAGCTGTGTGACCCAGACAAGTCACTTAACCCTGTTTGCCTCAGTTTCCTCATCTATAAAATGACCTAGAGAAGAAAATGGCAAAATCACTCTAGCATCTTTGCCAAGAAAACTCCAAATGGGGTCACAATGACTGAAATGACTGGACAACAATATAGGGCACTCAAAGAGTCTGTAACATTACATTTCTCAAAATCTCTTGCAAGATGTCTTAACAAACTTGTTAAGGCAAACCTAGGAGGCACACATGGGAGTTTTAATATGAACCTATTATATTAAAATGTACTACACTTATTTTTTTCCTTTAGAGAGAAAGATTCTTAACTTTTTAAGTGTATTGTTAGAATCATACAAGATAGCAGTTCTCTCTTTTTGACAATAGCTGATCTAATTTTAAATGATGACACTGCAAATATTTAACCATTAAATTAAAATCATTGTGAAAATGAATTTATAATACCAACACTGAAATGTCACATATCTATTCAAGAGAGGTTCACAAATTTTATTGTGTTACAGACACACTTAGCAGTCAGGTGAAGCCTATAGACCCCTTCTTAGAATGATGTTTTAAAATAACTGAAGGAAATGCTAAATTTCATATAGAAGTTAGTAAAAATGAAGATATGATTTTTTTTAAAAGAAGGAACTAGATGGTGCAGAGAATAGAATTCTAGGTCAAGAGTTTGGAAGACCTGAATTCAAATCTGGCCTCAGAAACTTACTAGTTATGAGTCACTTAAAGTCACTTAAAGAAAGTCACTTAACCTGTTTGTCTCACTTTCTTCAACTGTAAAAGCGGGATGATAATAGCCCCTAGCATGGTTGTTTTGGGGATCAAATGAGATAATATTTGTGAAGTACTTAGTAGAGTACCTGCCACATGTTAGCACAATATAAATGCTAGCTATACTACTACTACTACTACTACCACCACCACCACCACCACCACAACCACTAAGGATGATAATAACTGTTATTGATACTAATGATGGCAGTGATGATGATAATTATTATTATCATTATTTGTCTGTTTTTCTTATGGGGGGGTTCCCTTCCCTTCCCTCCATTATTTATTAATATTATTCTCATCCAAGTTCATGGACTCCCTTTAATCAATCCACAGACCCTCAGTTAACCCCTGATACCGAGACACAGGACAAAATTACACTATGTCTTTATATAATAAATGTCTGGATGTTATTATTTGTGCAATAATCCTAAGTTATATTAAAAAAAACTATGAGAGTTTTAGGGGATCACATGTTTACTCACAAACCTGCAATGAAATGGTTACACATGAATTAAGAAGTAGTTTGGTTATGTTCCTAATATTACCAGCTATCACTATGACAATACCACAGTCCATGGGATTTTATCTTTTTAAGAAACAGAGGCTAGAAGTCCTAGGTTCTTTCATATCATATTCTCAAAGATACCATATTTCTATTGTAACCACATGGTCACAGTCTAACCAGAATATACCTCTTTTAATAAATAGTTAACCTGGAGTCCATGGATAAATTTCAGGCGATTTATAAACTTAGATGGAGAAAAAAAATCTCACTGTTTCTCAACTGAAAAAAAAAAAACAATCCCACAGCACAAAAAAGGTTAAGAATCCCTGTTCCAAATAGATTGTTTCAGTGTTGGAAGTATGAATTAAATTTCATAGTGATTTTAGTTCAATGATTAAATATTAGCCGTCATGATTTAAAATTAGATTAGCATTATTGAAGAACTGCTATCTTGTATGATTCTAATGATATGCTACTCTATTCTAAAAATGGAAACTATCTTAGCATCTACCTCATAAGATTGTTGTGAGGATTAAATGAGATAATATTTGTAAAAAGCACTTAACACAGTGCCTAACACATAGTTGGTACTATATAAATGCTTATTCCCTTTATTCCCTTCCCCTCTGTCTTTAACTTTTTCCTTTTTGATGTACCTTGTTTTTCCATTTTAAATATTCTAACTAATTTTCAATAGTTTTTTTTTTGCCAATTTTCTCTTCCATGAGATCAAGTAGCTACATTATTTTCTTCCACTGCAACCTTTTAAAGTCATATAAGACAAAAGAGGTTATGTTTGTAAAGTAAATTCATATGTAAATAAGGAAAATAGGCCTAAAAAGACCATGATAATAAGGTGAGAACAAATTAGTTGTTGTTAACTAATACTGAACACATCTTAGTTGGTATAGTAATATTGATGGCAGCTTTAAATCTACAATCTCTTACATACACCCTTTCCTTTCACAGTGAATTTGTTCATTATGAATAACTCTGACATGTGGATGATAAGTCTTAGTTCACCAAAATCAAGTTCAATTGTACCTGAAAATTTTAATTAGAGTTTTTTTTCCCCAAGTTTACTCTGACACCTACGTCAATACTCTCATTAGAGGTGAACTTTCCATGGTGACCCAGAGCACTTCCGATCACAGTGAGAAAATTCTGATCAAAACAAGAGATAAGGTTTCCCTGGCTGTCAGCCGACTCCCACTGACATCAGCTGGTGTTTTTCAGGCAGTCAGAAGAGGAAGATAGAACTCCAAGTGATGTAACAAGATCTATTCATTTTTTCCCTTCGACCTTCTGTTTTCTATGTTGTGTGACACATAATGTTTCATTTGCCAGGGGTGACATTTGTAAACCCCAATCAGGTCAAGCCAGAAACTTATAATTTTTCAATAAACATCACAAACAGGTGATTTCCCTGGTGAGACTTTGATGATGTGCTTTAAAACATCTCCAGGTTTGACCATGAACATAGATATGCTTGCTACTCTCTTCTAGTGGGAAATGGGAATGCTCTTTTATAGGTAGTACTTGGTTCAAGGAGATTATGGTATAATAGAGGGCATTTGCAAAAAGGATGCTACAGAATGCCTACTATATAAACCTGAGAATGAGGGCTCCCATTGATCAGGATTAATAGTTTAAAATAAGAAAAATGCAAAAAAATGGTCAACAAGCCGTTCACAGCTCATACTGAATATAGTGGACATCAGCTTTTAATGTGGCTTTTAGCTTTAGGACTGTCCTAGGAAATGGTTTTCACATCTCAGATTTTTCTGGCCCCACTTATTTCCCTTAATGTATTGATTTTATTATATTGCCAAGGCTACTGTATAATCTAAAATGCTTTCCACCTTGGAAAGACCAAAAAAAATTTTCATTTAGGGATTTAGAAAATAATGAGGCAAAATCTGCAGCATTTGTTTTCTAATGACATGTTAAAAGACAATCTCCCTTATATGATGGTGTGCTTTATGTATGAATTACAAACAACTTCATTCACTAAGCACTGATTAATGGCTATTGTGCTAGGCACAGAGAAGATACTGGTTCCTATATCTTTTATTTTTGTTTCATCAGTTCCAAATGATAGTTGTAATATATGGTAAATTTTTTATGTTTACTCCTATAGGAATAACAACTAGAATTGCACTGAGAAATAAAATGAAAAAAAAAAAAGAAATCTAATGGGATTAATTTCTTTTGGGAATTCATTTTGCATTGTCAGCTTTTGTTGCAAAATTGTGTCACACTGTCTTATCTCTGTGTACATAGTTAAGCATAAAATAGAGAATGCTGCCTGGCCTACCTCACAAGGATTTGGAGAGGATTTACTAACAAAAAGACACTGCAGATGACAGGAATATTTTCCCAGGCATGATATATACTGGTTCTCTATAAATGGTTACAAATGTTGCATCTACTTTTACATAAAGTTAAAAAAAAGTAAAAGGGTACCTGCTGCTTTTGGAACTTTGCTATTTATTTCACAGAGGAACTAGGAAAAAACTGGAATTTTTCAACAATTTAATTTCCACAGAAATGGCACAAAAGAAACTGAATAAATATGCAACACCCCCTTTTCCACAACGCCTTTCTTATATTTAGTAGATTATTGGCAACCCTAAATACATCTGGTCTTAAACCTCACTAAAAACTGTCAATGACTACCTATCATTATACTTAACTAATGGACAAAGTACTAACTCCTTGTCTAGCATTCAAGGCCAAAGGCATTTAAAGTTTGGTTCCAACCTACTTATTTAACCTTATCTCTCATTATTTCTCTTTACACAGCTCATATGCCAGGCAAACTGGAGTACACTCCAAAGATTTCCTTCTATGCCTCTGCTTACAATTTTTCCTCTTCCTGAAACAATCTTCCTTCATCCAGAACAGCTCTAATTATCTTAATTTCTTCCTAGCCTTCAAACCCCAACTTTAATGCCACTTCCATCATGGCCTTCCCTAATCTCCCCAAGTTAGAAGTTATCTCTTCCCTCCTTTGAATTAACAAAGTAGGTTATACACTTAATGGTGTGTATTCTACATTAGTGCACATTTGTGCACATTATTTCTGTAAGTAGGAGACAGTGTAGAGTAGTGAGTAGAACACTGGATTAAAAATTAGGAAGACCTGGGTTCAGATCCCATCTCAGGTACTCATAAGCTGTGTGAGACTAGCTGTATGAACCTACGTATGTCACTTAAACAGTTTCCTCAACTTTAAAGTGAAGGGATTGGATTGGATGGTCCTTTGATCCTTTATGCCAGTGGTATCAAACTCAAATAGAAACGGATCCTTATGGGCCACATACTGACTTATAAAGCCACAAGTTATCTAAATTGCATTGCATTTTGTCAAATATTTCCTAATTACTCTGGTTCTGCTTGGGTCAGGAATTTGATGCCTCTGCTCTACAAGACTGTAAAATCCTTGAGTAAAAATACTGGATTTTACTCTTTGTATTTATCACAGTACCCAAAACATGGTAGTGCTCAAAATAATTTCTTAAATTGAATTTAAGTCTGTATTTAATTTTTTCTTAGTATAAAGTATACTTACTAAGTAGGACTTGAATTAGTGAAGATACAGCCAACAGAAAGTTTAAGTGGACTGAACCTGACAGCAAGTTTCTTGTTTTATAAATCTGCAGTATCAGTTCAAACTGGTAGGTCCAGCTGGTAAATGGAACTCTCTGAATTTAGAAATGCATAGCTATTTCTAGAGTGTGATCTCTTCAATCTCTTCATAAAGATAATTATTTGTGGGTCTATATTTTAAAATGTGTTTCCTTGTGTTTTTAAAATAACTTAAATGAGTGAATTTATCTAGTCTAACTGATTCTAATATATAATCTGTGCATGATAGAATTTAATGTTGCTTTTCTCTTGGGAAGCAGGAAGAGTGTTTGTAATTATTTTGGATTCTCAATAGACCTGGAGGAATCCGAAAAGACTTTAGTAGGAAAACTCTCAGGTGGGAATGTGCCTTCTTTGACTTTGGGACCTTTTCACACACTTATACATCTGTTTTGTAATCTATGGTGAATGGGTACTCTTGTTTACTTTCTAAGATCAAGTGATCAATCAATCAACATCTATTAAGTATCTACTAAGCTCGAGGCACTGTGCCAAGTGCTAGAGACACAAAAATAAATAAAGGAACAACCCTTACTGGAAAAGTGTTTAAATGTTCCCCGGGGGAAGATAGTACATATGTATATATGTATGTAAACATACAAGGGTATGTATACACATGTAAATCAGAATAAATATTAATAGAAAATACAAATAAAAAACAAAAATACAAGTATTTAAATTCCCTCAAAGTAGTTTGGGAAAGAAGGGCACTAGCAGCTGGAGGTGGGGATTAGGAAAGGTACCTGAACTGCATCTTGAAGGGAGGAATCCTAAGAAGTGGAAATGAGGACAAACTGCATTTTGGTATAAGGGATGGCTACTACAAAGGTGTGGCAATGAGAGAAGGAGTGTTATGTATGAGGAACAGACTGAAGGCCAGTTTGGTTGTATTATAGTCTGGGTGGGGGGAATGTGTATTTGAGGGGGTGGGGAACCTGTGGCCTCAAGGCCATTTATAGCCTTCTAGCTCCTTGGGGGTGGCCTTTTGACTGAGTCCAAGTTTTAGAGAACAAATCCTTTTATTAAGGGTACTTGTTCATCAAGTTTGGATTCGGTCAAAGGGCCAAACCTAAGGACCTAGAGGGCTGCAGGTGGCCTCGAGGCCACAGGTTTCCCACCACTGGTGTACTGTATGAGGCTGGAAAAAGAACCTGGGGCTAGATGAAGGGCTTTATCTCTGATTCTAGAAGCAGTAAGGAGTAACTGGAATTTACTGAGTAGCAGAATGATATAGACAGATCTATATTTAAGGAAAATCACTTTGGTAACTGTATGGAAGATGTATTGGAGTAGGGTAGAGCTCAAATCAGGAAGACCAATTGGGAAGCTATTGAAATAATCTAGGTGAGAGAGGACTTAGTCATGAAGTAAGGTAGTGAGCAGAGAGGAGAGTCTGAATGAGAAATAGTTATGTAGGTGGAAAAAGTATGATATGGCAACTGACTGGATATGGGGAGTTAAGGAGAATGAGGAGTCAAAGATATTGTTGACATTATGAACCTGGGAGAGTATAATGATGATGCCTACAACATAAATATGAAAGTCTGGAAGAGGGGTGGGTTTTGGAGGTAAAGAAAATGTGCTGTTTTGGACTTGTTGAGTGTGAAACCCTAGAACTTGCAATCTGAAATCCCCAATAGGCAACTAGTGGTGTGGGATTGAGGCTCAGGGGAGAAACTAGTTCTGGATCCATAGATCTGAGTCATTTGCATATAGATAATATGCTCAGGAGCTGTGAGGGCAGAAAACATAGACAGAAAAGAGCAAGTGCAGAGCCGAGCCTTGGGGAATGCCCACAGTTAGAAGGCATCATACGGATGAACAGTGAAGGAGACTGAGGAGTGCTTAGACAAGGAGGAGAACAAGGAGAGAACATTTTTACCAAAATCCAGAGTAAAGAGACTATGAAAGAGAATACTAGCAACAGTGTCAAATGCAGTGGAGTAGTCAAGAAGGATAAAGTCTGAGAAAAAGACTATAAAATTGGCAATTAAGAGCTCCTTGGAAACCCTGGAAAGATCCATTTCAGCTGCATGATGAGGTCAGAGGCCATACTGCAGAGGGCTGCCCTGGGAGGGCAGGAAATGGAAGCACTAAGAGTAAGCAGCAGGCAACTTTTTTTAAAAAAAATTTGTTTTATTTTTTATTTTTAATATTTTTAGTTTTCAGCACTGATTTTCACAAGAGTTTGAATTACAAATTTTCTCCCCATTTCTACCCTCCTCCCACTCCAAGATGGCATATATTCTGATTGCCCCATTCCCCAGTCAGCCCTCCCTTCTGTCACCCTACTCCCCCCACCTCCTTTTCCCTTACTTTCTTGGAAGGCAAGATAGATTTCTATGCCCTATTGCCTGTATATCTTATTTTCTAGTTGCATGCAAAAACTTTTTTTTGGACATCTGCTTTTAAAATTTTGAGTTCCAAATTCTCTCCCCTCTTCCCTCCCCACCCACCCTCCCTAAGAAGGCAATTTAACATAGGCCACATGTGTATCATTATGTAAAACCCTTCCACAATACTCATGTTGTGAAAGACTAACTATATTTTGCTCCTTCCTAACCTATCCCCCTTTGTTCAGTTTTCTCCCTTGACCCTGTCCCTTTTTGAAAGTGTTTACTTTTGAGTACTTCCTCCCCCTATTTGCCCTCCGTTCTATTGTCCCCCCTTTTTTATCTCCTTCCTCCTTCTTTCCTGTGGGGTAAGATACCC
>CM053622.1:347942858-347959147 GCA_028646595.1 Phalanger gymnotis | reverse complement strand
CCCTCCTCAGGTCAAATCTGATGAGAGCAAGATTCACTCATTCCCCCTCACCTGCCCCCTCTTCCCTTCCTACAGAACTGCTTTTTCTTGCCACTTTTATAGATAGATGAGAAAATTAGATAATATAGATAGATAGATGAGATAATTTACCCCATTCTATTTCTTCCTTTCTCCCTCTCTCAATATATTCCTCTCTCATCCCTTCATAATCAACTCACCCTATGCCCTCTGTCTATACACACACAGACACACACACACACACATACATATATACATACCTACTCACATATACATATTATCTATATCTGTATGTATACACACATACACACACACACACCCACACCACACACATATATGCATATTCCCTTCAGCTACCCTAATACTGAGGTCTCATGAATCATATGCATCATCTTTCCAAGTAGGAATGTAAACAAAATAGTTCAACTTTAGTAAGTCCCTTGTGATTTCTCTTTCTTGTTTACCTTTTCATCCTTCTCTTGATTCTTGTGTTTGAAAGTCAGATTTTCTATTCAGCTCTGATCTTTTCACTGAGAAAGCTGAGTATCATGCTCCAAGTCAAAATATGGACTTTCAATAAAATAGAGGACTTTCAAGCTTTCTCAGCCCTGGAGTTAGGAGGACCTGAATTAAAATCTGGCCTCAGACACTTGACACTCACTAGCTGTGTGACCTCGGGCAAGTCACTTAACCCCAATTGCCTTGCCTACCCCTCCAAAAGAAAATCAGAGAAATTTACTTCAAACTTTTTTTCACAGTTACTATTGCTAACTGTATTCCCTGCCATCCCATTCCCACCCATGTCTATTCTATTCATTCTCTCCTTTCATTATGTCCCTCTTCAAAAGTGTTAGGGATGATGCTCTATTCCTTGTTCTACCTAGCTGCCCCGAAAAACACGTTTGAAGAGGGACAGGGTGAAAGGGGAGAGGGAGAGAGAGAGAGAGAGAGAGAGAGAGAGAGAGAGAGAGAGAGAGAGAGAGAGAGGGAGAGAGAGAGAGGGAGAGAGAGAGAGAGAGAGACACAACAGAGACAGAAAGAAATTGGATGGGGGGAAACACAGTTATCAATATTAACTGAAAAAAAATATGAAGCAAGTTTTTCTGATAAAGGCCTCATTTCTCAAACATATAGAGAACTGTCAAATTTATAAAAATAAGAGCCATTTCCCAACTTATAAGTGATCAAAAGATAAGAACAGTTTTCAGATGAAGTAATCAAAGCTACTGCCAAATCACTATTGATTGGAGAAATGCAAATTAAAACATTTCTGAGGTACTACCTCATATCTATTGGATTGGCTAATAGGACAGAAAAGGAAAATGAGAAATGGTGGAAGGGATGTGGGAAAAATAAGATATTAATGCATTGTTGGTAGAGTTGTGACCTGATTCAACCATTCTGTAGAGCAGTTTGGAACTATGCCCAAAGGGCTATGAAACCATGCATACCCTCTGACCTAGAAATGACACTACTAGGCCTGTATCCAAAAAGAGATAAAAAAGGAAAAAAGACCTATATGTACAAAAATATTGATAGTAGCTCATTTCTGGGGGCAAAGAATTAGAATATGAGAGGATGTCTATCGATTGGGGAATGACTGAACAAACTGTGGTATATGAGTGTGATGAAATATTATTGTGCTATAAGGAATGATGAGTAGGATGCTTTCAAAAAAACTTGGAAAGCCTTACAGAAGTTCATACAAAGTGACATATACTATGTACAAAGTAACAGCAATATTGAAAGATGATCAGGTGTAAATGACTTAGCTATTCTCAGCAATACAACTGTCCAAGACAACTCTGATGGACTTGTGATGAAAAATGCTATCCATTCCCAGAAAAAGAAATAATGGTGTCTGAATACAGATTGAAGCATACTTTTTTACTTTATTTTTCATTGAGTTTTTGTGTCTGTTTGGAAATGTTTTACATGACTACACATGTATAATCTACATTGAATTGCTTGCCTTCTCAATGGAGGGGGTAGGGATGGAGGGAGAGAATTTGGAACTTAAAGTTTAAAAAATTGTTTTTACATATAATTGGGGGAAAATAAAATATTAAACCAAAAAAAGGAACAACAAAAGAATGAGATCAGGTACTTTCACAACTATGGTTTGGGGGAACAGTCTTTATTTTATATTTGTACTGATATGAATGTCATATAAAAACAAAATGCAGCAACAAAATATAAGTAGGTATGTATTTCCCACTCTATCATATCTGTCTTTGTCAAATGAGTTAACTTATATAAGGTGCTTTGTAAAATCTAAAGTGGCTAACTGTTCTTATTCATCTATTTTGTTCATGTAAAACCTGCTGAATGATCTCTGAAAAATCATGGTGCTTAAGAAAGCTGTCAGAGCACTACTAGAAAAAGGCAAATTTTGCCAGATTAAAAAAATAATTAAGAGTACATAAGCAATGGGATGGTCAGTATGACTGAGATTTATAAAAACATACTATTTAAGAACTAGTAATTAATCTTAAGTTGAGTTAAGAGAGGTACAGGGTACAGAATGTAAGTGATCAGTCCCATGCTCCTCTGACCTATTTGGACATCTGGAAATTTGTTCAATATCATATTTAAGGAAGACATAGACACAGATAAGCTGGAGAATGCCCACAGAATGATCAGTATAATGACAGGTCTTGAACCCATGCCATATAAGGATTGGTTAAAAGAACTGGAAGAAGGAAAGTACATGGCAGTTATGATATCTGTCTTCAGGTATTTGAGTGGCTGTCATGTAGAAGAGGGTTAGATTTGTTGTATAAGTAAGAGGAACAAGTGTAATCATAAAAACTTTCATAATAATAAGAGCTGTCAAAAACTGGCATTGACTCTCTCATGAGGTAATTGGTCTTCCTTCAGTAGGATCTAAACAACTAATTGATGTAAAGGGAATCTCTAGACAGTTATGGATTGGACTGAGTGACTTCTGAAGTCCCTTCTAAATCTGAGATTTTGTGATTCTGTAAAGGGATATAACACACCCATAAAAGACAATTAACAGATTGACTATTTAAAAATTTGCAGACAGCATAAGGCTGGGAGGGATCAGACAACACAATCAGGATTCAGAAAGATTTTGACAGGCTAGAATAATGGGCTGATTCTAATAAGATGATCTTCAACTGGGATAAATTTAAAATCCTTCATCTAGATTTTTAAAAAATTCAACTAATTAGAAGACAGAGGAGCATGGCTAAATTTAAATTACATAAAAGGCCTGGGAGGAGGTTTAATGGATTGTAACAGTATGATGGGCATGATGAGGCAGCCGAACTCTTTGACTGCATAGAGAGAAAATGTCCAGCAAAAGGAGGTTATGGTCCTAGTCTACTCTGCAATGGTCAACCACATCTAGAGTAATGTGCTCAGTTTGAGCTGTTTTAAGGAGGGCAGTTTCATAATGCAGTCCAGAGAGAAGTGTGGTCTGGATTGAAAGGACTGAAGACATGCCATATAAGGATTAAATAATGGAGCTGGTAAAGCGTAGCCTAGAGAAGAAAAAACTACAATGGTTGTCTTAAAAAACTAGAAGGGCTCTTATATCTGCATGCATAAAATGTATTAGACTTATTGTATTAGATGGCCTCTGAGGTCCCTTCCAACATTCAGAAGAGGTGACAACTGGTTTTTGGTGTGACTTCTCTCTCAGGTATTTGTATTTTAAAAAGGGGTCTTTTGCTGGCAGAAAAAATCAAAATAATTAAATTATAATTGTACATGGAAGGTATATAGTAGCTGGGTTTCACTTATGCATAAGGCCAACTCTATTTTAAAGTGCCTGTGGTAGATAAGAGGAAGGTGAGTGCAATGGGTGAGAGGAGTTGCTATCTGGTCATTCACATGCTTCCAGAAATCTCCAGGCTCCAGTAAATGTCTCTAAATATGGTGGCTTCTAAGGATGACTTGTGGATTGTGGCTCTTATACACCACTTCAGTGAGCACTATTTCCATCAGTACCCCCATCATCAAGTTAGGCAGCACAGTGGATGGTCACTGGACTTGGAGTTGGGAAAAACCAAGTTCAAATTCTGCTTTAGAACTTACTAGCCTTGTGATGTAAATTACTTAACCTCTCAGCCTCAGCTTCCTCATCTATAAAATGGGGGTAATAACACCTAACTTACAGAGTTGCTATGAGAATCAAATGAAGTAACATCAAAAGTACTATGCAAACCTTAAAGTTTATATAAATACTTATTTTATCATCATCATTATCATTAGATGAATAAGCAAAGACTTGTCAAAAATCTTGGAAAGGTAGCTGATTCCTAGTTCAAAGCATTTTTTTTTTTTGCCAATCCCAAGAATTTTGCTTGCTGTGTGTTTGCAGGTAACAATATTCACATTATCCAGGTCATAAGAGAGAAAGTTATTTAAAGTCTCTTTATTTTGCCAGGCTGCTTGATTAATCCCTCTGTGCTTTTCCATGTACTAATTAGTTGCCACCTGTTGGGATATACATATGAAACTTAAAACTTCAAAGGAGATTATTATTATTTGAACCCTATTATTTCCATTAAGGGTATCATATTTATCTCATTGAGAGCTTTTGGAAATTTAGCTCTGCATGACTCACTTGCTTTCTCAGTAAATATGCACAATAAATTAAAAGAATCCTTTTACTTGAGGTATGAAATATTAAGTAAAGATTCCAGCTATGTAACTAGTCCTTCTCACAGAAGAAATGGCAATGACCCGTGATGGTTTGTGTTCATCTAGGACATCCCCCAAAAAATAAAAGCAAAAGGTAGCATTTATACTTTCCCTTTTCAGTGGTGTCTTGTTTAGAGGATTAAAAACATTTATTCTGAAAGGGCAATGCTTTCTTGAGAATATCATCAGAAGAAATGCTGTTACACTCTAAATTTCTCAAAATATTACAACACGTGTGACTTAAATACATTTCTCTATTATGGCAAAACTCACAGTTTACGATTTTGTCATAACACTATGTCTGCCAACTCAATCTCTGACATTGCAAAGATGAGACCTTAATGAGACCTTTTTGAGACCTTAATAATCACTGAATTCTGGTTTAAAAAATATTTCCATGATGGAAACAAGGGATATGCTAATAATAAATACCAAACATACTGTAGAAAATACCATTTTTTTCCTGAAAATGACAGACAACACAAAATGTGTTTTCACTTTGGCAAAAATACTTCAGTGTAAACTCTTTAGGATGGTCCTCCCAAATTTGGAATCAATGTACCTTTTTCCCCCTCACACTATTGTCCTTATTGTGCAATACATTCTGGCCACACTGAATTATCTGTCAAAGATATTGTCTTCCCATGCCTTCACATGTGTTTTAGGGCCTTTGCTTATGCTGTTTCCATGACTGAAATGTCCTCTTCCTCTGCCTTCTCTTTTCTATACCTAGTGAAATTAGAACAGTTTTTTTTGGAGGGGGGTGAAGGCAAGGCAACCGGGGTTAAGTGACTTGCCCAAGGTCACACAGCTAATAATGTGTCAAGTGTCTGAGGCCACATTTGAATTCGGGTCGTCCCGATTCCAGGGCCGGTGCTCTACACAATGAGCCACCTAGCTGCCCGAGAACAGTTTTTTCATCCATAAGTTAAATACTATCTCCTCCATAAGGACTTCTATTTTCTGTTCAGGACAGGATTCTCTCTTCTTGTATTTGTAATGGCACTTGTTTTGCATTTCTCTTCTGCACTTATCACTGTTTTTCCTTTAATCTTTGTATTCTCAGCACTGAACACAGTGTCTTTTATGAGGTGGACACTTCATAAATGTCTCTTGGATTAGATTGGATGTTATTTGTGTAGTTGTCAAACCATTCCCTCTGCCCTCTACCTGAGGGCAGGAATGTCATATTCTTTGCAACTCCCGCCGGCACACTGTAAACTCTCAAAATGAAAATGAAATGAAAGCACGAAGACTAAGTGAGTAAATCTACTAATTAGAAAATAGAATGCTTTTCTCTGGCCATTCTTCTGAAGTAACATGCTTAGAGATTCAGTCTTATCCTTTTCTATTCTAGTAACTGCACATTGTTTTATGAGAATATTTTTTGAAAAAGGATATGGCCATATGCCCTGGTTTATAGAAATGGAGTAAGACTGAGGCTGAAAAGTGCATCCATTTTCAGCTCTTAACATGCCACTCATTACAAGGTAAGAAGCTGGCACTGTACGTGATTTCAGTCTTTAAAACCTGTAAGACTCAGAAAAGAAAACAGGTGTGTAATATAAAGTACCTGCACTATGACCCCCATCTTACAGATGAATAAACTAAGAGGGTGAAATAAAATGACTTGCCTAAAGTCACTCAGGGTCAGGTTGTTTGACTTGAAATTCAACACTCTTTCCACTCTGCTTCCTAATAATAACGGTAGCTTAGATCATGGTGCACTTCATGTTGCACAGAGGGTTTTATAGTATAAGGTAAGTTCTCCCAGGGATATTTTGTTTTTATCTCTATATCACAAGGGATCCTGAAGTGTCCTCTCTTTGGGGTACATTAAAGTCTTGAGATCCAATCATCTCTATTCTCTGAGGAGTCCCCTTTCCCTGGGCTGGATGAGGACCAGAGCTTGGAGTCTGAAAGTAGAGCTTTGCCAATTCACAGTCACTGTAGAAGCCTCAAGAACTAAGGTGAGCGGAAGTATTTGCCTTCCCTCTAAGCAGCTCGGTCCTTACTCTCCAGAACACCCTCTTTACTCAGGCTGAATGAAGTGGAGGAGCCTGAGGCCTGAAGAGTCCCCTTAGCTCAGCTCAAAAGCACTAAGTGATGCACAGAGCCTTGATTAACTGAACCAAATATACACATTATTTCATTTGAAAGATTGCTTTTATAGTTCCTTATTGCTATGCTTGCTGACAAGTAAGCATAGGCTGATAGCAAGGTGACTCTAAATAGCTTCATGAAATATCTGTTTTGGCAATGGATATAATTCGTGTTATGCTTCCATGCTTATACTATTATGCTTATTCGTGTTATACTTACATGGCACAGAATAGATATTTGACTAACTGGGACTTATTTAAACATAATTCAAATTTACAACTGACATAGTTATAAAAATATCCATTATGATCATTGCTCTTGGGCTATACAGAATTACTGTTTTAGTTTTTAAGCTGAAGGTATAAATGTTCAAAAGTAACCTAAAACATTCTCAACTTTTTTTTTAAGCACTAACCAGTGGGCCATTATTAACATATATGATGGAAAAAATAGATCAAAGTTAAGCAGAAACGATCTGTAATTTCACAAAGTAGAACTGTTGAATTATTACTTATATTTTTGTTACTTTAATTTTCAAGGCTAAATGGAAAATCATCTATTTTTAGTCAGCCAAGTCTGAACCTGAAGTTAAATCCCTTGAAAGCAAGGCCAGTAATTAAAATCCAGATTCAACTCTAATAGCAGAATAGCACACTGAATGGGGTCACAAATGTTACCATGGAAGCTACTCATTCTTGTGCTCTTCTGGTTTGTTGTTCGGTTTGTTTGGCAGAATAGGCTCATAGAAATATTGACAGAGGAAGGATGCTGTACGAAAATAACTGTACATCAATTACAGAAATTCTAGTTTTCCACTAGCCTTGTGTCTTTCAGAATGTATCTTGGAACTCAGAGTGACCAAAAGAATGTTTTTGAGAGTAAACCAGTTTCTGAGCTCTATCATAAAAATACAAATCAGGAAAAGCCTCCCAAATTATACAGGTTAACTTCTGAACATCTTAAAGGCCAAACTGCTCACATAAAAGTTACGTATTAGTTAAGAAAAAAGAAAAAAGAAAGAAAAGGTGAGAATGGGATGGTGGTAAGAACCTGTGCTGATAATCTAAGGTGCTGACCAGCAGCTCACCTTGGTCTCTCAACTGTACAATGTATAATGGCACTTATTTCCCAGGGTGGTTGCAAGGATCCAATGAGCTAATATGTTTGTAAAGTGTTTAGTACAGTGTCTAGCACATAGCAGGAGTTTAATAAAGGATCTGTCTTCATTCCTTCCTTCCACTCAGTCCAGTACACTGAAGACATTAAGTTTCTGAAGGGAACTTGTTTCTTCTCCCTCCTTTAGAATGTTAATAATAAATCATTATATAGCTCTTTCCAATTGCTCAAATAAATTTACCTGTGTCAATTTCTTTCAATGATATTACTATCAATGAGAAGTAAACACTGATAGGACAAGAGGAGACAGTCTTACATAACAATGGTCTCTAGGGACATCATAACATTATAGCATGCTCTAATAATTGATTTTCATAATGATATCTATCTATCTATCTATCTATCTATCTATCTATCTATCTATCTATCTATCTATCTATCTATCTATCTATCTATCGATATGTATATACTGGTCAAAAGGTTCACGGAAGACTTTCCTCATGACAGCCCTGAGTGCAAACATTTTTATACTGTGCATGAAGGACAATAGTTGTCTTAATGGACTGTGAATTGGCTCAAAAGGCCCAAATCTTATACTGATTCTATATACCTTCTATGCTATAGACATATTTGCATATCTTAAGCTTTGCTTTTATGTTTAGGTTTCTATTTTTCAAGAAGCAGACTTTTCCTAGCTCCTATTCATCCCCATTTTTGGAGCAAGGTATGCACACAGCACCTCTGTCTATATCCTGCTTTATAATTTTCCCTTAGAGATACCTCAAAAGGCCATCTCAGGAAAGATGAATCATATACTCATTTTAGAGGTAGATTTACTGTCACTTATTTCTGGCTTTGCAAGGGTCATTCCTGTTTGGGATGATGAATAGGATGCTATATGTTACTTTCTGTCACGCTTTAGAACTTAAAAGGAATATGTTTGAGTTGCTTGAAAAATATATTTATGTATAATAGATCATTCTCTAACGTTAGATAAAAAGGTGTTAGTTTAAACATTAAAAACATTTAATTGGGTAGCTAGGTGGCTCAGTGGATAGAGCATCAGACCTAGAGTCAGGAAGACCTGAGTTCAAATCCAGCCTCAGACACTTACTGATTGTGTGACCCTGGGCAAGTCACGTAATCGTGTTTGCCTCGGTTCATCATCTGTAAAATAAGCTTAAGAGGGAAATTGCAAACCACTCTAGTATCTTTGCCAAGAAAACCCCAAATGGGGTCAAAAAGAGTAGTACACAACTGAAAAATGACAGAACAAATATATTTAATGTCTTAGAACCAGCACTTATAGCTTTATAATTGTATTTTTCTGAATTTCAGAAATTCCTTAGGAATTGGATGACTTCAACCACTATTTTCAGTTTCTTTATGTCATGATTCAAGCTGGTAAAGTTTTCCTTTCTTTTCTTTTTTGAAAGTATCTAAGAAAAAGTCTCAGGAAGAAATAGGAAGCTGGCCAAATCTAGAGGGATATAGGGAATTTATTTTGAGTGACTGGATAAGGAAATTTGAAATGAAACTGAACACAGCCAAATAGAAAATAATTTGTCTGGAGAAAGGACAGACTGGGCACAGTAATCCTGAAAGTTTTTTGAAGTGTGTTGTATAACCTGAAAACCTGAGGCCTATTATAATAAAAGACTGGCATGGTATATCCACCTATAAAGTTTTAAAAGAAAAGGAAAACAGGAAGAAGAAAGAGCTAAAAAAAAAGCTAGGAAATGACAAAAATAACATAGATATTGTGGATCATGATTTTATTTTAACTTACCTTATATATCAACCACAAGAATGAAAATTTTCCTTGAATCAAATTTCTTTTTTTAACAATTTTGCATCTGATCTTTTAGTTTCTAGATAGTGGCTGCTAGTTTCTTCTACTTTAGTATTTTATCTTAGAGGCCGTAACTGTCTTAGAATGTCAATCTGCTATACATTTCTTATTTGTGCATAAGGTTAAACAAATCCTTATTGTATGCCTATTATGTGCCAAACTCCATGGCAGGTGCTATGGGAGATACAAAGATGAATAAGCCACAGTTAGAAACTGTGTCAGAAACTTCTAACCTCAAGAAGTTTATAATGTAGGAAGGGGCAGATGACATAGGAACATATTTAACTATAGCTAAAATACCAAGTAGAATACAGACAGGTCCATGACAGAACTACAAAGTACTATGGATGTTAAGAGAATAAGAGGATCATAAATTCAGAGCTGGAAGAACTGTAAGTAATCAAGTCCAACTCCCTCACTTTATAGATAGTAAATCTGATGTTCATAGAAGTTTAAGTGTTTTGCAATGTTACACAAGAAGTAATTACTTGATGGATGATTTGAACCTAAGTCTTGATAAAACTTAAAGTCCACAACTTTGTCCATTGAACAAAATCCAGTTTTGTTTTGATGTGTGTGAAGGATTGGTGATGTTGGTCAGGTTTTCATAAAGGAAGAGATATTAGAAATGGACTTTAAAGGAGAAGTAGAATTTTGATGTTGGGAGTGGCACGTGGTGACCAGGAAGGGGAAACAGCAAGAGCAAAATCGCATATTTTTAAGAAATAGACTAACATGATGTCTTTAAAATTAATTTGGTAGTGGTGTAAAATATGTATCAGAAGAGGGAGCAGTAGGTGCGGAAGGTAGAAGAGACATTTGTTTAGAGGCTATAATAGTACATACACGTAAGAGGTAACAGGCACGGACTAAAGCTGTAAGAGATACTGTACAGAGAGAGAGTCAATCGGACATGTCAGTTGACTGGATGTCAGAGGTGAGGAAAAAGAAAGAGAATATGTAGATTTAAAAAAGCATGGAGGTAAATGAGGGGTACTATTAACAGAAACAGAAAAGTCAGGAAAAGGGGAGATTTGGAGGCAAAATAATAAGTTCAGTTTTAAGTATGTTGAATTAGAGGGTACCAATGGGACATCTAGTAATGCTGTGTAATAAGCTGTTAGAGTTTAGGGCTGGAGATATCCATATAGATGTGTTAGAGGCACAGAAATGTATAAAATTATCCAGAGAGGAGAAATTTGGGACAAGCCTACCTAAGGAGGTAAGATGAAGTGGTGATAAGCGATGGAATGAAAAATAAGAAAATCATGAGAACAAAGAGTTAATGCCACAAACGCCAACAGAGAATACCAGGTAAAGTGAACAATGCTGTTAAATGAACTAGAGAAGCCAAGGAACATATGGAATAAGAAAAGGCCACTAGAATTGGTAATTATAAGACCCTTGAGGGTATGGTTCCAGTAGAATGCTGGAAAAAAGAAACCAGATTGTAAGGAGTCAAGTAATGAGTCCGAGTCCTCCATTTGGCAAACTACAATGCTGCTTCTTCAAGTCTTCTTAGAGGTAGAAGTTCTACTCAGTGTCTGTCTATGACTTTCTGTTATGTCATGGCACCAAGTCACTTCCACGTAAATGATATTTTACAAACTTTTTACTTCTGTATTTTAGCTCTAGTCTATAGAGGGCCTGGATGTAATTAAGGACGTGTTTTAGTAGCCTTCTCAACAATATGTTAAAGATGATCTGATAGGTTAAAGGTAACTACAGATGATATTTTAATACTAATTATTTTTTAAAATTCTAATTTTTATTATTATTATTTATTTTTTAATTATTTAAATTATTTAAATTTAAATTATTAAAATAATTAAATAATAATTATTATTTAAAATACTAATATTTTTTAAAATTATGGAGCATTAATTTGGGAGATAAGTTAATATTTCTTCTGTGTACTTTTCTCAAAGTATTTACAATCAGGCCAGATACTGACTTGGAATAGCTTTACCTTTCCGTTTTTCAGTTCAATATGTAAAACTGAAATATTTCATTAATTAAAGAGCTAATATGGAAAGAGTGCTGTTCCTACTGTTCTCATTACTTCATTCCACAAACTGTTTAGGTGAAAAGCAGTCAAATCCTTTGTAGTACACAAAGCTACACTGAAAGATTCTGTTCTAATCACCATTCTGTAATGGAAACTTCATTGTAGTTTCAAAATTAGATTCTTTTTCTTTTAAGGAATAGAGGACATTTATCTTTGTTGGAATTATAAACTACAAGAATAAGTTATTAAATCATGAAAGGTTTTCATAATTCAATGCTGTAAAAAATAACTCACAGCTAAACCTTTCAGGTACCTGTAATTATTTCAAATACTTTCCTGAAATTCTTGAAAGGAAAATTCTGTCATTTAAAGTCATCTTAGAATGAATATTTGCTTCATTTAATCATAGTCACACATTTGAAAATAAAAACTTGATTTATGAATTTTGTGTAAAATTGGTCTTCTCTACTTCCCTATCTTCCCATCTCTGCTCCCAAGTTACCACTTATCATAATATTAATAAATGCTGACAAAAGATTGCAGTTGCTATTCATCTCATTAAAGACAGAGCCAAAAGCATATTTTATTTCTACAGTAAATGATTCCAAGGAAACTATACCTCAAAACTAATTAAATTGACTATCTCCTTTGATCCAGCAATACCATTACTAGGCATATAACCAAGAGATCAAAGAAAGAAGAAAAGGATCCTCTTTGTAAAATGTACAAAAGTATGTATAGCAGTTCTTTTTGTAGTAAAAAGAACCCCAAAACACTTAGAAACTAAGAAGGTGCACACCTATTGGAGAATAGCTTAAAAATATGTTATAGGAATGTATTGTAATATTGTTTTGCCATAAAAAATGACAAAATGGACAGTTTCAAAGGAAACTTGGGAGACCACTATGAACTGATATAGAGTGAAGTGAGCAGAACTACAATACATATTATGTACATATATGATATATGCATATGCATATATAATGACATTATAAAAACTTTGAAACACTTGAGAACTTGGATCAATCCAATGATAAAGCATGACCTCAGAAGACTGCAGATTAAGCATTTTACCCACCTCCTTCCCAGAGAGGCAATGGATTTAAAATTCAGAATAGACATTTTTTGATATGACTAAATGGGTATTTTCTGTGCATATCTGTTATAAGGATTTACTTTTTAGAAGATGTTCAATGTGGGGGGAGAGGTAGAGAGAAATACTATATCCACTGAATAAAATCATTCCAAAAGGGAAAAAAATCAGAGCTTCTATCTCCCTCATCTGATATCATGGCTCCTAGTACATCTCCATATATACTTTTTAATCTGTATATATGTTTTATCATATTTAGATTTTAAACTCCTACAAGGGAGATATTTCTTTGTATCTATCCAACATTTATTTATCAGTGAACGTGTTGCATCTCAAGTAGAATATAATCTCTTGGAGGGCAGCTATTATTTCACTTTTATATCCAGTGCACTGTACCTGGAAGCTGGTATACTGAATGCTGACGCCTCCTTATTGAGGTAGTTAAAGCTTTTAACTTCTAAATGAAGACAGGAAATTTCTCACAGAGTAATTCTTTTCATGTTCCTCTGTAAATCCACCACGGAAGATGTACTGGTCACACTATAGGCTTGTATTATTCTGCTATTAGGCTTAGGAAAATTAATAGATTGTGTTTTTATTCAAATGTTTCATTTTTCTATTAGCTCTCTACATACTTTCTATATAAATTATGCCCCTACTAAAATGGCTAGAAGATAAGCTACTTGTCAGTAACTCAACGTAGCTAAGCTCTTGTTAATTATATTTAGCCAACTTTTCATTACTGCATTAACAGAATACAATAAATAACAAATATAAAATAAATTACACTCAGCATTAGAATGAATTTCTATAACATGAATATTTGGGATATCTGAGAATTTGTTTATTCACATGAAACAAAATCTAAGAAAGTCACATAGTAAAGAGTAGAAAGGTAGAGGTAGAACGTGGTTCTATTTGGACATCTGTTTAACTGTTGTTTGTGACCTCCTTGATGTCAAGGCACAGACTTACTTTTGTCTCAAACTACTATAAATTATTTCCTCAAACTATTGTAAACTACTACTCTTTGGGAATACAGAAAGTGGTTAAACAATTCAATTAAACAAGCATGCATTATATACCTACTAAGTGAGAGGCATTAGGCTAGGAATTGGACATAAAATAGTCCAAATGGAATCCTTACCCTCAAGGAGCTTACATTTTATTGGGAAGAAACAAATATGTAGTTTGTATGAAAAAATATACAAAGTAATTTCTAGGGAGAGAACACTAGCAACTGGGGAATTGGCTTCTTATAGGAAGCACTAATTAAGGTGAATTTTGAAGGAAACTAGGGATTCTACAAGGAAAAGCTAAGACAAGACTGCATCCTAAACATTCTAATAATAATAATACATTACATTTGCCTACTCCAAGGCATGGAGATAGAACAGAATGCTGTGATTGGTAATAGTAAGCAAGCCAGTCTGGATAGAACTCTGAGTGGCTGCGAGTGAACTGTGTAGGTCTTGAAATGGAGGCTGAAGCTAGGCAGGGAAGGGTTTTATAATCTAAATGGTGGAATCTGCATTTTATTCTAGAGGTGTGCCAGTGGAGTTTCTTCAACAGTGGAGTCAAAGGGTTATAGCTCTGCTTTAGGAATATCACTTTAGCAGCTATGTGGAGGATTAAAGGAGAGACAGGAGGTAGAGAGTGATTAGAAGGTATTGTAATAGTCCATGGGAGAGATGATGAGGGCTATGTGAGTAAGAGAAGGGAATGGATGCTGAATATATTTTGGAATAGAATTTAGGAAAGGGAGATGGAGAGAGAGAGGGGTGTACAAGGGGAGGAAGGGAGGGAAGGAGGGAGGGAGGGGGGGAGAGAGAGAGAGAGAGAGAGAGAGAGAGAGAGAGAGAGAGAGAGAGAGAGAGAGAGAGAGAGAGTGAGTCATCTTTATAGAGATTATATTTGGGATCTGATGCATGCCCCAAAGACAAAGATTATAGAGAAGAGATGACCCAGGACAGAGACCTTGGGTACACTCATGTTTAGGAGGTGGAACACGTTTGAAGACCTTGCAAAGGAGATTGAGTAGAACAGCATAGATGACTTCCTCAAATTCAATTAAGATGTGGGAAATAATCTTAGAAACTATTTGAGGCCTTAGAGAATCCTATCATGTTATATCATATTTTGAGAGAAATGCCTGAAAGATAATTGGGGATGATTACTCTATAAAAAAAAGAAAAAGTTTTGACAAAATATGACCTATTCAAACCTCAGTTGAAAACACTGCATTTCATTTGCTTTGCTACATAAGTCACTTTGTAGGACGTATAAAGTGGTCGACTAATGGCCTGAAAGAGTACAGGCTCCTCCCAAAGCAGTTAAGTTACTATCTAAGGGAGATTTAGACTCTGCACAGTACTTAACACAATGAACTACAACTTTGGCTCTATCACTGTCCCTGTGGCTTTGGAAAAGTCATGTTTAATAAGTATCAAGCTCACCAATGTAGTATAAAAATTACACAGTTCACAGAGATGCCAAAATTCTAAAATGACTGCAATGCAGGTGACATTCAAAGGGAAAGTTCCAAAAATTCTACAGACAAATAGATAATACTTCTATCTGTGCTACAAAGTATCCTGAAAAGTCTTCTTATAGTACAGGTAACATTCAAAATATGTCTCTTACTCTTACTCAGTTATTTTAGGAAGCATGTACACATGTAAAATAAAAAATACAAATGGAATCATCTATTTTAATGGAAACAAAATCTCTATTTCTTTTCTCAGAATCTGATTTATGGTCTACATAAATGTAAATCATTAACTTGCCAGTTTTTGCTTTCTAGCATGTCAATGTCAATCATGAACAATACAGCTATTTTAAGGAGACAATAGAGAAGTTTTTCATCTTTGGATATTACCAAAGGAAGAAATACCAAATTATTAATATGTAAGATTCCCAAGTGACCCTATAGAACCTGTGAAGAGGGCAGGACATTTATTTCAGTGTCTAATTCTTATAGGGCTAGAAGAAACCTCAGGCTCTCCTGTAATCGCACCATCGAGAATGAAGGATTGTATCAAGGGATTCCCCAAAGATAACTAGGCTTCTTTTAAAATGTCTACCAAATGGAGCCGCCTTCTAGTAATTTGAAACTCCAAGCTCCCCTAGTTATCTGAAACCCCTTGCCGCCTTCTCAATTACCAAGTGACAGAGCTGAGTTTTAGAATGAATTAACAATCTAAGAAGAGTGAATAGGGTCTTAAAGTACATTAAGTCTTTTAGAATGATCAGTACATTTAACTGAGGGATACATTTTATTCATTAGATTCAATCCACTAAGCAATGTCCTAGATTTGACCTTCTCTATGAGGGAAAACCAAGCTTTTGTGATTTGTAAGAGAGAAAAAGTAATCCAAGCTAGTTTCTCTCAATTGTGCCTGGAGTTTTAGATATTATGTTACATA